>JAJGRX010001412.1:0-375637 GCA_025461125.1 Carex kokanica | reverse complement strand
TTTATTTAACTTGCACGCTAGTGTTGGATTCGATGCATCTTTGTGACCTGGAGGAAGAGTCATGTAGACCTCTTCTTCCAAAGTTCCTTGAAGAAATACATTTTTTATGTCCATTTGGAACAAATTCCATCCCAAGTTGGTGGCCACCGATAACAAAATTCTAACTGTATTCATTTTTGCTACTGGTGCAAAGGTATCTTAGTGATCAATACCATAAGTTTGGGTATATCCTTTGGCTACTAATCTAGCTTTGTACCTTTCAACTGTACCATCACAATTGTATTTGATTTTGTATACCGATTTGCAACCTACGGTTTTTTTGTTTTTGGTAAATGAATAATATCTCATGTGTCATTTTTTTCTAAGTCTTGAAGTTCTTCTTTCATAGCCTTACGCCAAATGAAACTTTGGTTGGCTTTATTAAAATTTGTTGGTTCAATTTGGTTGTTGATGTTACCTAAGTAGGCCTGGTATGTAGGAGATATATTATTATAAGAAATATAATCTTGAATGGATACATTACCTGATGGGATACATAATCCCTTAGTTAGATAGGAGGCTGAGTTTGCCTCATAGATCTTCTTAATGCATTCTCTTCTTGAATTGTTTCTTCACTTGTTTCTTCTTGAATTTCTTCTTCACTTGATTCATTCTCTCCATCTTCTCCCCCTGAAGAGATTGCACTTGTTTCACCAATTGGATCTCCTCCCACATGTTCAACCTGTGGTTGATTTATTTCTTCAGGAAACGTAAAATTATTTGGAGATAATAAAATTGGTTGACCTTGTTCATTTCCTGGTTCACTTGTTTGATAGTATGGTTCATTTTCAAAGAATGACACATCTCGAGAAATGTAAAGTTTGTGGTTTTTTGGGTCATAACACTTATATCCCTTTTTTTTCCAAGGAATATCCAAAAAAAATGGCTTTAACCGAATTTCTATCTAACTTGTCTTGCCTTTTTATGTGTACAAAGCATGTACACTCAAATATTCTTATATGATCAAGATCAATTTTTCTACCCTTGAGAATTTCTAAGGGACTCATATTTTTAAGTCTAAAACTTGGTAATCTATTTATAAGATAAGTTGCTGTTAGCACTGCATCTGACCAATACATTTTTAGAACGTTGGTTTGAAAAAAAAGTGATCTATAACTTCAAGTAAATGTCTATTTTTCATTTCTGAAACTCCGTTTTGTTTGGGCCTATTAATGCATGTGGTTTGATGTAAAATTCCTTTTTGTTTACAGAATTACGAGAAATTTTTGTTTATGTATTATGTCCTATTATTCGACCTAAAATTTTTTATTTTCGCATTATATTGATTTTCATCAAAATTGTAGAATTCATGAAAGTGTGAAAAAACTTCATGTTTTCCTTTCAAAAGATAAACCCAAGTTGTACGAGAAAAATCATCGATAAATGTGACAAAATATCTAAAATGATTATAAGAATTGATTGGGGTTGGTCTCCAAACATCAGAATAAATTAAATCAAAACATTTTTCTAACATTGTAGATAAAGGAAATGGTAATCTAGTTTGTTTCGAAAACTTACACACATCACAATTTTTTGAATCTAGATTATAACAAAATAGTTTATTTAAAACTTGATCAGATAGATGATAAGCATAAATTATATACACATTTGATCTAGTTTTTATCATAAAATAACTCCAATTATCATGTATTTTGAATATAAAAGGAATAAATTACACCTAGAATCAAGTTACTGCGGTAGTTTGGCTTTAAAATGCAGGAAAAGACGAAAAATGATGTAATTAGGGCTGAGTGCGGATCAACCACCCGCACTGAGATTCAGTGCGGACGCACTCAGTACTTAGCCGATTTTCCAGCCTCTCAGCACAAGCCAGGATTTTTCCCGAGCGTAATGCGTCCGCACTCACACGCCAATGCGGGTCATCCATCCGCATTCGGTACTTGGTCGGATTTTCAGAAACTGCAGAAGCTCAGCAGTGCGGGTCCTTCACCCGCACTATCCACCAGTGCGGACGCACTCAGAGGATTACGCAGGATTTTAGCCAAGTTAAATAAGGAAAGTTGAATCCAGTGCGGATCAACCATCCGCACTCTCAGCCAGTGCGGACGCACTGAACACGCAGACAGCCAGATTTACCCGGTTTCAACACGGTTTCTATTTTTGGCACTCCAAGGACACGTTTTAAGAAGCCAAAAAATAGCAATACTTGCCAGGAAAGAAATGTCAAAAAGAGCACCCACTAACTCCACCTTCTAGCCTCTAAATTGGGTATGATCTATTGCTATAAAAGGGCTAGAACTTTCCCTTCCAAATCATCCACTACCAATCTCTCTCTACACACACAACTCAGCCATATTTTCTGAAGGAGGCAAAGCTTTCAAGCAAGGAGAATAATGGTTTCTTGAGCAAGATTCGGCAAGATTGAGGTTCTAGATTCAAAGGGTGTAATTATTCTTTATTTCATTTCCTCTTGTTATTTGCCAAACTTTGCAATGTTTCTCTCCAAGAGGGAGTAGTTCTCTCTCTAGGGGTTTAGGTCAATATGCATGAACTTGTTTAATTCTATTTTATTCGATTATTTGCTTTTATTGTGATTGTTTTATCGGATTTGATTGTTAATTTCTGTGATTTTAATAATTTGTGTTAGAAACATAATTAGTACTTGAATTGTAGCATCTCGTTTTGGTTTCAAAAGAACCAAAATTGACTAGGATCAATAGGATAGTACCAAATTGTGAATGCAAATACCTTAGGTTTAGATTAAGATTCTAACCAATTTAATCTAAGCCGGAACTACAGAAATTAAGGTTAGGGACTTGGTGAAGGACCTAACCGTGAAGTCAAACCCTAATTAGGACATCTCAAATCGAGTCGGATATTGGTATCATGGACTTAATTGAGAAGTACCAATATTCGAGGAGAGGAGAGACTAACAAGAGCTTATGGTCTAAGTAGTTAGGGTGAAGGACCTAACCGTGAAGTCCGAATTACTTAGACACGTTATTAATTCACGAAAGTGACCCTTAATGACATATTAGGTTAGAAACCTCATCAAATCATACATGAATTTAAGCAAATACCGAATAAATAGAGTTAACAAGGGATTGTAGACCAAAGACCCCTAGATTCTCTAAACCTTGAAAACAAACCGACTTTTCTCTCTTTTACTTTTACTTTTAATTGTTTAAAACTCCTTTCGGGTATTGAACCCAACCTTAGGATTTTTACTACAAACCCCCCCCCCCAATTTACTTTATTGCACTTTTCTTTCTTTTCTGAAATTTATTATCTAAAGTTGAAAATTTAGTATTGATCTTACTCCTTGTGGTTCGATACCCGATAATATACTACACGGTAGGATTGTATACTTGCGATCTAAACCGAAAGTGTATTTGAGGATAAAGCTTTTTACATATACCCTTTTCACGTATCAAGTTTTTGGCGCCGTTGCCGGGGAGTATAGTTTAAATACTAAGTTTTTACTTTTTGGAAACTAATCTAAGTTCTTTTTCAGCAGTCTATGAGCGCAGGAAAAACCCCTTTTCCGACGATTTTCGACGATGAAGAAGAGCAATTAAGAATGGACCCACCAATCATAAATCCAGCCATCAACGGAGACGACCAATCCGTCCATGATGATCATGGAAGTAATCGAAGCCCCGTACGAGGACTAACCCCACCTCGTAATGGGAACCACAACAACAATGGCCGAAACCATCAACACGGCCACCGCTTCGGCTTCATTCCTCATGGCCAAGAGCCACGAGATATTAAGCCCTCTCTCATCCATTTGCTTGGCCAAAATCAGTTCGGGGGAGCTCTCAACGAAGATCCACACGCCCATTTGGCGGTTTTTGAAGAACACTGCGGCATCTTCGCCCGAGAAGGAGACGAGCTAGACAACCTCAAACTCAAATGCTTCCACTTGTCCCTCCGAGACAATGCAAGGACGTGGCTAAGGACCGTCAACCGGGACAACATCGACACATGGGACGACATGGAGAAATTGTTTTTAGGAAAATACTTCCCTCCATCCAAGACCCAACACTTCCGGTCGAAGATCACAACGTTCAAGCAAGCCGAGGGGGAGTCTCTAACCGAGGCATGGGACCGATGGGCTGAGCTCCACGCTTGTGCCCTAACCATGGCCTTGACATGTGGTTGCTCTTTCAATTCTTCTATGGAGGTTGTACAATAGCCACTAAAACTCACTTAAATTCTGCTGCAGGTGGAAACATGTCAAGGATGGATCCCGAGCAAGCCATGCTAATGATTGAGGATATGGTGATCAACCAAAGGGAGTGGACAGCCGAAAGAGGTGGACGAACCTCCAACACACCGGGGATCATAAAAGTCGATGAAGTTACCGCCTTGAGAGCACAAATGGAGGCCTTGCAACATCAAATGACACAAATGCAAAACGTCAAAGCCGTGACGAAGAAGGCTCCATGTGGCATATGTGGAGAGGCGACTCATATCACCGCCGATTGCCAAGTCCTTATGGAAGGAGAAGATGTGGAGCAAGTGAACGCCATGTTCTACAATCAAGGTGATAAGAGGAATGACCCGATCTACAATAAGGTTAGGCAAAATGATAATTTCAATTCCAATTCTTATAACCCTAACACAAGGTGGAACCATCCGAATTTCAAATGGAAAACCGAGAATGATAACTCCAACCAATACCGATCCAACCAAAACTCTTACCAAGGTCCTTCCCAATTTTCCAAGTTGGAAAAGATGATCGAAGACCTTGCACTCTCTCAAAAAGAATACATCGATTACCAAAGGAACACCAACACCGACTTCAACAAAAAGTTTGAGTTCCTAGAAACGAAGACAAGGATGCTAGAGACACAAATAGCACAACAAGCTTCTTCATCCTCTCGCCAACAAGGCACACTTCCGGGCAAGCCGGACATCAACCCTAGGGAGCAAGCAAAGGCTATAACCTTGAGGAGTGGCACGGGATACGAAGGACCCAAGATGCCCACCATTGAAGAGCAACAACCACCCAAGGAGACACCACCTCCAACTTCTCTCAATGAGGACACACCGGCATCGACCGAATCTCAAGAACCGGGTAATTCTATCCCGGCAAAGGTAAAACCTACTGAAACTCCTAAGTATATCCCACCACATAGGTTTATACCATTTCCTCAAAGGTTAGTAAAAAGCAAACTTGACCAACAATATGCCAAATTTGTAGAACACCTCAAGAAATTGAACATCACCATCCATTTTACCGAAGCAATCACTCACATGCCCTCTTATGCAAAATTTTTGAAAGATATTATATCCAACAAAAGAACAATTGAGGAAGTGGGCACGGTATCCCTTAATGAGGAGTGTAGCGCTCTTTTCCTAAACAAGCTACATCCAAAACTTAAGGATCCCGGGAGTTTTGCAATTCCATGTGTAATAGGTGATACCAAATTCGAGAGGTGTCTATGTGATTTAGGAGCAAGTGTAAGCCTCATGCCAAAAACCATCTATCAAAGGCTAAATCTTGTTGCCTTGAAACCTACAAGAATGTCTTTACAATTAGCCGATAAGACGGTACGCTATCCCGAGGGAATTGCAGAAGATGTGATTGTCTTGATAGGTAAGTTCTTTGTTCCGGTCGATTTCGTGGTTGTTGAGATGGAGGAGGACACTCTATTGGGGCGTGATTTCCTCACCACAGCAGGGGCAAATATAAATGTTAAGGAAGGTAAAATATCCTTTGACATTGGAGGCGAAAAGGTAAATTTTCACATGTTTAATGCCATTAAATACCCTTCAAATGATAATGATTCTATATGTAGAGTGGATGCTTTAGATTCCATTATAGCTACTCAGATGGAGGAGGAGATGGCTAATGAACAACTTGACCAAGACCTAGAAGAATCCAGCTTTGAAAATGGTCAATTTGGTGAAAATTTTCCCCAGTGCGGGTCATCCACCCGCACTGACATCCAGTGCGTCCGCACTCAGCCCCCTGAAGCAACAGAACCGACTGACCGAGCCCAGTGCGTCCGCACTGACCATCTAGTGCGGCCCGACCACCCGCACTCACCAAAATTTGAGCAGATTTTCAACATTTCAGCCGATTCAACCGATTCTGCCGCACCAAAAGTCGAACTCAAGCCTCTGCCACCTACCCTTCGCTATGAATACTTGGGGGAAAACGAGACATACCCGGTGATTGTCAATTCAAAGCTCAACCAAGAACAAACCGAGAAGCTTCTACACGAGCTAAGGCTACATCGGAAGGCAATTGGTTACACAATCGATGACTTAACCGGAATCAGTCCGTCCCTTTGCATGCATAGAATTCTAATGGAGGATGATCACAAACCCACCGTTGAAGCTCAAAGAAGACTCAATCCGAATCTAAAAGAAGTGGTGAAGAAAGAGATCCTCAAGCTACTTGATGCCGGCATCATCTACCCAATTTCCGATTCCAAATGGGTAAGTCCGGTTCATGTCGTACCAAAAAAGGGAGGCACAATAGTGGTAAAGGGCGAAGATGACAAGATGATATCCACAAGGGTGGTCACCGGATGGCGGATGTGCATTGACTACCGCAAACTCAACAATGCAACAAGGAAGGATCACTTCCCTCTACCATTCGTGGACCAAATGCTTGAGAGGTTAGCCAATCATTCGCATTTTTGTTACCTTGATGGGTATAGCGGATTCTTTCAAATCCCTATTCACCCCGATGACCAAGAAAAAATGACCTTTACTTGCCCTTATGGTACGTTCGCGTACCGTAGGATGCCGTTTGGTCTATGCAATGCCCCAGCCACATTTCAAAGAGCCATGATGGCTATTTTCTCCGATTTATTAGAAAACTCCGTGGAGGTTTTCATGGATGACTTTTCAGTTTTTGGTACTTCTTTTGATGATTGCTTAACTAATTTGATTAAAGTTTTAGAAAGATGTGAGCAGGTCAATTTGGTGCTAAACTGGGAGAAGTGCCACTTTATGGTGCAAACGGGGGTGGTTTTAGGCCACGTGGTGTCATCCGAAGGGTTGGAGGTCGACAAAGCAAAGGTGGAGGTGATAGAGAAATTGCCATACCCAACTTGTGTGAAGGATGTGCGGAGTTTCTTAGGCCATGCAGGGTTTTATCGACGGTTTATCAAGGATTTTTCAAAAATTTGCAAACCTCTTACAAATCTAACTATGAAAGATGCAGAATTTAATTTTGATAAACCTTGCATTGATGCTTTTGACAGGATAAAGAAGGCGCTAATCTCAGCCCCCATTCTTCGCCCCCCGAATTGGGATGCGCCATTCGAGATTATGTGTGATGCAAGCGACTACGCCGTCGGAGCCGTACTAGGACAAAGGATCGACAACAAGCCACATGTGATCTATTATGCAAGCAAAGTCCTAGACGAGGCGCAAATGAACTATACAACCACCGAGAAGGAGTTCTTAGCCGTCATCTTTGCTATCAACAAATTCCGGTCCTACTTGGTGGGATCCAAGGTGGTTGTGTACTCCGATCATGCGGCCATCCGATACCTTCTCAACAAGAAAGATGCCAAACCACGTCTAATTCGGTGGATCCTCTTACTACAAGAATTTGACTTAGAGATCAAGGACAAGAAGGGAACCGAAAATTCAGTGGCGGATCATTTGTCTCGCATTACCAATGAACCAAAAGAGAATGACGTGCCGATTGATGATTCATTCATAGACGAACAACTATATGCAGTCAACGAACTCAAGGCGCCATGGTATGCGGATTTGGTCAACTACCTTACATGCGGTATACTACCTCCCGATCTAACTTATCAACAACGAAAAAAATTCTTTTCCGATGCAAAGAAATATTTTTGGAATGAACCGTTGTTGTTTAAGTTGGGGGTAGATGGAATCCATAGAAAATGTGTGCCCTAAGAAGAAACTGAACAAATCCTAAGATGTTGCCACTCATCCGCCTATGGAGGACACGCTTCCACCGACAAAACCGCCGCCAAAGTTCTTCAAGCCGGGTTCTTTTGGCCCACGCTCTTCTGAGACGTAAGAGCATATGTGCTTAGGTGCGACAAATGTCAAAGAACCGGGAACATATCTAGAAGACATGAAATGCCCCTAAACGGAATACTAGAAGTTGAATTATTTGATATTTGGGGTATCGATTTTATGGGTCCCTTTCCGAGCTCTTGCAACAACAAGTACATACTCGTGGCGGTCGATTACGTGTCAAAATGGGTCGAAGCCATAGCTACACCAACCGCCGACTCCGCCGTGGTAAGGAAACTTTTTCAGAAAATTATCTTTCCTAGGTTTGGAGTACCCCGAGTGGTGATAAGTGATGGCGGATCTCATTTCATCAACCGCCAATTTGACGCTCTTTTACTCAAATATGGAGTCAAGCACAAGGTAGTCACACCATACCATCCACAAACAAGTGGCCAAGTCGAGGTGTCCAACCGAGAGATAAAGAGCATCCTCCAAAAGGTGGTGAACATATCAAGGAAGGATTGGTCACTCAAACTAGACGAATCTCTTTGGGCATACCGGACCGCATTCAAAACACCCATAGGTATGACTCCTTTCAAACTTGTGTATGGAAAAGCATGCCATTTGCCGGTCGAGCTTGAGCATAAAGCCTATTGGGCAATAAAGGCTCTAAACTTCGACATGAGGGCAGCCGGTGAGAAGAGAATCCTCAATCTACACGAATTGGAGGAATTGCGCCTTGATGCATATGAAAATGCCAAGTTATACAAAGAAAAGACAAAAAGATGGCACGACAAGCATATCATGAGGCGAGATTTTCAAGAAGGGGACACGGTTCTCTTGTACAACTCAAGACTCCGATTCTTTCCCGGAAAATTGAGATCAAGGTGGACCGGGCCATACAAGGTAAGGAAGGTGTTTAACCATGGTGCAATTGAGATTGAGAACGATAAAATTGGACCATTTAAGGTAAACGGACATCGTCTCAAACATTTTAATTATGAAAATCCCATAGGTGAGATGGAAAGGCTTCGCCTAGATGATTTAAAATCTCAATAGTGAGCACAAATCATGTCGAGCTCACGACGTAAAATTGAGCGCTTCTTGGGAGGCAACCCAAGTTTTTTTTTTGTTTTTTGTTTTGTTTTTATTTTTCAAATTTTCTACTAACTCTACAGAAAATTTCAGGACGAAACGAGCAAAAATGGTCCCAGTGCGTCCGCACCCGAGGTAAGTCTTTTCAATTTTCGGAAAAACTGAATTTTTGAAAATTTTTGTCGGTGCGGATGAATCACCCGCACTGACACACAGTGCGTCCGCACTCAGGAGTATTTTGCAAATTTCGAAAACCAGAAAATTTTTTGTCGGTGCGGATGGACCACCCGCACTGACACACAGTGCGTCCGCACCAGTGTGTCTTTTTAAACCCGACCCCTAGGGTTCTTTCGCGGCTTTTCATCTCCCAAACCCTAGTTTCGGTTTTCTCTCTCTAAAAACCCGAAAAACCTCTTCCTATACCCATTTCTCCTTCTCCTCTACATTTTCTACCCTCTTTCTCTTCTTCTTTCCCTCTTTTCTTCTCCAAAACCGAAGATCTCACTTCTCTCAAGTCGTTCCAAGCGCCTCTTCTCCAAAACTCGGATTTCTTCGCATTTTCTCAAAAATTTTGTGATCTACAACGAGGTTTGATCTCTCCTTACACTAAATTTCATTTATTGGTAGTTAGATCTGTAAAATGGTACCAAAAATCGAAGAAATCGACCAAAATTGTCCAAATCGGTTTGAATTTCCCCAGAATGCGGCCGACCACCCGCACTCAGTCACAGTGCGTCCGCACTCTGGCGGAACTGGTAAATTTGGTGAAATGGTCAAGTTCAAAGTGCGGCCAGACCACCCGCACTCATTCTAGTGCGTCCGCACTCTGACATGAACCAAAAATGTGACCAAGTACCCAGTGCGGCCAGACCACCCGCACTGAGAGTCAGTGCGTCCGCATTAGGCTCGGGAAAAGTCAGAAACACAGCCGAACTTGGCCAATTGTTCACAGTGCGTCCGCACTCATGACCAGTGCGGGTCAGTCACACGCACTGAGGCCCAAAAACACCAAAATCTTCGAAATTTTAAGATTCTTTCTACTTCTAACTTGTAGTAAGGATGATGAAGAGGCAATCCAAGCGATCAAGGACAGGGAAGGAGAAGGGTCAGAGCAGCAACCAAGCACCTCACTATCCACCGGCCAAATCTTGAATCCTGATCAAGAGATACGGAAGAACCTTCTGGAGTACCAGCGAAACATCGAACCATCCCGGTGGATTTGCACATTCACCCTTCAGACATTGGGGCTCACAAACACGGTGCAAATGCTTACAGAGCGGCTAGGGCTTTGGGCATTCTTATGCGACGAGGTCCCAACATACCGAAACCTCACCATCGAATTCCTCTCCTCCTATGAGTTCGATCGGGCATCACGGATCATGAGCTTCAACCTTGGCGGCTATCACCACGAGTTGCACACCACCGACCTCATGGCTGGCCTCGGGTTACCGACCGAGCATGTTGAAGAAATGTGCACCACCCTCCGATTCTACAATGACATGAGCGAGCACCAATTCCGAGTCCTCACATGCCATGACGGCTACCTCGGCCCTCAACGCATCAAGAATGTTCTCCACCCGGCAATCCGTTATCTCCAAAGGGTACTTTCTCACACTCTCTTTGCCCGAGGGGAGACCGCTTCGGTCTTCAACTTTGGAGATATGACCTATGTGTGTAGCATGCTCCGAAGGAACAATGGAGAAATGCGATACATGCCACATCTCGGGTACCACTTGGCGAAGCACATGAGAAATGTGGCCCACAACAGGCAATCTGGAGGGATAGTGCGCATTGGTGGTATCATCACAAAAATTGCCCGCTTCTTGAACATTCCAACTGGAGATGATGTGGTACCGGGATACACCTTGGTGGATATTGCTCGATTGGAAGGGGCGAGATTAATTAAATTTGATGATATCCAAGAGTCTTGGATCAATTTGGGACCGGGTGAAATCCGACACCGGTTGCCTCTCCAAACTCAGCTCGATCCTATAAACTACAACACATGGAAGATTGTGGATGAGCCACTTGAGCCACAACAGCCACCTCCACCACCACACCCTGAATTACAAGCCGAACCGCAACAACCCGCTGCCCCGGCACAACCACAAGAAGGGCCAACAATGCAACAGATGTGGGAGTTCATGCAGACTATCCACACCTCCATCGGCGACTTGCGCATCCACATAGATGGCCGCATGGATACTTTCGAGCGCCGTATGGATGAGGTGGAGGCCGAGGCCGCAGCCGCCAATTACTATGCACGCCAAGGAGTCATGCACAACAACCCCGATTATGAAGATGACCCGCCTACTCCACCATACCAAAGGAGGGCCGCCACAAGAAGGGAGCAAGAGTTGGCTCAACAGCGCGAGACAGCAGCAGCAGCTGCAGCCGCACAAGCCGCACAACAAGCAGAAAACGAAGAAGAGGAAGAAGATGAAGAAGAAGAAGAAGGGGAAGAAGAAGATGATGAGGACGATGACGGAGGTTCCGACATGGATGCGGAGTGATTCCGCACAACACCACCACCACCACATTTAGCTAGAGTATATCATGTTTCTTCTCTCTTATTTAGTTTATTTTAAGCACTGAGGACATTGCTTTATTTAAGCTTGGGGGATGGGAAGAAATTGTATCTGCATGCATATTTATTTTAATTTTATTTTAATTTTTTAGGATTTATAACCTTGATTTTTACTTGACCATGAATAGGGTTAGTAATTTTGAACTTAGTTGATTGAAATTGCGAACTTGTCAAGATGTTTTACGAGGTTATGAAAAATAGAGTCTTGCATAATTGGACTTAATTGTCTGAAAATGCATAAAGTATAAACTCACGTTTAATTTTTGTGTTAAAAGTTGGCAAAAATAAAAGTTTTGATAAAATTTGAGTGATTTTCGAAAATTAACCATTTTAATGCGAATTTTAACAAATTTTAGAAATACCCTTGGAATAGTTTGAAATAAACCACATAATTTGGCGAAAAACTTTGTGGAAATAAAGGATTACGAATTTGAAACATTATGAATTTAAATTTATTAAGGAAGCCATTTAGATGTGATGTGAATTAATACCCTCGATGTGTGTATTTTTGCAAAAATTGTTGAAAATATTTTAAAATTGAAAATTTTTCGACTCCTCTTACCTATGATACGGCGACATGACGTACTTATGGTTATGAGTCATTGGCACTCCTGCTCCACTAGTCTCCCGATAAAATTGACATTCGTGTTGGTAGAAGGGTTAGACAATGAGCATGCAAAGCACCCTTGAATTAGAACGGTTGGGTACAGTTAACTACTTGTAACTAACCGGTGCTTAAATGAGGATTGGAAAAATAGTGCCATTAAAGAAAAGAAAAATAGAAAAATCAAGTTCAAAAGAAAAATAATAACAAAAATGTGAATTTTGCAATATACCAAGTTTGGGGGATTTTCTCTTCACAAATAAAAATGCATGTCTTTTAATAAATTTGGATGAATAAAGTTTGCAAATTCTAAACCTTTAAGGAAACGAAAGTTAGAGTAATCGAATTGTGGGGTGAAGTATTATTAACCAAGGGTTGAACTTTAAATTTTTAGAAATTTACATTGAGATTTTAATTTTAGCAAGATCATACGAATTTTTCAAAAATTTGAAGAAGAATATACTTGGTATAGGGGTTAAATTTGAGATCGAATTGTAGTCCAAGATTAGATATTGCTTTGGGACAAGCAAGGTTCAAGCTTGGGGGATTTTGATAAGCATAAATTATATACACATTTGATCTAGTTTTTATCATAAAATAACTCCAATTATCATGTATTTTGAATATAAAAGGAATAAATTACACCTAGAATCAAGTTACTGCGGTAGTTTGGCTTTAAAATGCAGGAAAAGACGAAAAATGATGTAATTAGGGCTGAGTGCGGATCAACCACCCGCACTGAGATTCAGTGCGGATGCACTCAGTACTTAGCCAATTTTCCAGCCTCTCAGCACAAGCCAGGATTTTTCCCGAGCGTAATGCGTCCGCACTCACATGCCAATGCGGGTCATCCATCCGCATTCGGTACTTGGTCGGATTTTCAGAAACTGCAGAAGCTCAGCAGTGCGGGTCCTTCACCCGCACTATCCACCAGTGCGGACGCACTCAGAGGATTACGCAGGATTTTAGCCAAGTTAAATAAGGAAAGTTGAATCCAGTGCGGATCAACCATCCGCACTCTCAGCCAGTGCGGACGCACTGAACACGCAGACAGCCAGATTTACCCGGTTTCAACACGGTTTCTATTTTTGGCACTCCAAGGACACGTTTTAAGAAGCCAAAAAATAGCAATACTTGCCAGGAAAGAAATGTCAAAAAGAGCACCCACTAACTCCACCTTCTAGCCTCTAAATTGGGTATGATCTATTGCTATAAAAGGGCTAGAACTTTCCCTTCCAAATCATCCACTACCAATCTCTCTCTACACACACAACTCAGCCATATTTTCTGAAGGAGGCAAAGCTTTCAAGCAAGGAGAAGAAGGGTTTCTTGAGCAAGATTCGGCAAGATTGAGGTTCTAGATTCAAAGGGTGTAATTATTCTTTATTTCATTTCCTCTTGTTATTTGCCAAACTTTGCAATGTTTCTCTCCAAGAGGGAGTAGTTCTCTCTCTAGGGGTTTAGGTCAATATGCATGAACTTGTTTAATTCTATTTTATTCGATTATTTGCTTTTATTGTGATTGTTTTATCGGATTTGATTGTTAATTTCTGTGATTTTAATAATTTGTGTTAGAAACATAATTAGTACTTGAATTGTAGCATCTCGTTTTGGTTTCAAAAGAACCAAAATTGACTAGGATCAATAGGATAGTACCAAATTGTGAATGCAAATACCTTAGGTTTAGATTAAGATTCTAACCAATTTAATCTAAGCCGGAACTACAGAAATTAAGGTTAGGGACTTGGTGAAGGACCTAACCGTGAAGTCAAACCCTAATTAGGACATCTCAAATCGAGTCGGATATTGGTATCATGGACTTAATTGAGAAGTACCAATATTCGAGGAGAGGAGAGACTAACAAGAGCTTATGGTCTAAGTAGTTAGGGTGAAGGACCTAACCGTGAAGTCCAAATTACTTAGACACGTTATTAATTCACGAAAGTGACCCTTAATGACATATTAGGTTAGAAACCTCATCAAATCATACATGAATTTAAGCAAATACCGAATAAATAGAGTTAACAAGGGATTGTAGACCAAAGACCCATAGATTCTCTAAACCTTGAAAACAAACCGACTTTTCTCTCTTTTACTTTTACTTTTAATTGTTTAAAACTCCTTTCGGGTATTGAACCCAACCTTAGGATTTTTACTACAAACCCCCCCCCAATTTACTTTATTGCACTTTTCTTTCTTTTCTGAAATTTATTATCTAAAGTTGAAAATTTAGTATTTATCTTACTCCTTGTGGTTCGATACCCGATAATATACTACACGGTAGGATTGTATACTTGCGATCTAAACCGAAAGTGTATTCGAGGATAAAGCTTTTTACATATACCCTTTGCACGTATCAATAGATGACCAAATCGCCTATGTAGCAACTTGTCACGTTCTACTGAATTGAATGACACAAGACATTTATTGCTATTTTCTTCAAGATAATAAAGACTGTTTTTAAAACATCCCTCACCAATCGTCTTTCCTGACTCTTGATCCTGAAATGTCACTTTATTTTGTGAGAATATGACATTGCAATTCAATTCTTGAGTTATTTTACTAACCGATAATAAATTTGAGTTAAAATTTGGTAAGTACAAAATATCCTTTACAGTTTTTGTGAGAAATTTGGTTGTACCAATACCTTGAATTTGGACCTTATTTTCATTTGCAACAATCACATGTTGAGGGTCTTTATTTTGTATAACATTTTCTAATTTTGTTTGGTCACATGTCATATGATCTGTGGCACCCGAATCAATGATCCATCTACTAGTGTTGTGACATAAATTTGCATATTTAATAAAATTATTATCAACTTTGAAGGAATTAAATGTAGATTTAGGAGATACAAAACCTGGAGTTTGTTGCAGCAACAAACTATTCAGTTGAGTTATTAGCTGACTCAGTTGCACTATCTGCGCCACAGAGGATCCTGAGGGTTCAAAATTGTTACTTGGCTGAACCGACTCAGCTTTGGTCCCTTTGTCTGTTTCCGTACCCTTACTAAAACCTTCGAACTTCGTCTCCTTCTTAGCGCCGCCCCAGTGACCTCCTCTATCGCCCTTCTCTCTGACCGGCCGGAGGTGAGGATGGAGGAACCAACACCCGTCGCGGTTGTGCCCTGCTTTCTTGCAGTGGTCGCACCGCTCAGTGTTAGGGGCTCCCTTCCCTTTGGCCGAGTCTCTAAAGCTAGGGTTTGAGTGTTGTACCTTAAATGCTTTGTTCTCTTGATTTTCGGGCTGTTGAGGGTTCATGAGTGCCCGCTTAGACTGCTCTTGCTCGATTCTTGCAACAACATTGTCAAAGCTTGGCATCTCTGCCGACGCCAAGATTTGAGATCGGATTGCTTCGTAGCTTTGATCAAGGGCCCCCAAATAGGTAAAGATCAAGTCTTATTCGATTCTTTTTTGGGTTTCAATCGGGTCAGTGGGTGGTGGAAGGTATATGTTAAGTTCTTCCCATTTTGACATGATTTTGGTTACCAATTCGTTGTTGCTTGATTGCCTTGTTTGATTTGGGAGAGTTCTTGTTTGAGACAAAAAATATGAGCAAATTTTTCTTATTGGCCATACCTTCTTTTTGCCTTATCCCATACTTCTTTTGAGGAATTGGCGTACATGAGCACGTTTGAGATTTTCAGTTCCATCGTATTGAGTAGCCATGTCATGATCATTTGATCGGTGGTCTCCCATTCTTCTATTTTTGCACTTTCTTCATTGGTTGCCTCGTTTGGGTTTTCTGCGTTGGGTTTTCCTTTGGTTCTAGTGACAAAGCCTAACTTTCCTTTGCCACCGAGACCTATCGTGACTGATCTGGACCAAGGGATGTAATTCTTGTTGCCATTGAGTGTCATAGTTGTAAGTTTTGTGTTATCAAATTGTTGTGACATGGTTTTTATGGGTACTGGTACGAAAGGATTTCGAGTTACTGGTTTCTGAATGCTTGTTTTGCTTGGATTGGCTTTTACTGGCTACTGGTTTTTACTAGTAGAATTGATAAGGAGAGATGCTACTGGATTTTGTGGGAAAAATTGATAAGGATGGATGTTATACTGGTAAAGGATCTGATTTCTCTATGTGGATTTTGCTGGTTTGTGTTCATCTGCTCAATGATGACAGACAATTTGAAAGCACGAGTAGCTTGTCAAGTAATTGGCTGAGGGTATCGTTGCTCAATTCTGAGAGCCCTTTTTGTGAGAAGAAAATGTGTTGCTTTTGTGGGTTTTCTGATGTTGCTTGCAGTTCTTTGTTATCTGCAGCTAGATTTGATTTTCGCTTTTCTTGAGTCAGGATTTATCCTGCTCTGATACCATATGGAATTTTAGAGAGAAGATAAGAATGATGAAGGAATAAATTATTGATTGTTGTTCTGAATTTACAAGCACTATACATGGTTATTTATAACCTAATTTCTACTGGCCATTAGGCTTTTTCCTAATTTACAGTGGCTGAAATATTTATCCTAATTGTGCTTTAATTACAATGATTTACAAACATTAAGCTAGGTGCCAAGTATGGCTCGACAGCTATACATGATGCTAGCTTATTTATTTCCTAAATTATATCTATAATGATATTTACTAAGGCTAAGATTTTATTCCTCAATACTTTCCCTCTCTTTGGACTTATTTTTTGTATGAACATTAAACAAATTAAGAATTTTCTACATCAATCTTTCATTTTCTTTAATCCAGCGAAGAATGTACCGGTACAATATCAAATACGCTACTAATGCTGGTAAAGCCATACAACAGTGAAATTAGATTCTGACTTTTTGTTCAAACAGTCTGTACTATTCTGTACCAGATAAAATTACAACATTGAAATTATATTACAATACCAATTGTGCTACTAATGAATAATGCATCAAGCAGTCTGTACCAGTTCGAACATTTTCTAACATAAACAATAATTGCTATTTCGGATCCAGAAAAAAATTATTTTCAAAATTTGTGAATTAACAATAATGAAGCAGTATGTACCAGTTCAAAAAAGTGTTAAGGAAATTTTATTGCATTGCACTCAGAGGATGACCACACAGCATTGTAGTACCATACCAGTCAGATCCTTTTTCCTTCATATGGTCTCTGTCAGGAACATGTAAGCAAATCATTCTAAGCTTGATCTTCTTTGTGAATTCTAAAGTATTGTATTGGTTTTTATTGGTTTTAAATTTATTAATTAAGAGAAGAGAACGAACAAGCAAACTTCTAATTAAAACATCCATCCAACAACAATCTGAATAAACAATAAACTGCTTGAGTTCGCAGCATTTTCTAAGCTGATAAACAAGAAATAACATATCAATATATAGTTGAATTTATTTTAGCCTAGCCTGAATTATTTGAGAGGAGCACCTCATTTACCAATTTCTGAAAATTGACCAATGAGGGCCCACAATTTTGTGTCGACATGGCTGCACTCTCCTTCCACTTCAGTGCTCTCTCTTTCATCGTCTTCCCCTTCTCTCCCCCTATTATCTCTCTTATCAATTCTTCCACCTCAATTCTTTTGACATTGTTATCGATCTCCATTCCTATCCCCCATTCAGTGCACACAAATCGGCAGTTAGTCTGTTGCTCTGCAAAGAAAGGCCAACTAACCACTGGCACCCCACCGGATATAGTCTCTAAAGTCGAGTTCCATCCGCTGTGCGTGAGAAAAGCCCCGATTGCCGGATGCTTTAAAACTGCCTCTTGCGGGCACCAGCTTGCTAACAGTCCCCTCTCTTTTGTTTCTTCCAAAAATTCCTCCGGTAAAACCGCAGTGTCACCCCTAACAAGATCTGGCCTAATTATCCACAAAAACTGGTATCCAGTATTCGCTACCCCCCACGCAAACTCTATCAGTTGTTGGTTCGTCATGACCGTCACGCTACCGAAGTTGATGTACACTATCGACCCTGCCTTCTTTCCTTCAAGCCAATCAAGACAACCAGGTTTCAGCTTCCAAAGGTTTGAACCGAGCGACTTGAGCGAGCTCTCCTTTATTTGGTGTGAAAGCATCGAAACGGGTCCTATTTCATATAAGGGAGGCAACATTGTTGCAATTTGGTCTAAAATAGGCCGTTCAAGTTCGCGGAACGTATTAATTGCAACGGCTGATGCTGTGGTTGCCCGATCCATTGTGTAAAGGAAATACTTGAGCATAATGTCATTTGGGTCGGTTGTACGAATGAAGCTCGGGAAGTCTTTTAGCCTCATGTCACTAAATCCAGGCACGAAGTCGACTGGCGCATCGAGATATCCGTTGTTTAGCTGATCCATATCTTTAATTAACAGAGGACATAAAAGAAATATATATTAATTTCTTAATGAATCATGAGTATATTAAAAAATCTAGTAATGGCTAGTTTTTTTGGTTGAAGGTTAGTGGCAAATAGCCATCTAACAATTGTATTAAAATAAAAGATTATTTAATCAATTCAAATACAACAGAGAGTTGATATTAAATTACTATAAGAGCTCGCAAAATCACTATCAAACCTAGACCTCTTTTTTGTATTTGCCCCACTAAGCATATCTTGACCAATCTCCAGAGCTGATATTAAATGGCTAGTTATCCACATAATCAATCATGCAGTGTACAGTGTACATATACCTTTCAGAGGAATGAGACCTTTCTCCATTAGCGTCCGGTAATGGAGGTAACCGAGTAAACCACAAGCGCTGGCCGTCCATAGCAACACGCATGGGATCCCTATCTCCTTCGCTGCATCAATGGCAAAACTCATGATGAAATCTGAGAAAACACATGTCACTTCAGGAGTGACTGGATCCGACTTGTTGAGCCTACGAAGGAGGTCCCTCAAGTACGGGAGGCCTTTGTTGGTCATGATGGATTCGCATAGAGACGGCGGGTCTTGCGTCACGTCTTCATCCGAGAATGGAAGCCCATCGGGTATCGCCGTGAACTGGAAGTCGGGTAGTCCGTTGAGACTGGTAGGACCTTAAAATAGGCCGAAATAACAAGTGCTAATTAATAAAAATAAGATATCAAATCAATTTATCAAAGATATATAAAATAGATGAACGTACTTGCAAAGTATAACTAAAACTAATAAGAAAATTATAGAAAATTAAAACTATAACACAGTAATAAATATCCTTTTTGAAATTATAATTTACTTTATCAGTTATTTTTTAAACAATCAAATCTCAATATATATATATGCACACCAAACTTCTGGCACGTGCTGTGGTGATTAGTGATTACTGATTACTGATTACTACTTAAATGCTACAGATGTGATTTAGTAAAACAGACCGAGGGAACGGAGGAGGCGGCGGTGGTTGTATTCAGTGTTGACAAAGGTGATGTGGAAGCCGGAGGAATGAAGCAACTTGGCCACTGTGAGCATAGGTGTGATGTGGCCTTGTGCTGGGAAAGGCATGCACACCGCGTGAGGTTTGCTGTCACTGGGCATCGAAACCATGGCCCGTCGAACTACTAATAAATGCTCTCTACTTTGTACAGAAAAGTAGAGAACGTAACTGTATGAGCAAGTGATGACATATGTCTGTCTCTCTTACATCTTACTCCGACGGATATGTACATTTATAGCCTGGATCTGGCAATTTATAATTGGCCAGGCGGATCACGTTAAGCTTCAATTTTACAAATTGCCTACCTTCTAACATTTTCAAACAAAATACCCCTCTTGTAAAATTATTAACAATTAACTGCATGCATATATTATATTCACGTACATGTACACATCCATGTTTAATCTGTGTTTATGTAAAAATAAATAAATAAATAAATTGCTTCCTCCCCAACGGAAAGCTGCTTGTACAAACCTTGTTTAATCTATTAATTCACATTTTGTATAAGCCTTATGCTACGAAGTATGAAATGGAATGTCAATGTAAATGCAGCTAATTTGAGTTTTAACTTGTTTATTTCAAGGGAATATAAGAAGAGGGGGTTCAAATGTGTCACACTCCTGATCCGGAGGTGCGACAATTCCTACCGCGTCTATTTACCATTCAATATACGTAACATAAGTCTTGGATCTTTTTATGCATGCATTGCCAATAGTATCTATTATTTTTTTCCCATCCCAATTTATTTACAATAATTATTTGACCATTTATAGTGGATGATGCTAGAGAAATACTCTTCGAGAAAAAAATGAGAGAAAGCTGCAGCAATGCGTTTGGTGTGTTATATATACGCACGGCGAAGGTCAGTACCAAGTTTCATCCCCAAATGAGTACGTTCCTTGCACTCGCAGCGACATAGGAAATATGGAGTTTATTCGCAGGGAGTTCATGTACATTGTGACACGCGGTCCCGACAACCAAATATAATGTACTTGCAGAGGTATCCAGTTAAATTCTATTCCGTTCGCTCATGTGTTAGCGGTTTGTCGTGACCGAAACTGGTGCGAAGACCAATTTGTTGCACACTGGTATACTGTGGACTATCTTGAGAGTACTTGGAGTGGGGTGTTTGTTCCCATTGGTAATATGCTAGATTGGCCTCCTAATACTGAATCAAGAATTATTCCGAGCAAAGGCTGGATTAGGAGTGGGAGGCGAAAACACATCCGTCATGTAATGACCATGAATGAAATGGAAGGTAGGTGAAGGGGACATCAACCTCGACATTCCACTACTGATAGGCAACGAAGAGGTACGTAACATTCATCAAAAATTATATTTATTTTCAATTTTCACCAACTTACTAAGTAACATATGCAAATGCAGAGGCAAGAAATGCAACAAATGAGTACGAGAATGAGCAAGTTATGGCAAGGGCAAGTGTGTCCGGAGAGTCACGGTGTTCTCCCGCTACAAGCCGTTTAGATGCTTCTGTTATGTTTGCAGAAGCAACGTGAGAGGCAGTTAATTTAGGAGGTGAGGCGGTTGGAGTGCAAGAGGAGCCATCTGGAAGTCAACCGAGAAGGTCAACTAGTAGGCGTACAACAAGGGCATCTGGAAATCAAGCAAGGCCGTCTGGAAGCCAAGCAGGGCTGTCTGGAAGCCAAGCAGAGCCATCTAGTAGGCAATCCGGTAGGCCATCTACCGGAACCGGTTTCTTTCACGGATTTAGTTTTAGGCGTAGTAGTAACAAGTGATTTATTCCTATTATGTAAACCTGTTTATTTATATATTGTGAACTTTTTTATTTCCAATTTGTGTGGACTTTAATAACACAATTTGTGTGAACTTTACTGATTTGAATGATACGTCTACGAACACTACTACAGAAATGGTCATTGTACACGGACATAAACAGGGGAGCTACACGGATTTCCTGCCGTGTGGAGTACGAGGGTGTATAATCCCCTGAATAAATTATACACGGATATTTACCCGTGTGCAATTCCTGAGAGCTACACGATCATTATATAAACAACCGTGTTCAATTCCTTGGCAAGTGGCGTTCTCCAAACCCGAGCTACACGGATCAGTACATAAACAACCGTGTCCAATTCCTTGCCAAGTGGCGCTCTCCAAAGCCGAGCTACATGGTTCACTACATAAACAACCGTGTTCAATTTCTTGCCAAGTGGCGCTCTCCAAAGCCGAGCTACACGGATTGTAACATAAACAGCCGTGTAGGATTACTCTATCTACACGGCCTTTTTAGGTTATTATCCGTGTAGAAATAGTTATTCTGCACGGCTTATTACTTGAACAACCGTGTCCAATTCCTTGCCAAGTGGCGCTCTCCAAAGCTGAGCTACACGGATTGGAACATAAACAGCCGTGTAGGATTACTCTGTCTACACGGACTTTCTAGGTTAATATCCGTGTAGAAATAGTTATTCTGCACGGCTTATTACTTGAACAACCGTGTCCAATTCCTTGCCAGTAGCTGATTATTACATAAACATCCGTGTACGATTATTCTATCTACACGGACTTTTAGGTTAATATCTGTGTAGAAATAGTCTCTATACGGCTCATTACATAAACAACCGTGTACAATTAGTGGAGATCTATACACGGATATTTAACTAAAAGGCCGTGTACGATCATGTTTCTGCACGGATGTCTATCAAAATATCCGTGTAGAATAACTATTTCTACACGGATCATTACATAAGCAGCCGTGTAGCTATCTTATATTTTTATTTGCTCTTTATTTGGCTTTCTACACGGACTTTTGTGAAATATCCGTGTAGAATGGTTATATTTTTTTTCAATTTTTATTTTATGTTTTGGCTAGCCTCCAGTTTGCTAGCCATTAAAAATCAATTCCAAAACAAAGAATTTCCAATATATCAGAATACAACCCTTAAACAAAATTCATGTACACTAAATTATATCAAAAATTCATGCACACTAAATTATACAAATCCATATTCTGGTTTACAAAATTCATTTTGAAACCACCTTGCCCACATACATCTAAAATAATCTATCTCTTCCTTGGTGTAATGCCCTGCCTTTTTCTTCGATTTATGCTGCCAAAAATTCAAAATATGTAGGTTATTAGAAAAATACAATATAACAACTACATCTCTGTTTTGCTTTATAAAAATAAATATTGTAATTATAACAATGCAACTAATAAAACAAATTTAGTAAAATAAAATATTAGAGGAAATCAATATTAATTATATGGACAAGTCAAGGCAAACATATGAATTACATACCGGATATCTTGGCCAATTGAATTGTATGTGTTCGACAAAGTGAAACATATAAATCATCGTGTAATAACCGCATTCCTAACCCTGCAACTGTTGCGGGCACTGAAATTTTCATTTAGCGGCCTATGTTAGAATGACAATAAATTTTTGAACAAAAATATGAAATTATAAAAATTATAGTGTGCTCACCGGCTGCCACCTGAAACACAACTTATTTTTATGCTTCGGATTCGTGCTTTGCATTCCTCCATCTTTAATATATTGCAGAAAAGCCCTTACAAAATTGAGTGAATGTAATTAGCAATTCCACAATTTGTTATATATAATTGGGAAAAAATCAAACCAAGTGAATTACTATTGCTTACTGTCTTATTGGAGTGCAGATCATTTTGGAGTCCTGAGGAGTGATGCCCGGTTCGGGCTGTGAAGAATCCATGATGAAAACCAAATTTTCAAGTGGCACCATCACAATCAAACACCAGTGGCCCCTCTGGTGGTATGGCAGGAGAATAAATCTCTTATTCCCCGAATGAGCCTTATGCATCGCTGAACACAAGTACTGGACAGTATCTTCCGGCTGATATTGCACCATCGTACCATTAGTTCTGTCGGGGTCCAAGAATGCACAGGAGTTCACCTTATCTTTCCCACAATCCACAGACTGTTTTCGTTGCATCATCCTGAAAAAATCATCATTTCACATTAGAATATATATTTGAGTGCTATACACATGATATATATGATTTTTGGTCACTAACATGAGGAAAACGGTGAGGACTCCCACATCGAGCCATTTATCGCTTGATGAGGCATGTAGAAAGTCCTTGAATTCTTGGAAAGGCAACACGACCGTCCTGCCTTCGTGTAGGAGAACCTCGGGGGGGATATCGAACATTACGTCCTGCATATCATCTGGTGCCTTAACCAGGCAGGCGTGGAGATTCCGCAAATCCTCGGGCAAACGGCTAACCTCTTCTTCAGAGAGCCCCGTACGGTCTACCCCCGCAGCGGCTGGCGCAGCCGCTGGCGCATCAGGAGATTCTTGCGCATCAGCCCCGACTACTACTTCCAAGCCTCGCCGTACCGGTGACAAAGCTTCGTCCGCAGCGTTGGAAACGCCTCTTCGGGTCTGTATCAAATTTTGAACCTTTTTTCAAGTATTTCAAAATAATCATTTGAACGTAACATAAGATATCCGTGTTTTATTTAGAGATTACTTGATCCAAAATAATCTGACACTTGGGCCATTGGACAATCTGTCTACGGGCTTCATCAAGCACAAACATGTCGTCGGTAGGGACAGGAAGAGGTATGCGGGCAGCCCAATTGGCCACAATCATGTCAACCGTTACGGGGAGATGGTTGGGCCTTAGCTGAGAACCGGCTGGAGGATGTACAATGCCCTTAGCAATGGTCAGAGGAGTTTTATCGTGCCACATGACGAGGTCGCATGATGTGGCCTCCTGCAATAATTATCAGCAATTAGTTAATGAACAAGTCAAAATTAAGGGTAGATTATGAACAAGTAGTGATTACCTGTAGATTGTCCAACACGCCCAGAACTTCGGTCCCGGATGCTTGATTGCTTCGCCGAAATCTCGGCGAAACGGGAGGTTGTTGGTCGGATTGCTGCGTAAGAGATGTAATTTGGTTTATCCACCTTGATTCAAATTCAGCCATCCTTCCATCGTACTCCGTTATGATGTCCTCGCGTACCTGCGCCAACCTTGATTCCATCTCGTCCATGCTAACTTTGGCACGCGGTCTTCTTTTTGGTTTTGGACCGTGGTATACATCCTTCCAGCCACTGTAGACCGAGACACCCCTAACTCGACCCGTGTGTTCTTTACTCCCGAGCGCTGCAGACAAGGAATCATCCACTCTTTCGACAGTCATGGAGCCCGAATTTACCTCCTCCTCCACCTCCAACTGTGTTAAAAAAAATTAGTTATAGCAAAAGACAAAGTAATGTACACAAAGTTACCACAAAGACTCTTACCAATTTCTGAGCCACGGGTTGCACGTCATTTGGGAGTACTATCCTCCTGTCAACGGTTACCTCGGATCTTCCCATGAGCCAGTGTTGGCCCCTAGGATTTTGGATCTTAACCACAGGTGAGTCAGAATCTTTGTTTTTGTCAAGTATTGTCGCCCATTCGGCCGACTTACCCTCGTAACCACCTGACCCTAATTTGTGCGGGTACTTGTTCAATTTCGCGATCCTCCTGCCCTCGTCACTTTTTATCTTCACACATCAAGGTACATCAATTAGCTTAAGGAACTCTTCTGTGGACTTCAAAGCTTGAAACTCCTCCCAGTCCTCTTGTTTCAGCCATTTATAGGAGCCTACCGGATTTCTCCCTTTCTCCATGAAATCCGTCTTCAACGTGCTCTTGAATTGCTTCCAAGCTTTATTCATTTTCCTCAGAGTCTTTTTCTTTTTCGCGGACTTTGGGTCGTCATCCTGGATGTTCCAATGATCCTGCATGATTGACAACAAAATTACTGCATGTAAGTTCATTCAAGTTTTCAGGTCAAGTATAGACATATATAACTTGCAGGAAGACAACTACATGATGCATAGCAATTTAAAAAAGTTATTATTTACTTATAAAAGCAAATTCCAACTATGCTAAGGTTAAGACATGCTAGAAAACTTGTATCCAACAAAAAAAGAAATAACAAGCAGAGAGAGAATAGGAAAAATGAATATATAATGCATGTACAGTTTTATAGATTTTTTCAATTACTAAATGGTCCTGAAAAATATAACTCAAGAGATTAAAGAAAGAACTACATGTGAAGGTTGGTGGGTGTTCCAGTCAAGGATAACGCAGTCATCGTTCCAGTCAAACGAATTAACCAATTACCGATCATGGACAATAATCAAAATAAGGTTTATAATTGTTAGGTACTTTACCTTCACAATGTTCCACCATTCGTTCTTATCTTCGTCATCGAATTTGTCCCACCTCTCAACCAAGATAGATGCCTTCTGCTTCACCAAATTGTTACACCAATTTGTGTACTCTGCCCTACGTGGACCCTATGGACATCCGATTTTGTTGAACTCGATTTGCAAATCCTTCGCCTCTGAGGTCTTCGTGCACATTGTCGGACCTCTTTTCCTCTTTTCTATCTGAGCTTGCTGGTCCTCTTCTTCCACTATCATATCTACCTGCGGTTCCACTGTTTCCAAAATCATATCTGCATTCTCACCTGGCTGTGACATGGTTCTTTCTACAAAAAAGAAACATTATTACAAATGCTATGAAATGTAAAATTTAGGTCTAACTTATGTGTTGTTGGGTCCTTTGTTCAATCATAGTGTTGGTTTTGCAATTTAGTCCCTGTAACATTAATTAGGTGTCCATGTCACCAGAATAGGTCAGTTGAGGAAACTTTTCACTTAACCAAAATACAATCAGAGATAAGGGTTTTGATTTAACCAAGATACAGGGAGCATTGCAACTTAGAGAGAGAGAGAGAACCTTTCAAAGAGAGAACAGCAACCGCGCGAGAGGAGCTTAGAGATTCAATTAGCGAGTTCAGAGGAGAGCGACAGAGGTGACCGAGCTAGCACCGAGAGAGAGAACGATGGCAGCACCACAGAAAGAGATAGGAGACTAGGGGGTTTAGGTTTTAGGGGAGACGAGGAGATTTTGAAAAGATCGAGCGACAGAGACGAGGCGCGCATTTTATTTCGCGTAAACTAAATCTACACGGACATTTAACTAAACAACCGTGTAGAAACGTAAGATAGCTACACGTTTAATTAAACACCCGTGTATAATTAGTTTACGCGAAATTATGAAATGCGCGCCTACATATGGTTTTCTAGATTAATTTTTTCAAATTCCAAATTCTCATATTTTTCAAATTCCATATTTTTCAAAATGGAAAACTTAAAAATAAAAAGGAACCTGATTTCAGTTTTATTTAGCTTGAAAACTACTTTATATCTTCGAGTATCTAGCAGAACTTAATAATAAATCCAAATAAATATTTCAATTTCTACACGGGCGTTTAATTAAATATCCGTGTAGAAAACCTTTGGTACACGGATTTTTTATTAAACGCTCGTGTACGTTTCTTAGAAGGTGAAACAACTCTTGAAAATTAAACGGCCGTGTAGAAAGCCTTTCGTGCACGGATTTTTAATTAAACGACCGTGTATGATTCTTAGAAAAGGAAACGACTATTCAAAAGTAAACGACCGTGTAGAAAACTTTTCTTACACGGATTTTTAATTAAACGTCCGTGTCCATTTTAAATTAAAACGTTTAATTTGAACAGGTTTCATACGAAATTCGAGAAGTTGCCTTATCTTTTTAATTCTGAGAAGACGAAATGACTCCTCAAAATTCTATATAATCTGAGAAACTCCCTTGTTTCGATTACTTTTCTCTGAGATTTGTAAGAAGAAATGGCCGCTCCGGTGCCACCGGAAGACGCAAATGTGCCATGGCCATGGCCCCCCGGCTATGTCCCTCCCGAAGATGCTCCCGAAGTCCCTCCCGGCTATGAAATACCTCCTCCCAACTACAGGAGGACATGGCCATGGCCGCCCTCAAATGAGCCACGGCGAAGCCCAAGGGGGCACCCACCACCAAAGCCCTACAAAAGGAGGGGCAATCCCTGGATCAGGCCAAAGAGACCCTGGATTAGAAGGAGGGGGTCAGGCCAAGGAGCAATCCAGCCAGGCCAGTGAAGGCCGGAGTGTTTAATTAATTAAGTTAGCTTTTTTTTTTTTTGATGTAATATATTTTGTTCTTAATTTAATCAGCATTTTGTTTTCTATCCGTTTAACTATTTTGTTAAATACCTCATGCTATCTAAATAAATACTGTTATAGATATAAATTAGCAGTACAAAACAACCAACAAATAATTCATTATGGATAATCACTACAAAGTAAATTATTTAAAATTAACTTAAATAATCTGTCTAAATAATATCATAGAATAATTAATGCTTAATGCTCTCTAAATAATCCGATTTGAAAACATAAATGAACACTTTACTTGATATAACCTTATCTGGGTTTACAAATTATAAAACAACCCATAGAATAATTTTTCGCAAAAAAAATACCTTCTGTTCAAGTAAATATTTCAAAAGTATATTATTTAAAAAAAATATTTCAGAATAACAGGGATTTTTATTTCATAATAACAGGGATTTCAAAATAACAGGGATTATTTAAAAAAAATATTTTAAACATATTTCTTGAAAATTAAACGGCCGTGTAGAAAGCCTTTCGTACACGGATTTTTAATTAAACGGCCGTGTATGAATCTTAGAAGACGAAACGACTCTTCAAAAGTAAACGACCGTGTAGAAAACTTTTCTTACACGGATTTTAAATAAACGTCCGTGTCCACTTTTAAATTAAAACGTTCAATTTGAACAGGTTATTCGGAATTCGAGAAGTTGCCTTATCTTTTTAATTCTGAGAAGACGAAACGACTCTTTAAAATTCAATATAATATGAGAAACTCTCAAGTTTCGATTACTTTTCTCTGAGAATAATTTTAGGGGAAAAAAATACCTTTCTACACGAATGTTAATTAAACATATGTGTAGAAATGTATTTGTACACAGATGTGTAATGAAATATCCGTGTAGCTCCTTTTGAATTTCTACACGGACATTTAATGAAACGTGTATAAATGTATTTGTTCACGGATGTTTAATTAAATATCCGTGTAGCTCCCTTTGAATTTTAATGAAACATCCGTGATTAAAAGATTTTTCTTAGAAAGATGGATTTTTTTATTTAAGTAAAAATATAAAATTCACGTCTAAATGATATCAGAAATTATACAAAAACTCATGTATACACTAGATTATATCAAAAATTAATACAAAAAATCCTACACTAAATTATACAAATCCATATTTCTGGTTTACAAAATTCCTGTTGAAACCACTCTGCCCGCATATCTAAAATAATCTATCTGGTTCTTGCTCATGATATATATATGCAAAAAAGAAATATATTATAAACGAAATAACAATATTACAATGAGACAGAAATATCCAGAGATTGTAAACCGGCCTTGAGTCTTTAGTCTGACTCTTCATTGGGCTCTCTGAAATATTATAAAAGAAATAAATATTATCCGTTTAATTTTTTTTTCCCAAATAAGAAATATTAAAATTTTCAAGTTTAAAAGGAGTAAATATTATACATTGGATTTTTTTTTCCTTTTTCTCTTTTTTTCCACTGTTTGAACATCTTCCCATAATCCTTCATTGTGGTCAGATCTCATGTAATTTGCTTCGTCTTGTTCTGCAATTGTTGCTATCTCAGCTTGCACATCGGTACAAAATTGAGGTATCTCTTCGAACTTGTCGTACTCTTCTTCGTCGGTGACGTTTTCTACCGCAACAATCCTTCTTTTTCCGGATAGGACGACACTCCACCTATCATCACTCGGGTTAGTGACATAAAAGACTTTGGTGGCTTGCTTGGCAAGTATGAACGGATCATCCACATACCCGACTTTGTCAAAATCAACGAGGGTGAACCCGTCGTTATCAACTTTAACACCCCGGTCTTCGACCCATTGGCACCGAAACAAGGGAATGCTAAGGTGAGGATTGTAAACGAGCTCCCAAAATTTCTTCAATAACGCCGTAATAAGACTTTGATGCTATTACAGGCCAGGCATCCCCCGATCTACTGAATTCTTGGGACGTCGCCACCAACGTCACCCCACTATTTTGCATCGTGCTCTTATCACACTGTAATTTAGTGTAAAATGTATATCCGTTAATCTCGTATCCTTGGAATGTTCTAACAACCATTTGGGGTCCTTCGCCCAGCAATCTAACAGTTTCATTTACGGGGGACCTTTCGGGGTGTGATTTCACTCTGTCTTTCATCCATCCTATAAAAGAACGGTTATGCTCGTCAGTAAGCCACTTCTGACTTCTCGTGTAGTTCTGTTGTCGAAGAATTGTCATGTGCTCATCTATATATGGAGCAACATCTGCCATGTGCTGTAGTACAATAAAATGTGCCTTTCGCAGGTCATCATTATCAGCAACTATGGCTTTCAACCCTATTGTCCCTACTCCTTGGAGCCTTCCCTCGTATCGAGATTTTGGAACGCCAATAGGACGCACACTGGTCATGTAGTTGGTGCAAAACTCAATTACCTCTTCTGTGGAATATCCGTCCACAATGCTACCTTCGGGACGATGTCGGTTCCTTACGTAACTTTTCAAAATACCCATGAATCTCTCGAATGGATACATATACCGCAGGAACGCGGGACCACAGATCTTAATTTCCCTCACGAGATGAACAACAAGGTGAACCATAACATCGAAAAAAGATGGCGAAAAATACATCTCAAGATGGCAAAGGGTAACGACGACCTCCTATTGCAAAGCGTCAAATTTGAACGGGTCTATCACTTTGGAATTAATTGCGTTGAAGAAAAAACAAAGCTTCGTAATGGTTTGCTGCACGGGCTTCGGTAAAATTCCCCGAATTGCAACAGAAATCATATGTGTCATTAAAACATGACAGTCGTGGGATTTCAGACCAATCAATTTCAGGTCCTTCATCGACACCAGCTTCTTAATATTCGAAGAATACCCTGATGGGACTTTAATACTATGAAGGCAATTACAAAAGCTCGTTATCTCGATCTTCGACATTATGCACATTGCGGGGGGTAGGTATGCCTTTTGCTTCCCTTTATCCTGCGGTGCAAGCTCGGGTCGTATTCCCATTAATTTCATGTCTTCTCGAACTTTAAGACCGTCTTTAGTCTTCCCCGAAATGTTCAATAATGTGCCAATCAAACTGTCACAGACATTTTTTTCAACATGCATGACATCTAGGCAATGTCTCACTTCTAAATATTCCCAGTATGGTAGCTCCCAAAATATGGACTTCTTTTTCCAAATATCTTTCGGTGGTGGTTTGGCACATTTTCCAAAAACAACAGCAAGGTGTTTAACCCGCATGAAGACATTCTTCCCATCTAACGGACGACGTGCCACTCCAAGCTCAATTTTCCCGTTGAATACCTTCTTCTTCTTACGGTATGGGTGATTAACAGGAAGAAACCTACGGTGCCCCATAAAAACATTCTTTTTACAATTTTTCAACCTCAGCACCTGCGTGTCATCTTCACAGATGGGGCACGCTTTTGCTCCTTTACAAGTGTAACCCGATAAATTCCCGTACACGGGGAAATCATTTATGGTGCAGAATACCATGGCCCGCAAATTAAATTGCTCTTTGCCGTACGCATCCTAGACCGGGACGCCATCACGCAACAATTTCTGTAGGTCCTCAATTAATGGTGCGAGATACACATCTATGTCATTTCCGGGTTGTCTGGGTCCTTGGATTAGTAATGACATCATTATATACCTGCGTTTCATGCACAACCAAGGAGGAAGATTGTAGATGCATATAAGAACTGGCCAAGTGCTGTGCTGACTGCTCATGCTTCCAAACGGACTCATTCCGTCTGTGCTCACCCCTAACTTAAGGTTTCGTGATTCGCCACCAAATCCTTCGAAATGTCTATCAATGTTTCTCCATTGAATTGAATCAGCAGGGTGTCTTAGTTTACCATCTCTTTTGCGCTCTTCTTCATGCCAACGCAACAATTTCGCATCTTTGGGATTTGCAAATTACCGTCTGAATCTCGGTATTATCGGGAAATACCACACCGCCTTAGCCGGAGGCCTTGCCTTTTTTCCTTCATCACAATCGTCAGTGTCCTGGTCCTTGCGTTTATACTGTGAAACACCGCATTTAGGACAAACATGCATGGCCTCGTACTCTCCACGGTACAATACACAGTCATTCGGACATGCATGTATTTTTTCAATCTTCAAACCCATTGGACAGATCAACTTCTTCGCCTGATATATTGTACAGGGTAACTCGTTGTTATCTGGGAGCATCTCTCGTAAAAGCTTTAATAAGGACGTGAAACTCTTATCGCTCCAACCGTTGTCTGCTTTTAAGTTCAATAATTTCAACACAGCTGATAGTTTTGTAAATTTGGTACACCCGGGGTATAACGGCTTTTTAGATTCATTAGACAGATACTGAAATTTTTTAAAAATTTTATCACTAATTTCATCTTCCACATCACGTAACATGTCCTCTAGATTCTCAGTAAAATCGTATTCTGCATTTTCATCAATCTCCACCTCATCATCCTCGTTGCAATCAAGCCCAGCATTATCGAAATTTTTGACATTCTCAAAATCATCGTTGCATTCAAATTCAAAATTATCAACAGTTTCTACATTATCATCATTCTCGTCCAAAAGAAAATTTCTATTGGTTCCACTACATTCCCCAATTTTCTCACCATGCATAAACCAACATGTATATCTTTTCTTAAATCCCCGATAAATCAAATGAGCTCTAATTTCTTCCGAATCCCCAAATCTTATAAACTTTTTACAATCTCTACAAGGACACAAGATGTCGTTATCTTTTGTGTCCACTCTATAACTCTCAGCAAATTTTAGGAACTCATTAACGCGAGCCAAATATTCTGCACTATCACGTCGCAATTCGTACATCCAACTTCGATCCATCTGTAAATTAAAGTAAACAAAAAAAATTCCAATTAAACATATATGGTGGTCAGCATATATATTGTTCCAAATTCTTGGCTTATAAAGGGCTGGTTTACAATCCTAACCCACTCTTTGAATATTATGCCTCATATGTGAACACATATTAGCGGGATTTAATTAGTATTTGAGAAAAATTCGGCAGCATTTCTCCTTAACTCCCCAAGTATGCGTAAAAATCACATACTCGTAGGAGCAATAAGGAGAAATACTGTCGAACTTTTCTCAAATACTAATTAAATCCCGCTAATATGTGTTCACATCCTAAATGAGACACAATATTCAAAGAGCAGTCCCAAACGGGGGACTATCCAAAATTAATCCCTATTGGATTAATTTTGAACGGGCATGGACCTAAAAGCATCAGTAGGTCGGTTATTGGACCACAATACACTAATTATTTACATTATCTTAACAAATCAAGCACGCATGCATTAAATAATAATTGACAGAAATAATTAAGCAATATTAATCAGGAACAGAAAATTAGATAAAGAAAAGAGAAATATATATATGTATGACTAACCTTGGCAATAGAGAGGAGAATGCGAATTAACTTCCAAGCTAGATCTCATATCCGGCCTCGTTCCTTGTGCGCAGAAATTAGACCAATTCAATACAGAGAGTGAGAGAGTATTAATTGATCAAAACGGCGTCGGAAGAAGGCCTTTTATATAGTTCCAACCCTAAAATAACCTATCTACACGGATAATTAGCTATAAATCCGTGTGGAACGCTTTGAGAGAGCTACACGGACTTTTATATAAGTAGCCGTTTAGATTACTCTTTCTTCACGGACATTTATATAAACGGCCGTGTATAATAATCTGTCTACACGGATTTTTATATAAATAGCCGTGTAGAATTTTCTTTTTTTCCAAACAATTTTTAATCTTTTTTGGCTAGCCTCCATTTTTGCTAGCCAGTATTTTTCTATGTTTTTCAGAAAGCAAAACAGATGACAATATCAATTTGCTAAAAAATGGAGGCTAGCCAAAAAAAATAAAACATAATTAGGAAAAAAAAAAATTCTAAACGGCTGTTTTTACCATTTTATTGTAAGCAAATTGATATTGTCATCTGTTTTGTTTTCTGAAAACGTAGAAAATACTGGCTAGCGAAAAATGGAGGCTAGCCAAAAAAATAAAAAAAAGTTAGAAAAAAAAAGAAAATTCTACACGGCTGTTTATATCAAAGTCCGTGTAGACAGAAATTTATACACGGCTATTTATATAAATGTCCGTGTAGAAAGGTTAATCTAAACGGCTACCTATATAAAAGTCCGTGTAGCTCTCTTAATGCTTTTTACACGGATTTATATATTATTATCCGTGTAGAAAGGTTATTTTAGGGTTGGAATTGTATAAAAGGCCTTCTCCCCAGCGCCGTTTTGATCAATTTATACTTCTCCTCTCACAGTTAACAATTGGGTTGAGATGTAGGTTTATCAATTGTTTCGGATCGCAAAATTATATCAATATGAGCTACTGTTCTGGGAGCTCACAGATGAGCGGTCTGATATAATTGATAACCTACATCTCGAATTCCCATGCGAAGTGCTTCATTTCCCCAATTAATTGGTCTGATTTATGCGCTAAAGTGTTTTTCGAGGGTAATATGATGATAGATGTTATAACTGGAGGCCGGATCTGAGATCTTGGAAGTTAATTTGTATTTCTACATCTTGCTAAGGTGTTTAGTTTAGGACATATGGAACTAACCAAAAGGCTACTTAGGTTAATGTAACTAAAGTAGTCCTTACTTTGGTTACATTAACCTAAGTAGTCTTTTGGTTAGTTCCTTGCATGTCCTAAACTAATTCGGGCAAGCAAGATTCAGAGGAGAAATACGAAGATTTCTGACAAAGGCCTACTGTTAAAACATTTATTTTTATATTACCCTCCGTAAACATGTATCTCCATATTACCCTCTGTAAACCCTACTGGCACTTTTCATTTTATTTGTTTAGCAATTGATATTTTCATCTTACTCTGTTTTGCTAACTGAAAACAAAGAAAATACTGGCTAGCAAAAATGGAGGCTAGCCAAAAAAAGTAAAAAATAATTAGGAAAAAAATAGAATTCTACACGGCTGTTTATATCATTTTATTTCAAAACCCTAAAATAACCTTTATACACGGATATTTAGCTATAAATCCGTGTAGAAAGACATAAGAGAGCTACACGGACTTTTATATAAACAGCCGTGTAGAATTATTTTTCTCACTATTAATTAAACAAAAATCCGTGTACTATTTCTCGTTTCTACACGGCTCTTTATTAAACGTCCGTGTAGCAATTTTTTTTTTTGGCTATCAACTAGTTTTGTTTCTATGTTTTTCAGATAGCAAAACAAACAATTTCCAAAACAGAGGAAGACATTTAAAATCCAGAATTCCAAAACATAGCAATTTAAACTAAAAATTCATGTACACTAAATTATACAAAATTAGAGCATGACAAAAGTTGGAATAAAAATTCATATGTAAACTACAAATTTCCATTAAGGACTAGAATAGGGTGGTTCTTTCCTTTTGGTGCCAGCAGGGTTTTACTAAAGAAAGAGTTGAGTAAAAAGTTGGATGAAGGACCATCAAAAAAAAGGGAAGAGGTGGATGAAGGGCCGTCACAGCCGGATTCGAATGAAGAGTCGGATGATCTCCGACTCTTCATTCGACTCTTCATCCGGCTCTGAAGGTCACATTCACCTCTTCATCCGGCTCTGAAGGTCCTTCACCCAACTCTTACCCAACACTTCGTCCAGTAAAATTGATCAGAATAGAGAGATAATTTTTTTTTCAATACTTCGCATGGGAATTCGAGATGTAGGTTATCAATTATATCGGACCGCTCATCTATGAGCTCCATAAACAGTAGCTCATATTGATATAAGTTGCGATCCAACATAATTGATAAACCTACATCTCAACCCAATTGTTAACTGTGAGAGGGAGAGAATTGATCAAAACGGTGCTGGTGGGGAGAATGCCTTTTATATAACCAAAAACCTAAAATAACATTTCTACACAGCTCTTTATTAAACGTCCGTGTAGCTCTCTCAAGGCTTTCTACTCTGTTAATTAAACAAAAAACCGTGTACATTTACGACCTTTCTACACGGCTCTTTATTAAAAATCCGTGTAGCTCTCACAGGTTATCTACACTGTCATTTAAACAAACATCCGTGTACAATTCTTACCTTTTTTCACGGTTCTTTAATTAAATATCCGTGTAGCTCTCTCTAGGCTTTCTCCACTGTTATTTAAACAATAAGCTGTGTACATTTCCTAGTAAATGTCCGTGTAGCTCTCTCACGTCTTTCTACACTGATTCTTTAATAAATATCCGTGTAGAGATCCTATAGATATTTCAGGCATCCAAAAAATTACAACTTCTACACGGTTTTTCTATAAAATTGCCAAATCCGTGTACAATGTGCCGTGTACAATGACCATTTCTGTAGTAGTGGAATTTAATTGTGACTCTGAATTCTTTATAGGGTCTAAAATAGAAAAAAAAAATAGGGTACCGGCCATTTTCTGGCCGGTACCCTATTTAAATCTGAAACCGGCCATTTTCTGGCCAGTATGGACATTTTTAACAAAACTAAGCGGGTTTGGGCATTTTTATTAATTTGTAATTAACTTATGGATATAAATGAAATTCACGGGAAATGTGTAACATGTTAAAATAAAGATGCCTCGTGAAAATTACTTAGAAATATATATATATATAGTAGAACTAGGGTGTTCCTAAACTCACCAAGCCTCTCGTGAACTCAACTCTCAAATCTATCGAATTGACTTCAAATGACATTTTGTCAAACCGTTAGATGTTCAATCTATATTAAAATGTGCTTGGAGACCAAATTTTACATTTTTTGCAATTTTTTTACTATTTATTAAGCCGGTTTGAAAACCTCTGTTTTCCAATGGTGCAGAATTTTAATAAAAATAGCAGTTTTCAAACCGACTTAATAAATAGCAAAAAAATTCCAAAAAATGTAAAATTTGGTCTCCAAGCACATTTTAATATAGATTGAACACTAACGGTTTGAAAATGTCGTTTGAAGTCAATTCGATAGGTTTTAGAGTTGAGTTCACGAGAGGCTTGGTGACCTTAGAAACACCCTAGTTCTACTCTATATATATATATAGAGAGAGAGAGAGAGAGAGAGAGAGTGACTAAGGTCAAAGTGGTAGTTCCTAGTCCCCGGTGCTACCAAGTCGTTTTCGGATTTTCAAAGTCCAAACGGTCGATCTGAACTGTTCAAGTTGATTTCCATATTGAAATGTGCTTGGAGACCAAATTTTACAGTTTTTTGGAATTTTTTTACTATTTATTAAGCCACTGTGAAAATTGCTGATCCGGGTGAACAGTAAAAACAGTGCAACCAAATTTTGGATCATGTGATCAGAAATTTTCAAAGTGGCTTAATAAATAGTAAAAAAATTCCAAAAAAAATGTAAAATTTGGTCTCCAAGCACATTTCAATATGGAGATCAACTTGAACAGTTCAGATCGACCGTTTGGACTTTGAAAATCCGAAAACGACTTGGTAGCACCGGGGACTAGGAACTACCACTTTGACCTTAGTCACTCTCTATATATATATATATTTAGAAATGAAGAGATTTTAAAAGCGTGCATTTTGTTTTATTTGGGCCTCTATTTTTTATTTTTTAATAATAAAAACGATAAAATTTATATGTAACCTATGTTATTTCTTTAAATGCACATAAAAAATTCTTATTTGTCCATTTTATTTGTATATGAATCAATATGTTGTAAAATAATATTCATATTTTTTACAAACTTTTGATAGCAATTCAAACAAAGTTGAAATGTCATAATTTCTTACATGTACATAAAAAATGAGATGTATTATGTTTTTTATTTTGAAAAAAATGGATATTCCCACCGATTTTCCATTAAAAGAAAACCATTATTGTCAAACCGGTACCACCTTTCTAGTACTACACAAAAATTATTACAAACTAGATAATAAGGGAATAAGCAATACCTTGTTAACATAAAAACTACCTAAACAAGACAATCAAACATACAACACATGTTGTTGTACCAGAAAAAAATTAATCCGTACCATCCACGCACCATGTAGGTGCACAGAACCCACTGGATCCACGTAGTCATAGGGGTGCGTGGATTAAAGGGTTTTGTGCACCTACAAGGTGCGTGGATCCCCTATGTATTTTATTTTTTTAGAAATGGTGTATTCTAAGGTAGAGCCACTATTGGTTATCAAACATCGGCACTTCATCAATATTTCTGTAATAAAACATCAAGGTAAGAATTAACTAGGGTCTAAAACATGGACGCGTCATCGATTTTTTTTGTAATAAAATATCGATGCACCGTTGTCGGGATTAACCTAGGTATGAAACATCAATGTATTCTTTCAAATTTTAGATGGACATATATAATTTTTGGTAGAAAACTCCGATTTGAACGTTCAACTCTAGAAAGTCGATGCAATCAGAATTGCAAAAGAAAACGTAACTATGAGCTTCACAACTTTAATTGAATTTTTTTTATCAATTATGCATTTTTCTTTTATTTCAATAAAAAATAACCCGTTAATTATTCATCAGGATATTTAATTTAACACCACATGTTGGGACTGTTTTTCTTCTCGTTTAAGTAAATCTGTGACACACAAAAGCAAGGAATTATCAGATGACTCTGATTTTTAGATTGACTTGGAAAGGAACAGTCAACTGAGATACTTCTTAATGACCACATAAATATCTTAATTTACCTTATCTTTTCTTAGCTCGTGCAGAACCACAAAGGTAGCTAGCAAGAAAGAAGACCTTATGATGCTGACAGCTTTGTCAGTAAGATGATTTCATAGCTTTGTCAAATATGTGAAGATTATCAATGAAATAAGTATGTTCCATTACAAAATAAATTATAAAATGCCTATACGATATTAAATAATATAGCTGGGATGAGAAATTGCAAACTCTGTTTGGAAAATCTTCTGAAGAGCGCATCCATCTAGCAAATTGTTTCAAAAATATTTTGAAGCACATGCTTAAAGCAACGAATGTTAACTCTCAGTTTTTTCTATATCTGTTTTCATGAATTCCAAATGATTTTAATGAAATTTCCTTTTGTAATTAGTATTGTACCATCCCAAAGTCATGAGTCATGATATTTATTGATTGTCTAGAACTTTTTAGTAATAATAGAAATTTTAGATCCTTGGCTACAAAAAAGTTCTATTTATAGAAATCCATGAATGAGTTTAATTAGAAAAAATAAAGCATTTCCGCAATTCTTTGCAAAGAGCGTACATTAATTCCTGATTTGTTCCGGTCAATGATGTTCACAGATGAGATGTAGAGTGATTGCAATTGGAAAGAAAATATATGTGGACAAAATTGAAGACGTACTACTAATTAATGAGCAGGATGCAATTAAACCTTTTTTATTGTGATTGTAAGCTTCACGGAACACTTATCGATCTAGTCAAGTATTGAGTATTGACTGCTCCTACAGAGGGAAGTGAGCAACTTTGTTGCTTTCGTGATTGCAATTGAAAAGAAAATATATGTGGACAAAATTGAAGACGTACTACTAATTAATGAGCAGGATGCAATTTTTATTGTGATTGTAAGCTTCACGGAACACTTATCGATCTAGTCAAGTATTGAGTATTGACTGCTCCTATAGAGGGAAGTGAGCAACTTTGTTGCTTTCGTGATTGCAATTGAAAAGAAAATATATGTGGACAAAATTGAAGACGTACTACTAATTAATGAGCAGGATGCAATTAAACCTTTTTTATTGTGATTGTAAGCTTCACGGAACACTTATCGATCTAGTCAAGTATTGAGTATTGACTGCTCCTACAGAGGGAAGTGAGCAACTTCGTATTTTGTTTATTCATTTGTTCCTTATTATTTATTTATATATTATTGCTAATTACGAAAGCAACAAAGTATCAATTTGTGCGTGTAAGCATTACTTAGCCACAATAGACAAATTTCAAGAAAATATGAGAATATAAAATTGCTGTAGATCCTCCTGATGGAAAATTTCATACAAATATGATAACAGAAAATCTATAAGGTTGCATACGAAAGGTCCTTTATTTAGCAAATCAGAACATCTTACCGAAAATAACTTTTCTTAATTATGAAGTAAAAGAAATATAATCTAGCTATGAATCAATCCTCACAACCTAATATGCCTTTTGACATTTTTCTCTGTACATATATTGGATTATTAATTACATAGTTTACACGAATTCACGATTGGAGGTGGCATCAACCAAAGTGTACTGAACATAATTTTTTCCTTTAGTTTTATTTATTAATTTAGATTTCCCATTTCCTCTCTTTGTTCACTACGAGTTAGAAAAAATTATAACATAGAAGGCAAAATCGGCCGTTCTGGAGCGGGATCGGACGGTACCGATCCGATTTCAGGCCGAGTTGCGAGGTTAGTGTAGATTTCGTTCAATTTCAGACGTTCCGGTCCAATTTCAGCCAAATTTCGGCCATTCCGGACCGATTTCAGTCAAAGTTCGGCCAAAATAGACTGATTCCACCGAAACAACCAAAACGTGAATTAAACAAACTCCAAAATATTTTGAGCTCTGAGTGAATTGAACCTATGACCTCTAGCTAAGCAATCAAAGCCAACTACCACCACACCATACAACGGTTGTTGTTAGAAAACATAACTCATTTATATATAAATATGATAATTTGTATTATATCAAAGAGTGTGTTTTTAGTATGCTTGTATTATATTATATTATTAGTGGATTATTTGATTGTAATCATTTGTCAAAACAAAAATTGTTGACAAATTATTTTCTATTTTTTAGTATAAAACAAACTTCTGACAAAAAAGTCTGATTTTCCGATCCGATTCCGACCGATTCACCCAATTCCGATTCCACGGTCAAAAGACCGATTTGGATTCTGATTTTTCCTTCTATGGATTATAAGTTTATTTTCCCTTCCCTCTTTATTCCCTGAAAGGTGTGTTCAGCCTTAATTAAATTGTCCTTGGACACGTGCCTTGTTTTTCTTTTCTTTTCAATTTATGAACATTCAAGAGTATGAAAGCCCACTGAACAAAGTCCCATTTTAAAATCCTTTTATAGTTCGCAAGCCCAAAGGCCCATGTCCAAATCAAGTTCCATTTCCCACTTTGAATTTTCAGCCGAGAACAAAATCCTGTAATTTTGTAGTTCCATTGTCTGTGAAGATAATTGTTGCTATAAATAGCATTAAAAACCTGTAAGAACTATGTGAAAATTGAATTAAAGTTTTCTATTTTTCTATTTGTTTTTCTGAAAATGATTTATCTCTTCCTTAATTCCAAAAATACGGCCCTTTTACCTCAATTCTGATTAGTTCGTCAACTTGATCTATTTTCTGTTGTTGTATACCAAGGGATACAACATCTGGATACAAATCAATTGAGGCATTGTAATTCCACAATAAATCCACTATTTAATTAATCCAATTATCTCAAACATCCCCCATCAGTTGAATTATTTTGCCTCAACTATTCAACTTAACCTAAAAAGTGCAAATTTCATTCAACCATCCCAGAAAGAAAAAAAAAAATGTCGTTCAAGTATATTGTGGTGTGCGTTTGTGTGACAGAGAAATCATAAACAGATAGTTTGGGAGCACAATCATGCAACTCAGCATCCTCTTAACCCTGTATATACCATCAAATTATAATAATTCCACAATTCCCCAAGAACCATTGATTTAATTAGACAAAATATTATTCTTGGATATTTCACTGATTTTGATTTAAATTACTACCCATGATAGCTTTCACTATTATTTTAAGGGACCGACTAACAATACCCGGGTTGCTATCCCCCATTCATCCCCCGGATAAGGTTGTTAATTATTGTTTAACGGTAATTAAGAGGGGACCACGATTTCCGCACTAAAAGACAACCAAAAACGCTTGATTAACGGGGACCACTAATTAAAAACGCGTTTTCCCCAAAAAAAATGCGTTTTCAACTGGGGGGGACCGCTAATTATCTGTTATTTAGCATTTAACTGCCGGTGGGGACAGATAACCAACTTGGAATATTCGGCAACAGAAAAGGAAAAGAAAAACATACTACTTTTTCATATTCATTACTATTAAAAGAAGTATTCATAGTTGCATTCTAAAGTATTTCAATGCAATTAAATTATAAAGTATTTGAACGCAATGCAAATTACAAAGTATTTCAATGCAATGCAAGTTTATTGTGCAATAACTTCCATGCGGGAACACAACTTACCCGGGGGAATAAAGTATTCATTTCGCTGAAAGCTATGAAATAATATGCTGACCATTACAACATAAGTATAGATTCCTCTGAAAGAAAGTATAGATTCCTATGAAACAAAGTATTCATTGCTATGAAATAAAGTATTCATTGCTAACACAAATAGTATTCATTCCTCAGTTACCTATGATAAATTTCTATAATTCATGTCATAAAAACTACCTAAGTTTTAGTACCTCAAAAATCATATAACAGTTGACCAATTTCCACCTATTACCAGTTATAACACATAACAGTATATCATAACAATTTCCACCTATTACAAGTTCACCAATCAGAAAATTCATGACAGTATATCATAACAATAAATCATAACAATATATCATAAAATTCATGAAATCTATACAGTTATCTTCAATTCATTCCTATCATCAATCAGAAAGCGATACGCAAGTAAAAGACGCTCCTTGCTTATCAATTCCTACAATTTTTTTTAAAAAAATTTAAGTTAAAAAAAATGAAATATGAATAATAAGTGATGAATATTAAATAAAATCAATGAATGATAACCTGATTGAAGTCAAGTTCAACATCCCTGCTGAGGCAATCTATGAATCGTATCACAAAAATAGCACAGTCCTTTGAGCCAGCATCCTGCTTGGGACAATTCATCCACTTGTAATCAACATTTTTCCATGATTCATCTCCTACATAAAATGTAGTAATTACAAACAGATCTAGTATTTCGAACAGTCAAATATAATCACTTTCACAATAAAGTATAGATTCCTACGAAAGAAAATATTCATTTCTATGAAGGAAAGTATTCATTACTTTGCAATGACATACTAACCATTAAAACAAAAGTATAGATTACTCTGGAAGAAAGTTTTCATTTCAACTATAAAAAATATTCATTCCTAAGAAATAAAGTATTCATTGCTATGAATACATATACTGACCCTTACAAGAAAACTACTCACCCTTACAACAAAACTACAGATTCCTATGAAAGAGTATTCATTGCTGTGAAATAAAGTATTCATTGCTAACAAATAAAGTATTCATTGCTATGAATACATATACTGACCTTTACAACAAAACTACAAATTCCTATGAAAAAAATTATTCATTGCTGTGAAATAAAGTATTCATTGCTGTGAAAACCAGTATTCATTCCTAACATAAATAGTATTCATACCTAATTTCTATATTTCATGTCATACAAACTACCTAAGTTTTCACTGTATTCACTTAATTAACTGTCAAGTATACTTATTTGAATTTAAGAAAAATAAAGAACAAAAAATACTCACCAAGCCTCCAAGACAGGAAGAATTTCACCCAATGCATGGTATTTTTGTGCGGCTCAAAATAATGCTCATTTGCACCTTCACCTTGTACAGAGTTGTACATTTGTATTTCCTTTTTCTTCAATTCCACAGCAGCCAGTATCCAGTGCCCGTACCCACACAAAGGTACAAAAAGCCATCTAGCACTGTCAAACTGGCTCGAGAACAAATGACAAGGGAAGAGGTCGATGAATGGATTGCCTTGTCCCAAATCCTACAAATATTACAAAATTAATAAAAAAAATTGCAAATATTTTTCAAAGTAAATAAACAAAAAATATAAACAAACTCACCTGAGTTTTGGTCTGAAGGACAAACCATTCATGATAAAAATTCACAGGAGTATCTCTTTGCATAATAAATGTCGCAATTTCAATTGTCTGCAGACAAAATTTGACAAAGAATTACATACTATCTATTAAAGTATTCATTCCTATGACACTAAATATTGCTAGTTATGCATAATGAATGTTAACATTTCAATTGTCTGCCCTATACTTGTAAATACTGCTATGAAATAGCTGACTGCTATGAAAGAAAGTATACATTTCAATGAACGAAAGTATTCATTGCTATGAAAGGGTGTATTCACCCTTACAAAAACAGTATTCATTGCTATGAAATAAAAACAGTATTCATTGCTATGAAATAAAATATTCACCTTTACAAAAAAAGTATTAATTTCTATGAAATACAGTATTCATTGCTATGAAATAATATTACAGCAGAAGTATAGATTCCAATGAAAGAAAGTATTCATTCCTATGTTTCTAAATATTCCAGGTTAAGCATAATGAATGTTAACAGATCAATGGTCTGCGCTATAATTCTAAATACTGCTATGAAAGAGTTCATTACTAAAACAGAAAGTATTCATTTCTATGACAAAAAGTATTCATTTCTATGACATAATATATTCACCCATAGTAATAAAAAAAATTCATACCTCAGGTCCGAGTTCATTCTCGCAGTAAAGCAAATCCCTGAAACAATCCACTCCCATAAAAAGATTCGCCGCATCATTTTTAAACACGTAGTCATCATCACCAATCTTGTACTGAAAATAATCAGTAACCCATCGATCAAGGATATTGCTTACAAGATCACTCACCGTGTCCCTATTTTCATACACCCAAGTCTTATTTGCCAATGGCCTTTTCTCAGTTAGTGGAAGAGACCCGGGATCTATGAAACAACTGTCGGTGTAGTAGTTCCAACTCACATTGTCCTCAAAGTATTTGAAAGGGATGTCTTCAATCTCTTCAACCTGAAACGAATTTAGATAGATTTCAACAAAAGTATACTTCTAACAACTAACATATTTAGTATTCATTGATATGAAAATAAAGTACAGATTCCTATGAACCAAAGTTTTTATCTCTATGAAGCAAAGTATTCATTGCTATGAGGCAATATACTCACTCTCAGAACAAAAATATATATTCCTATGAAACAAAGTATTCATTTCTATGAACTAAAGTATTCATTCATTACACAAATAGTATTCATAAACGACACTATTATTATTCATACCTCAAACGCATTTAGACAGACTGTAATCCATTCAGAGAATGCTATTTTTGATCCTTCCATTACTGCTTCAGAGATGAAAGGTTCACCAACAAATCCAGTTTTATGGACCAAGTTCCTCTTTGGTTGATACCTTTGTTTTCGTACTCTCCTTTTTTTGGGAGGTACTTTCCCTTTTCTCTTGGGCACTGGTTTCTCTTGCAAACTAATATCTATTACTAGGTCGCCTTCTTTAGGGCCAGATTTCCCTTTCTTTTGCCTCTTGTAAGGAACAAACTTTGCACGGGCTGGTGGGAGAGGTCGTTTATAACCTTGTTTCGGATCTGGGCTTAGGGTAATCTCTTGGCAATGAGTTGGGCTTAGGATTATCGCTTTGGATGGGCTTAGGATAATCTCTTGGCAAGTATTTGGGCTTAGGATTATCGCATTGTTATCAGTTTCTTCTCTCAAAGATTCAACCTGTGGTGTTATGCACAAATTAAAACTAGAATTATCCACTTCCCCAAGCCTAACTGCTACTTCGTCTTTACTGTTCTTCTCTCCTCCTACATCTTCTCCTTGTTCCTCACCTCCTATTACACCTTTCTTTCCACCTACATGTTCTCCTTGTTCCTCACCTCCTATTACGCCTTCTTTCCTTCCCCCTTCTACATCTTCTCCTTTTTCCTCACATCCTATTACGCCTTCTATCTCACCTTCTTTCCTTCCTCCTTCAACTATTTCTTTTTCATCTTCTTGATTGGGTAATTTCATATTCTCAATATCTTGTAAAACATCGAAAATTTGAGCTTCAAGATTAAAATCTGATGATTGTAGTGCTGCTGAATGTTTTTCCTTTTCGGTAAAACCTTCAATTCCTTCTCTTACCTCTTCTTGAGGCTTTTGTGTTTCTTGTTGTGAAACCTCTAGATCTTCGGATTCTTGAGTATAGATCTGTTGTTCATTCTCAATTTGAGGCCCTCTTTCTTCCTCTTCTCCTAATTGTTTCACATCTTCTACATTTTGCAAGTCTTGTTGCCTTTTTTTTCGTCCTTCTTTGATATTTTTGTTGGTGCCATTTTACCAACAGAAGGTGTTGGTGTTACGGCCTCAAATAACACCTTGCTTTTCAAAGGACTCTCAGGGGTTTGATCTATCAGTTTGGCCAAACTTCTAGTAGTAACACCAACATGCTTTTCTATCTGAGGAGAAGGTCTCTGTTTTGGACTTTTAACAGATTTACCAGCTGTAAAAAAAAAATGTTGGTATTTGAACATAGATATCATAGTATTGAAAATTGAATATAACATCCCAACATACATAGTATTTACTTTAAAACTATCAAGTATTCATACCTATATATAAAACCTAAAATAGACATTGATACTGCACAAAAATTTATAAAAATGTTGGTATTTGAACATAGATATCATAGTATTGAAAATTGAATATAACATCCCAACATACATAGTATTTACTTTAAAACTATCAAGTATTGATACCTATATATAAAACCTAAAGTAAACATTGATACTGCACAAAAATTTAACTAGTCGAGTATGAACATTGAACTTTAAAACTACCAAGTATTCATACCTATACATAACACATAATAAACATTGCAAGTTAACAACATGGTCCAAGTATTAATACCTATAACAAAAACTAAACACTGTAACTTTACAAAAAAGTGAAATAGACTAATATTATTTCTGAAATAACGAAAATATTCATACCTATATGTGTTGCACATAATAAAAGACAATAAGATATTTTAAAATTAAAATGAAAAAAATCTTACACTTTCGAATTTTCTCGTCGTCATTCCCACCTTTATCTTCAGGAGTTTTTGAAGATTTTTCAGCTGCAAAAATAGACAATTTAAAACTATCAAGTATTCATACCTATATATAAAACATAAAGTAAACATTGCTACTGCACACAAATTTAACTAGTCTAGTATCAACATTAAACTTTAAAACTACCAAGTTTTCATAGCTACACATAACACATAATAAACACCACCATAAAGACAATAAGATATTTTAAAATTAAAATGAAAAAAATCTTACACTTTCGAATTTTCTCGTCTTCATTCCCACCTTTATCTTCAGGAGATTTTGGAGATTTTTCAGCTGCAAAAATAGACAATTTATAACTATCAAGTATTCATACCTATATGTAAAACATAAAGTAAACATTGATACTGCACACAAATTTAACTAGTCTAGTATCAACATTGAACTTTAAAACTACCAAGTATTCATACCTACACATAACACATAATAAACACCACCATAAAGACAATAAGATATTTTGAAATTAAAATGAAAAAAATCTTACACTTTTGAATATTCTCTTCGTCATTCCCCCCTTTATCTTCAGCTGCAAAAATAGACAATTACTCAAAAAAAAATTATATAATAATTTAATATGAACTGTTCTTCTTAATAAAAAAAACAGTAAGCCTTACATTTAGATCTCTTGTTCTTCTCAACACCAGAAGAGGTTCCCTTCTCTAATTTCTTCTTTGCTGTAGAAGATCAACAAAAATTAATATATTTACAGATAACATTAGAAGTATTCATACTAAAAATTTCATAAATCCATATTAATAATTAAATAAATATTAAATTTACTTGGAAATAAAGGATTTTTATTTTCACCTGAATTCTTTTTTAGATGATGTTTCCATTCCTCATTCTGAATTTGAGCAACAATCTTCTGCTCTGATGTAGGAGACAATGTTTGACCATCTTCTGGGATGTATTGAAGTTCTACAATTCTGTCCGGCTCAGCTCTATTAACCAAGTCAGTGCAGACATTGTATCGAAAAATAAGGTAAACTGGTGTCATTGAAACCATCAACTTTCTAACATTCTCGTTGTGAACTCTATGCAAAGCTGTAGAGTGTGACAGACGATGCACGTGGTCTGCCGCAATGAAGCCCTCTGCCTTAATTAAACACTCTGATTCTTTCCATTTCAATTCCCCTCCCTTCACATCTACTGAAAGAACAGCAGCAAGTAACGAGTTGTAGTGTGATCTCCTCCAAGATATATTCAACTTCCAATTTAGGTACCTCGGGATGTGCCCCGTAAATTTCCTGCAGTCCGGTATCTCAACGTGTTCATAAAACCAAGCCTACAAAAATGAAAGGAAAAAAAATAAGAAACAAGTCTACAGAATGAGTTGTTATGATACTATTTTAATAATGTTGTGCAAGAAAGTAAACAAAATATTCATTGGTATCAAAGAAAGTATTCACTACTATGAAAGAAAGTATTTCTACCTAAGAGTTGACTGCTAACCAAAAAAGTAATCATTGTTATATACCAAAGTACTTATAAGAGAATATCTACATAAGAGTATTATCTGCTATAAAATAAAGTATTCATTGCTATTGACTGAGAGTATTCATTGATATGAAAGAAAGTATTCATTGCTATTGACTGACAGTATTCATTCTTAATTGACCATAATAAAGAACTTTAATTTACTACAACTTACGATTATTGCAAGTGCACAACCAGGTAGGGTGCCTGAGCACTTTGCTTTTCTCTTCTTTCCTCGAACTTCTACTTCAGGACTTTCTACTATTGGTTGACCTCTAACTTCTGCATCAGCTCTCATTTGGCACCAAAGAGCATTGTTTGGAATGTTTTCCATTAGCAATCGGTACACTCCTTCCGACCAGTTATATTTTCTCAGCCGCTCAATATCCTCTGCGTATCGGAACATATGGATTGGCACATTTCCGCATGCTTGAGGGAACAGTACTGTTGTAAACAAGTACATAACAAGCAATCCAACAACATCATTTGGAGCACACTTCTTTTCCAAAGCATTTAGAATTGCACCCTCAAGTTGGCTCCGAGTAATCTCACCTTCGTTATTAAAATATCTGCGCCTCAAAGCAGATGAATCAAGTTCTTTCCTGTTGTATACTACAACAGATCCTTCCGTACTGAGGCCCATAACAAGAGCAACTTCTTCGGCTGTAAACGACAACTTCACGTCCTTGAAAACGAAAATACCTAGCGCTCCATCCCATTTCAACAGAATTGAATATAGAACAGGATTGTTCACTTGTGTTTTAATTGGGAATGCAAACAAGTGAAGAAAGGGTGTTCTTGCTAACAGCTTGATGTGGTCACGGTCTAATTTAGGCAACGCTTTCTTATGAAAGAATTTCATTGCAGCATCAACAACACATCTATTCTTTATACAAGAGTTTGACGCCCTTCGATTTATAGGAGGATCACCTACAAAAAAAATTTAGCACGATCAGAAAACAAGTACATATTTTCTAACATATAAAATCAAATTCATACAAAAACAATACAGTATTCTTTGTTTTGAAAGGAGGATCACCTATGAAAGAAAGTTTTCATTTCTATGAAGTAAAGTATTCATTCCTATGAAATAAAGTATTCATTCCTATGAAATAAAGTATTCATTCCTATGAAATAAAGTTTTCATTTCTATGAATAAAAGTATTCATTAGTTACTATCTATTTTGTCTGCCCTATACTTGTAAATACTGCTATGAAAGAGTTCACTGCTATGAAATAAAGTATTCATTTCTATGAAGTTACAAAAAAAAGTATTAATTGATATGAACTAAAGTATTTATTGATATGAAATAATATATTCACCATTACATCAAAAAGATTAAATCCCTATGAAAGAAAGTTTTCATTTCTGTGAAGTAAAGTATTCATTCCTATGAAAAAACGTATTCATTTCTATGAATTAAAGTATTCATTCCTATGAAATAAAGTTTTCATTTCTATGAATAAAAGTATTCATTAGTTACTATTTATTTTGTCTGCCCTATACTTGTAAATACTGCTATGAAAGAGTTCACTGCTATGAAATAAAGTATTCATTTCTATGAAGTTACAAAAGAAATGAATTCATTTCTATGAAGTTACAATCAATAAAATTAAGTTATAAATTACCTTTCTTATGACCTAGTTGTCCTCCCCTACGTCGTTTTAACCCTGTAGGATTAACTATCTCAGTTTGCTGTTGAGTTTCCATTTGAGATTGCCCTTGCTGTGTTGGCTGTTCAGTTTCTTGATGAGATTGCCCTTGTTCTGTTTCAAAAATGAAATTTCATTAAAACATACATAATACTCATTCTTAACATATATATTATTCATTCCTCAAATATCAAGTATTCATTCCTAACAAATACAATTTCTGAATAAAGTATTCACACAGTGAAGCAAATCTCTAAACAGTATCTAGAAATTAAAGAATAAATACTACATATAAGCCAAAACTAACTTCATATTACTAAAAATGGAAAGTTGATTTAACCCATAAATGAAAAGTTGATTAAAATCTAACTACAGCAACATGGAAATACAAATCTAATGAATACTTTTTTTAAATACAAATCTAACTACAGCAACATAGAGACTATACCTTCATTTTCAGGAGCACCGATTGTTTTTTCTTCTAGTTCACTTTCACCAATTGGTCTTTCAACTGCAGGCGGTGGTGCTTCGGCTTCAGTTTCAGCCGGTGGTTCAACCGGTTGATGTGACAAATCCTGATATCCTATATTTTTAATAAGTGAAATGAAAATAAATTTTTAGTAAGTAAAGAACTTATCAAACATGCAAATTCATAAATAACAGTAATGATTTAAGTACAACTAATTTTGTACTTAATTAATGAAATTCAATTTAAGCATACATAACAAGTATTCATTCGTAACAGATATATTATTCATTCCTCAAATATAAAGTATTTGTTCCTAACAAATACAGTTTCAAAAATAGTTTTTCAAAAATAATTAAAACTACAACACTTTACTTACAAAGTATCCAACAGTTGATAGACCAAGTATTCATTGCTGAATTACAATATATTCCACAGAAAATCTAAAAGTATTCAACTCTAATATATATAAAAAACTAATTTCGAGGACGAAACTGTATTTAATAATTAAGTACATAACTCTCTGAAACAGTATCTAGTAATTAAATAATAAATACTACATATAAGCCAACACTAAGTTCATATTACCAAAAATGGAAAGTTGATTTAACCCATAAATGGAAAGTTGATTAAAATCTAACTACAGGAACATGCAAATGCAAATCTAATGAATACTTTTTAAAAAAAAAATTAATAGATCTAGAGACTATACCTTCATTTTCAGGAGCACCGATTGATTTTTCTTCTACTTCACTTTCAGGCGGTGGTGCTTCGGCTTCAGTTTCAGCCGGTGGTTCAACCGGTTGCTATGACAATCCTTCGGTTTCAGTTTTTATATCACTTGAATGCAAACTGGAAATCAAAACCATCTCAAAACGTCGGGGGATTTCCAAAATGGAGGAGGATTGACGAAAGGGTGCGAGCTGTTAATGGCGGAAACCTTCGAAAGAACACTAGGTATGCTGAAAGGGAATTTCAGTGTGTCGGAGAACTTCGAAATGATTTTGAAAATGGCGGAAGCGGAAAACCCTAGGATATCGGAGAATGACGAAAGGGTTCGAGCGAAGGTGTAAGTGTGGCACTATAATGTATTCACATTGAGCGGTGATAGAGTACGAACTCCGACTTGGTTTAAGTGATCGGATGCAACGTTTCGAAATGGCGCAACAAAATAAATGGAAAAGGTGCAATAGATATATATATATTTGAAATACGGTAGGGACCATTTAATTTGAAGACCTTCTCCATTTCACTTGAGAAATAATGTTTAATTTTAAGAACGTCTCCATTTAATTTTGTAAAACAGTCTCCATTTCTTTTCTTCTTCTTTTTCTTAAATTTTCTTCTTTAATTATTCAAAAACAAAATATATTGATATATAACAAAACAAATGTAATAAACAAAAATGTAACCAAAAATGAAACATAACACAAAGTATTCATATTTGTTAGTCGACATATTCATTTGTAGCATGTTAGTCGCCATATTGAATTGTATGAAATTGTTATTTAACTATTTATTCGTATAGTTTTGAGTATTCATATTTATGAATGAGAGTATTCATCTTTGTACACAAAGTATTAAACCAGTACATTACATAAGAAATTTGTTAATACATAAACAAATTTGATAATACACAGGCATGCATAATAAGACACTAAATTAACTAAAAATTAACTAAAAATTACTAAAAAGTTTCTGTCTTTAATAATTTGGCTCTTCTTTAACATTAACCCTGCATGGTGGATGGCCCCTTCGGATCTTACGGATGTACGGCTTGGGTGGTGGATGGCCCCTTGGGCTGCGACGTGGCACTCTCTGTGGTGGCCATGGCCAGTTCCTCCTATAATTTGGAGGTGGTCCCTCGTACCCTGGTGGGATTGCTGGCGCAGGGTCATCATTAGGTTCAACGTGTTCTTCTTTTATGTTAGCCATTAGAAAGAAAGAAAGGTTGGTTATACTGAAGACACTCTGTAACGAAGAGAGAACATCTGCTTTTATAATGTTTGAGGCGACCTTTCACATTACCCAAGGAAACCTTTCTTATAATGTTTTCGGCGCCCTTTCATATATTAATATGTCGCATGTAAATTATTCATATATGTTATATAAAGTATTCATATCTGTTGTATGAATTGTTCATATGTATTCAAATCTGAACTGAACAGCCACAAATCAAAAATAGGTTCCTTTATAGTAGAAAAGTAAAACAAACACAAATCTATAAAAAATGTAAAAAAAGGCAATATTCACTTATTAATTACAACTCCAAAGTAATCATATAAATGTGTATAAAAAAATGAATTAGCCATATAATAGTTTCTATTTACATCTTTGCTAAAACTATTGTAATAACTATTCTATTATTCTTTCAGTTCGTTCTCTTGTTTTCCTTTTCCTTTCTATTTAGGCAATCCACTTTCTTCTCCTTCAACAACTTTTCTTTTCCTTCTCTTTTTATTTTCTTTTGGAACACTTTCTTCCTCCTTCTTCTTATTCTTATGTATCATGGCCTTCACAGCAATGTCCAGTTTGTTCTTAATAGTACTATTTCGAGGCCGTCCCCTTCTTTTTGACTTAGCAGGTGGTAGCAAAGGAAAAGATGGTGGACAATTTACTAATGAATTTGCAGCAACAGTAGGTTCTTGTTCGACAGATGTAGAAGATTGAATTCCATGAACCAATGCTTCACTGTTTTCTTCAGGATGCACTTCCTCAACTGGAATAAAAATAGTTTTCATCCACATCAGAAAAAAAAGTATTAATCAGTTCTGTTGGCAATTACTTGTACTGCATATTTTATACGGTAAAAAAGAAGAATTTACACCTGTTATTGTACTTGTGCCTGAAGTTGCATTAACAACTGGCTCACTACCAATTTCACGAGGAATTACTTCACCTGTAATGAAATTTCTCTTCAATTGTACTTTTTATGTCAGAAACAAGTATTATTCATTTTTTCATAAACAAGTATTCATACCTGCACTACCAGGTAGTCTTCTTGCTGTGGTAACATCTTGTGCAGTTCCTTCGCCTGTTGAAGGTCTCCTTTTCTTTCTCTTTTTAGAAGAACTTTCATCAACTCCAGAATTGAGATTTTTATTATTCTGTTCACCACCTATATTTGTTGATTTCATACAAAATATAGATTACAATACAACTGCAAAAATAGTTAATGACCAAAATATTATTAAAAAAAACTGCAGACCTGCTATTTTACAATTCAATTCCTTCAAACCATTCACAACAGCAGTATACAAATGCTCATCACGACTTCCAATGTTAAGCAAATCTTGGATTATTGCATTTGTTGAGATGGTCAACTGATACAACCTAAAAAAAGGAAAAAACAAAAAGGGAAAGACAAAATTATTATGATAAGTATTCATCTTTGTAACTACAAATGTTAAAATTTGTAATGTGAATTATTCATACCTGTTATGTTCAGGTAAAGTAGGATGTGAGGGGTAACATATCGTCAAATTTTCACGATGGAAGTCCTTCCTCCAACGATCGACAAAGTATTTCTCATCAATAAAAAATACCTTTTCCATCTTTAGGACCTCAATCGAGTGTGAACACACAATCCCCATTACTTCAAACATTCCACAGACACAAAAAATTTCTTTTAAAGACCTCTTATATACAACATGGAATGTGTTGTCAGAACAATCACTGACAATGTAAAGGGCTTCTCCTTGCTGTTCCTCAATTAATTTGCATGACAAGTTGATACACAATTTAAACTGCTGTTGACATTTGAGGAAAATGTCATTTGTATACCTCTCCTGAAATTATATTGATACTCCATAGGTAAATCAGAATGCAATTTAGGAGCTTTATACTTGGACTCATGATCAGCTTTGTGCTCTCTCTCCCAAATATTTATTAGAGCTTCTTCAAAACTGTTAACAAAATCTTTAAGGCTTTCTCTCCTTGTCAGATACGTTTTCAGCAGTGCATTCATGCTTTCTACACGTTGTGTAGTAGTCATACCAGCCCAGAATTGTGTATTCAAAAATGCTGGAACCCACTTGTCTCGTATTTCATATATACCCTTAAACCAGGGATCATTCTGCTTCCCGTATTCATCCATTAACTTCAGCCAATTTTGCTCAAATTGCTGTCTGGTCTGAGACTGATACACAACTTTCTTAACCTGTTTACTTTTCCAACCTTTATTATCAACTCGTCCCCATTTAGTGGTAAGCTTATGTAAAATATGCCATGAGCAGTATCTATGAACTGTGTCAGGACCAAAAATATGTTTGACACCTAGTTCAATGCTTCCACACTGATCCGTCAATATACAACCTGGTCTAACACCACCCATACATTCCAAAAACCTAAAAATATAAACAATTTTGCTATCAGAAAACAGTTATCATACCTAATCATGAAAGTATTCATACCTATTCAATAAAGTATTAACAAGTAATCATGAAAGGTTTCATTACTAACAATTTTGTGAGTATATTCACTCCTGACACCATAATTATAACCACAATATGTATTCATAACTACACATGAAAGTAAATGTAAATTAATTCTGGTTTGTACCTGGCAATGCACCATTTGTAATCTTTTTCACTCTCCCTTCCAAGTAAAGCACAAGCAAATATGATAGACTGACCATGATGATTTACACCAACAAATAATACGAGTGGCATATCGTACCTGACAAATATTGATAATGATTTAAAAAACAATACAGAACAAAGTAATTCTACAGAAGACATATATGCAGTACTAATAACAGGTATTGCAAGTGTGCATAACAGAATTATAAAGTATTCATTGTAAGACAAGCAACTAGAAAAATCTAACAAACAATATTTGTTCTTAAATAAAACATAAGTAAAGCTATATAGGAAGGACTACATATGAAGAAAAAATATCATAATTAGATGATTATTACCTATTTGTCAAGTATGTAGCATCCAAAACAACAACATCATGGAAATACTTATACGCTGCCCGACTTCGCCCATCAGACCAAAAAATGCTCCACAAATGACCTTCTTTTGAATAATCGTAAGCATAGAAGAAGTTACGATCAGTAATCTGTTTGTTTTTAAAATACTCAAAAATCAGAATAGCATCGTCTCCCCCAAGAACCTCTAATTTATTCCTCTTGTATTTGTCTACATGATTTCGGGCATCTTTACGAGTAAAAGGGCACTTCATATAACCTCCAGCACTTCTGATTACTAAATTAATATTAACTGACACCGCCAAACCTTGATCTTCATTAAATTCCAAAAGATCCTGGTATCTCTTTGGGATATATCTAAAACCAGATATGAGAAATGCTGATTCGGGTTGTAAAATATGGTTGTGCTCCAGAATTACTTCTATTACAACCCATCTTCCGGACAAATCGGGATCTTTCAATTTTACACATGCCCTACAACCTGTACCTACAACAGCCTTATTTCTCTCCTGGAACGGACCATCAGTACATACTTCTGCCATTTTATGTTTAGCACATGCAAGACAGTAATGGTTGACTTGGTTATCCCTCTTATGGTTTGATCTTTTAATTACTGAAAAACCAACTTGCTTTGAAAAAAGCTGATAATATTGATATGCTTCCTCAATCGAGTCAAACCGATCACCAACTGCCGGTGCACTTATTTCATGATCTTCCTCATCCAAAACACCTACTTCACCAACTGCTTCTTCAACTTCACAATCCTCTGGTTGCCCTTCCACCATTGGTTCCATGTTCAAATCCCACTCAAAGATATTCTCTCTCATACCAACCTCATCATTAATTGCTTCATTTGCACGATGCACCTCTTCGAAATATTGATACAGATACACCTCATCAACTTCTCCATTACTATTCTGCATCAGCAAATCATCTCCAAATTTTTCATTGAGGTCAAAATCCATCCTGAAAATTAACAAAAAAATAAAAACAAATCAATCAACAATTAAAATATAATAATTTATTCAAATTGGCACTGATTACTAAACAAAATATTCATTGGTATGAAAGAAAGTATTCACTATTATGAAAGAAAGTATTTCTACCTACGAGTTCACTGCTAACAAAAAAAGTAATCATTGTTATCTACATAAGAGTATTAACTGCTATAAAATAAAGTATTCATTGCTATTGACTGAGAGTATTCATTGATATGAAAGAAAGTAAGCCTACATAAGAGTTCACTGTTATGAAGTATTCATTGTTATAAACTAAAGTACTTTTAAGAGTATTTCTACGTAAGAGTATTTACTGATATCAAAGAAAGTATTCATTGCTATGGAAATAAAGTATTTCACTGATATGAAAGAAAGTATTTCTACATAAGAGTTCACTGTTATAACAGAAAGTATTCATTTCTATGAAATAAAGTAATCATTGATATGACATAATATATTCACCCTTACAACATATATTTCTTGAAAATAAAGTATTCAATCGATGATGAAAATAAAGATAAGAATGAAAGAACTACATATAACATTCAGTTCCAGTATTTATCACAAATATATAAAGTACAAAACGATCGCATGAGTATAGTGACCTATAGTGAAGAATCTGACAGATTATAAAGTAGAAAATTGTATATAAAGTAGAAAGCGATGACAAATATATAACATTCCGTTCAAGTATTGTGAAGAATATCACAGTACAGTTCAGAAAATAAATCGCAGTTGATCAGAAAAGAAATCTCGGTCCCATTCAGTAAAGTATTTCTCGCATGAGTTTGTACAGTTCAAACTGACAACAAAAGTATAGCTTTATCTGAAAAAAGTATTCATTGCTATGAAATATATATTCACCTTCCAATGAGCGAGAACACTTGGAAAAAAACGCGTGACCGTGATAGAAGATCGCCGGAGAGTGATGCAAGATCGACAGCGAGAAACTGTCGGAGCGAGAAAAGCAACACCAAAGGGTGCTGGATAAGCGAGATCGGCTGAGAATCCCAATTCAAAAGCTCCGTTGTCTTCTAAAAGGCGTGATGCAAGATCGCCGGAGCGTGATGCAAGATCGACTGGAACAAACCGACGGCGAGAGAGCTCCGACTCCGACGGGTGCTGGAGAAGGGAAATCGCGTGAGAATCGCCTTTTAGAAGAGAGCGATGCCTCTGAATTTTGAAATTCAAAATATGGCAACGAACACCGGCGGTTAAGGCAGTTGATCTTTCGAAATTACGGCGCTAAACCTTGTTTTGGGCTTTGGAAATTACGGCGGATAAGGCAGTTAACCGCGTGGGGGACGAACGGGGGATGGGATCGGGGGAAAAAAATCTTTTCCCTTATTTTAATTGAAAATCACCACTAAATGCATTATCTCAAAACTAGATCTCACTAGTGGAAAAACAGGAATCGGGATCGGCCTATCTGAATCGGCTATAATAAACAACCGATCCTAATAAGTATCTGGATCCGTTTTCTTAACAAAACCGATCTTAAAAACTTATCAGATCGGGTTGTTACGTTAACCGATCCTAATTTCATACCTATTAGGATCGGTTGTTAGTAAAAACCGATCCTGATAATATCAGAATCGGTTTTTATACACAACCGATCCTAATAAGTCAGAAATTAGGATCGGTTGTTTATATAAAACCGATCCTGAAACTATCAGGATCGGTTCTAACTTACAACCGATCCTAATAGTTCAGAAATTAGGATCAGTTGCTTGTTAGAACCGATCCTGATACTATTGGGATCGGTTTTTACTAATAACCGATCCTAATACATGATTTACACAAGGAATGTAGTAGATGTATATTTTTTAAGAAACTAGAAAGAAATTTTTTTTTTTCATTCCATAGAAAAAACATATGAGTTATACACATTAAATGCAAAATTGGCCGATATCACATATTTCACTTGCTCTCTCTCTCTCCACACTCTGAATGGTTGCAATGGCGAAAAAATTCGATGTGGATGCCGTTATTGCTGCAATTGAAGTAGTACGTCCAGAGAATAACAGTGAAAAATAAATTACTTGATTAATGGAGAGTACATGAGTTTGAAGCAAATTGAGCTATCCAGGAAGTCGGTATGGATTGTGGCTATCTCATTTACTTCTCCAGTCTCGTTTTGAGGAGATGTAGGACTTAAAGTCTTTCGTCCCTTGGTTTTACTCTAAGACGGAGGATTCAAAGTCCTTCCTTGATTTTACTCTGAGAAGACGAAGGATTCAAAGTACTTACTTTCTCCGCTTGGCCATTTCGCCTTCGCCTTCCATGTCGTCCGAGAATAATTTCTCAATTGCAATCGTTCAGAGTGTGGAAAGAGAGAGAGAGAGAGAGCAAGTTTCATATGTTTATTCTATGGAATAAAAAAAATTATATCTTTCTAGTTTCTTAAAAATATATCTACTACTTAATTCTCAAATGTAAAGAAAATTGCAGAATTTATATTAGGATCAGTTGTTGCTGAAAACCGATCCAGATAGTATCAGGATCGGTTCTCCCAAACAACTGATCCTAATAGTTTATAAATCAGGATATATTACTTTCCAAAAACTAATGAAAATAATAATCTGGATCGGTTGTTGATGAAAACCGATCCTGATAGTATCAGTATCGGTTCTCATCATAAACCGATTCAGATTTGATCCAGATTTGTATGCATTAAGATCGGTTTTTTTATTATGAACCGATCCAGAAACTATCAGGATCGGTTTTTAACAAACAACCGATCCTAATAGTGCATAATAAGTTTAATTAAAGTCCGATTCTTGACAGAACCTTTCTTTCTTCCTCAGTCCTCGCCTCCATTAATTATCATAGTAGCCAGCTGCGCGCTATCTCGCCCTGCATTAATTCAGCTATCTAGCTCAGCTCTCTTTTCTGATCAGGTACATTAATTAATTGGTCATCTCTTTTATCAAGTTTCCTTTTAATGGAGCTTATTGGATCCGATTTGGCTCAAAACCCTAAATCCTTTACATGCAAGAAGTGACTATGATCCCGGCTCAAAATCTAAATATAGCCTTGATTCAGCTCTCTTATTGATTACACACGCTTTTAAATTTGAATACCTCTTCTAATTTCAAGTAGTTTTTCTTTATATGTGGAGATTTACATATATATATGTTAAATATATGATGAATATGCAGATATTATATGCATATATGCTAATATGAGGCGATATATATTATATATGAGCTAATTTATGCTATATATGAGCTATTATTGAGTTTATTTTTTATTTCAAGTTTAGAATAGCATGATATATATATACCTCTCTTAATTAGGTTCCGATCGATGGTTTAATTTGTAGATCGCTATTATTGAGAGTTTGGTGCATTGATCTTTATCTCACTCGATCCGACATCCAAAAAAAAGTTGTAAGTACAACCTAAAACTCATGTTTAATTAGTTTTGTGCATGAATGTGTTTTTTTTATAAGAGTATAGATAGCTAGAGTACGTAAATGTGTATTTGTATTATGTATGTGCCTAGAGTATTGTTTTATGAGCCACAACCGCATGGTTAATGCCTTTAGGTCATGATACCCGTTCAAAATTAATCCATTAGGGATTAATTTTGAATAGTCCCCGATTTGGGACTGCTCTTTGAATACTTTGTCTCAATTAGGAGGTGACCACGTGTTAGTCGTGTTTTAGTATCTAAGAAAATTTCGGCAGCATTTCCTTATTAGTTTCCCGACTATTCGGGGAACTAATAAGGAAATGCTGCCGAAATTTTCTTAGATACTAAAACACGACTAACACGTGGTCACTACTGAGACAAAGTATTCAAAGAGTGGGATAGGATGGTAACCGGCCCAATGTAAGCCATATTGTGAACAGAATTTAGTACACCAACCTTGTTCTTAATTAATTGTGTTTTATTATAATTGCAGATGGACCGCAGTTGGATGTACGAAGCATCACGTCTGTTGGATGAATATACGACAGGTGTCGAGAAATTTATCAGAGTTGCTATGGAAGATATGGCGAATAAGGGGAGTGCACTGATGTCGTGTCCCTGTCGTGATTGTAACAATAGTCACAAATTTTCCAACCCGAACCAAGTGAGAAACCATTTAATCTGTCGTGGATTCAAGCAAGGGTATCAGTGTTGGATATGGCACGGTGAGAGTTTGCCAACCGACATAGGTACTGGTTCTGAGCATCAGGAATACCATACCGGTGGAGATGACGGGAATGATCTACGGGGATTGGAAACCCACGTAGGCACTCGAACTGAGCATCAGGAATACCATACCGAAGAAAATGATGATATGGTGGTAGATAAATGTGATAATTTTGATCAAATGTTACGTGATTTAGAAGATGATTTTGATAATGATAAGCAGTACTGTTTATTTGAGAATTTGTACGAAGATTCTAATAAGGAATTGTATCCTGGTTGTTCTAAATTTTCAAAACTAAAAGGTGTATTAAAATTGTATAACCTTAAAGCATCTAACGGTTGGAGTGATAGAAGTTTTACTGAGTTATTACAGACTTTGAAAGAAATGCTTCCGGATGGAAACGAGATACCACCTAATGTTTATGAAGCGAAGAAAATATTGTGTCCAGTGGACTTGGAAGTTCAAAGAATACACGCGTGTCCAAATGATTGTATATTATATCGAAATGAGTATAAAGATCTTCACGAGTGTCCAAAATGTGGTACCTCACGTTACAAACCAAAGCAGTTAACCGGCGATAAAAGTGATGATGGTAAACCGAATAAGGGACCTCCGGCAAAAGCATTGTGGTACCTCCCCGTGAAACCGAGATTCAAACGCTTGTTCTCAAATGCTAAAGATGCGAAACTAGTGCGTTGGCATGCCGATAACCGAAAAAAAGACGGAAAATTACGGCACCCCGCTGATTCTCCTCAGTGGAGGAATATTGACAGAGAGTTTCCCGAATTCGGACGTGACCCGAGAAATCTAAAGCTTGGGCTGAGTGCAGATGGAATAAATCCGCACAGTAGCATGAGCAGTAAGCATAGCAGTTGGCCGGTTCTGTTGTGCATTTATAATCTTCCGCCTTGGTTATGTATGAAACGCAAATACATCATGTTAACCTTGCTCATATCAGGACCCAAACAGCCCAGGAACGACATAGATGTGTATCTAGCGCCATTGATCGAGGATTTAAAAGAATTATGGCAACCCGGAGTGCAGATGTTTGATGCATACAGCAAGGAGAAATTCACATTACGGGCCATGATTTTCTGCACCATTAATGATTTTCCGGCTTATGGAAATTTGTCGGGTTACAGTGTCAAAGGAGAGAAAGCGTGCCCCGTTTGCCTGGACGATACAGTCGATCTGTGGCTACCTAATTCCTCTAAAAATGTGTACATGGGTCATCGTAGATTTCTTCCTGCCAACCACGCACACCGAAAGAGAAAGATAGAATTCAATGGAAAGACCGAGAATAACAGAGTAAAGTATCCGTTGACCGGTAAAGCTGTTTATTCGCAAGTGAAGGATATCAAAGTTCAATTTGGAAAATTTTAAAAAAAGGTGGTGAGAAAGAAAGGGGCACCGAAAATTATTTGGAAAAAGAGGTCAATATTCTGGGATCTACCATACTGGGAGCACTTAGATGTTCGACACTGTCTTGATGTGATGCATGTGGTTAAAAATGTGTGTGACAGCATGGTTGGAACATTATTGAATATTCCGGGTAAGACTAAGGACGGTATCAATGCTCGGAAAGATATGCAATTCTTGAACATACGGCCGGATCTACAACCAGCAGAGAAGGAAAGGACAAAAGGGAAATTTTGTACATATCTAAAACCCGCAATGCATACGCTGTCGAAACAAGAGAAAAAAAGCTTATGTGGATGCCTTCACGGTGTCAAGGTTCCATCCGGATATTCGTCAAATATTAAAAACCTAGTTTCACTGGAATATTTAAAATTGACAGGAATGAAGTCTCACGACTGTCATGTTTTAATGACACAGCTTCTTCCCGTTGCAATTCGGGGCATATTGCCACCTCCTGTTAGGCAGACCATCACGAAGCTTTGTTTTTTCTTTAACGCCATTTGTTGCAAAGTAACTGATCCTGACACGTTAGATGCTCTGCAGAAGGAGGTTGTCGTCACTCTTTGTCATCTTGAAATGTATTTTCCACCTTCTTTTTTTGATATTATGGTTCATTTGACCGTTCACCTGGTTAGAGAAATTAAGATGTGTGGACCTGTTTTCTTGCGGTACATGTATCCGTTCGAGAGATACATGCGATTGTTAAAGGGATATGTCAGGAACCGATATCGTCCTGAGGGCAGCATTGTAAGATGTTATGCTGCCGAAGAGGTTATTGAGTTTTGTACTAATTATTTGGATGATGTCAAAGCTATCGGCATCCTTAAATCTCGGCACGAGGGTAGACTTCACGGGGTAGGCACAATCGGTGCGAAATTATTCATGCCCGATAATAAAACCATGTCACTAGCACATTTCCATGTTTTGCAACACCTCACTGACGTTCATCCTTTCTGGGACGAGCATATGACTCTCTTGCGGTGACAGAATCCTAAGAAATCCGACAAGTGGTTGATCGGCGAACACAATAGCAAGTTTCTAGAATGGTTTACACGTAGAGTCATGCAAAGCTCCGAAAACAGAAAACATTAAAGAAATTATCAAAATATTGGCTCTTGGTCCAGTCCATGTCGTGAGGACCTTCCAAGGATATGACATCAATGGGTACACATTTTACACAAGAAATCAAGATTCAAAGAGTACCGTTCAAAACAGTGGAGTGACGTTAGTAGCCGTTTCGAGTGATTTTTCAGATCCTAAAGGTGCCGGACCATCGCATGCATCGATGTCATATTACGGGTTTGTTGAAGAAATTTGGGAGCTAGATTATAGAAAATTTAACATCCCGTTATTTATGTGTAAATGGGTCGATAACCGTAGGGGGGTTAAAGTCGACGACGATGGTTTTATTTTAGTGGATTTCAGTAAGGCTGGATACAAGGATGATCCATTTATACTTGCAAGACAAGCCACGCAAGTGCTCTACGTAACTGATCCGGCCGATTGTTCAAGACATGTTGTCCTCTCAGGAAAAAGACGTATCATCGGGATTGATAATGTGGAAGACGAAGAAGCGTACGATCATTTTGATGAGATACCACCGTTTTCCACTGGCATGGCATCTTTACCAACCGGTGAAGATAATGAAACAAGTCACGTGCGCAACGATCATAATGAAGGAGAATGGGTTGAAGAAGTTCCCATTGATCGACAACGATCAAAATGAAACAATTCATACCTAATTTTTATTGGTATGTTATACAAATAAAATTTTAATTGGTTTCAAAATATAAAAATAAATTTAATATTCATCAATACTGATGACTTAAGGATTTTATTTTTTTCCTTCAGGGATGCATTGAAACACTGGACAACGGGAAGCATGCAAGATATAATTCTTCAATATTTGCGACTTTTGTAATTCATGTTAATATATAGCTTATTTTTTTTTCATGTTATATGTAATTTATTATGAGTTTTTGTTTAGTAGCTTATTTTTTTCATGTTATATGTAATTTATAAGCTTTTTTTTAATTTTAATGTTCATTTTTAGTTCATTTCATGTTATATGTAATTTATTAGCTTATTTTTTGAAATTTTAATGTTCATTTTTGGTTTATTTCATGTTGTAAGTAATTCTCAAGTTATTAAGATAATATACAAAAATAATTTAGAAGATAATATACTAATATAACTTACAAGATAATTTATAAAAATATACTATAAGCTACTATACTAAAATGATTTTTTAGATAATTTATTAAAATATTTATAAACCAGCATACACATACAGAAAAATTTATGCAAAATTTTTGGTAATTTATCTGGATCGGTTTGTAAGCTATAACCGATCCAGATAACTATCAGGATCGGTTTCCTATCTTAGAACTGATCCAGATAGTTATCTGGATCGGTTCGTATCTTACAAACCGATTCAGATAGTCTATATGGATTTTAGTTTAATTCATTTTAAAAAAATTAAAAAAAACTATCTAGATCGGTTCATCAACAAGAAACCGATCCAGATAACTATCAGAATCGGTTCTGTTCTAAGAAACCGATCCTGATAGTTATCTGGATCGGTTTCTAGTTAAAGAACCGATTCAGATAGGTTAGCAAAAATTTTGAGTAAATTATCCAGTATGTGTATGCTGGTTTATAATTTATTTTCATTGCGGCCTGAAATGAAGTATTCAGAGACTGAGATTCTGCGCGAGAAGTTAACCGCCTCTTGCGGCCCGTAATGGATTTTATTGCGGCCCGCAATAAGGCCCGAAATTTTAAAAAACTATCTGAATCGGGTCTTTAACAATAAACCGATCCAGATAACTATCAGGATCGGTTTCTTAGCCTAAAACCGATTCTGATAGTTATCTGAATCGGTTCTTTGCTTACAAACCGATTCAGATAGTCTATATGGATTTTAGTTTAATTAATTTTAAAAAAAAATTTAAAAAACTATCTGAATCGGTTTCTTAATTAGAAACCGATCCAGATAACTATCAGGATCGGTTCCTTAGCTTAGAACCGATTCTGATAGTTATCTGAATCAGTTTCTAGTTAAGGAACTGATTCAGATAGTTTTTTTTAATTACCCGCCCGAGAACTTGGCTAAATTTTCAAACCCTTCTTTCTCTCTTTCTCTGTTTCTCTCCTCCCTCTCCTCTTCCGAAAATTAAAGGAGGTCGTGACCTAGCCGCTGCCCTCTCCTCCGTCGCCGCCGCTGCCCTCTCCTCCATCGCCGCCGCTGCCCTCTCCCGCTAGCCGCTGCCGCCGCCGCTGCCCTCTCCTCCTCTAGCCGCCTTCTCTGATCTAACGAGGTACATGATAAGTAGTCTTTCTCTTTTCCATTGTACTAGGTAATTGTTGTATGAGCCAAGGTTGAAATTCTGGTTTCTAGAAGCAATTTAAATTAATCATGTATTAAAATTGTAGCTCGATCTATAGCAGCTGGTATAGTCAAATAACGGATACGCTTGTTGTGAGATTTTGCTAGAGATGGATTTGCATTCTATATGGATTGAAAATATCCTAAGAACAAAACTTTGTATTAAAATATACGGAAAACTTGGTGATTTCTTTCTAACCTTGCATTTTTTGTGGCTTAGGGCCTTCTATTAATTCTGATATGGTTAATGTGGTTAATCTGAAATGGTTAGGGTGTGTTTGGAATTTGGATTGTCGAAGGTATAGTGCAAGAGTGTTGTTTGGTTTAGTGTGTTTTATTAGTGAGAGAAGAGTGCTAATTTCAATTGGGTGAGACGAATGCTAACCTTAACTAGTATTAGAAGTTGTAATACTTGTTACTTATTTTTATTTTTTTTAAAAGTGCAGATATGGAAGGTGATGGTGAGCCAGCCCCGGTTAAGAAACGAGGAAGAGGGCGTAACCAAATTAAGGAAAAGTTTAATGAGAAAGGCAAAAAGCTTGAAATTGACAAATTTTTCCGGCCGATTATTACTCGAGACACAACTTGTTTTTCGACGGAATTTGCGATATTGGTACGAAAGAATGTTCCTATAAGGTACCAAAGATGGAAAGATGTTCCAGAAGAGTTCAAGCTCAAAATATGGGAAACACTTAAGGTAAATAACATGGTACTAATTAATTTCAAAAGCTTTCGTTTGATATTAACTAACTCTAAATTTTGTTTTCTATTTGTTTGGCAGCTGGACTGGGGTATAAGGGACGAGGAAGAGGTGAGGAAGTATTACTATCAGAGAATGGCAGAGCGTCACCGGAAGTGGCGAACCGATATGACTAAAGTGTGGCGCGAGGGTGGGACGCCAGATTTTGCCAAGGAACATATTGAAGAAAAAGACTGGGATGTATTTGTCGCGTACCGAGAGACGGAGGAATTTGGTGTATGTTTATTTATACCGACCACCTACCTTATATCTAATTTAAGAATTCAATTTTTTTTATAATTAAAGCCAATTGTTTCTTTTTCAAATTGCAGATTGTCAGCCATATTGGGAAGGAGAATCAGGCCCAAAACAAGTACCCGCATTTCTTAGGATCCAGAGGTTATAACGGGGAGGGTTTCCAGAATAGGCTTAGAGATGCTATGCAGGCGATTGCAAACGAGAAAGAATCTAGTGATCCGTCTTCACAGGGTCCTTGTAGTACTGCATTGACACAAGACGATGTTATTGAGATGTCGGTTGAGCATAGGCACGTCACATGGAAACTAGGAAGACAGAAACTCAACGACGAGACCAAGGAACGCTATTATCCAGATACTTACGCACCGGTCATCAACAGAATTGTGAGGATTTAGATATTGTCATTCATTTAATTTCAACTTTAATTTATTATGTTATAATAACATGCATGTTGTCATTTCAGGAAGAACAAGAAGCGGCTTTCAAACAAGGCTTGTTGGCCGTCGCACGATACGACGATGTTCTGGGAAAATCACTGCCAAATCCAGAACATCCTGGGAGGGTGAGAGGAGTGGGAGGCCTGGTTCCAATGACGAAAACATACGGGAAGTGCTCAACAAGGAAGACACGCACTCCCTCGAGGTCTGAAGAAGATTTTGACGCGAGAGTGGATCAAAGAGTGGAGGAGAGAGTAAGAGGACTAGAGGACAGATTACGACAAGAAATGAGACAAGAGATGAAATCTGAAATGGCAATTTTGCTTCGGCAGGCAATGGGCCAACCAGAACCGGTGTTTAGCCCAACAATCGTTCAGAGCAGCTGCCAGTCAGTCAAACCATTGGAAGATCTTTCCGGGTTTACTGAGGTAATACAAATTCAAATTTATTTTACATTACATGTCTTAGTTTCATACATATTATTTTATTCGAGTACAAACGTTTATTTGTACAGGAGAGGGAACTGAGCTGTAGACTCCAGGCGGATGTAGGTGGAAATATTCTTTTTGTGGCTAGAGGGACAATTCACCTTCCAGTCGTACAAGGTGCAACAATTCACAGTATGCCTATGCCGCCCGACTATGCAAGAGTAACGGTGGATGCTATTGAGGATGCGGATTTCTTAGAACTCCCCTTACCTATACCAAATGGCGAGCACTTAAACCTTGCATCGGTCCTCGGTAGTTTCACTGCATGGCCGATGTCCATGATATTGACAGGTCCAGTTGAGGTATATTGTTATTACAACTTCTTATACTTCTTAATTTGTATCTATATGATAGAGTTGTAGTTGATTCTGGATTTTATTTCAATTTATTGTGGAATTTGCAGGAACCAGGCAAAGAGTTACAAGTTCCTGGAGGTGGGAAAGCAACGAGTCACAGCAAGGCGTTTGATCGTATCAATTTTGATAAGCTGGGACGAACATTCAAGCAGCTGCGTGATCGGTTTTCGGAGCTAGATGGCAGTCCATTCCAAATTGATCCGCCACTTGATCTTTTCTGTTCGACAAGCTCCATACACGTTTATGCAGATGATTATGCGACCTTGCTTACACCAAAGGAGTGGCTCACTGTACCAGTTATTCAGATCTGGATGCTGTGAGTTAATATTCGTAATAATTGCAGAATCTAGTACTTTCAATTCAATTTTAATCACCTGTATACCTTTTTTTTGCAGGCATTTGCACAAATTCATAAAGGAGGAATTTCCCGATGAGCAGATTGGTTTCATGGACCCCGGTCGAACAAATGCCATGCTGTTGAATGAAGATCGAGGTCGTGTACTTCAATACATAGGGACAGCGCTCAAGGAAAATCGGGACAAGCGATTGATATTCATACCTTACCATCAAGTGTTAGTGTTATATATATTCTAATTTTATTATATTTCTTTCAATTCATACAAATTGTAGAATATGACATGCTACAAACCTAACATGCAGATATCATTAGATATTGACCGTGCTTATGCCAAGAGAAAGTGCTTTGTATGTGTACGATTCCAATAAGAAGTTCAAATTAATGCTAATGATCACTGCTGCGATCGAGGAGTAAGTGCCTTCCTAATTTTTTTATTATTTTGTCATTTTAAATTTCACTCGTAAGTACTGATTGTTCAATGTGTTCATATTTCAACAGTGTCTTCATCAGGGAAATGGGTACTCCTTTAACGGTTCATAAAGATTGCAAGGTAATACTTTCTATTGAGATATGATTATAGGGACTTAGATGCAAAAAGTTGTGAATATCTAGACATATAAGCCATTTGTAGGCTTATTAAGTTATTAACCTACATTTCAATTTTCTCAAACTTGTTATATAGTGCCCGCAACAACCGGCCGGTTGGGAATGTGCATATTATGTCATGTTGCTCATGCAAGACATAATAAAAGAACACCTCGATGATTTTCCGAACATAACGGTATGTATGCATTTAAATATTTTCCAAAAGTAATTAAGCATTGTTGCTTCACTTATAATCAAATAGACAATTAATTGTGCATGCTCTTCTATCTTTTAAAAAATGCAGGATATTCCTCCTAGACATACTGTACAACGCGTGAGCGAATTTCGAAAAATGTGGGTTCAAATGTTCCTAGATGAGATAAAGCCGAGAAGAATTTAGGATTGATGTGTAAGCTTAATTTGCATGAACATGAATTTTTTGTAACAATTTTTAATTTTTGTGTGATATTTAATTTAGTATGTTGTAGTTGATAATTTAGGATGTGATTTAATTTAGTATGTTGTATTTGATAATTTAGGATGTGATTTAATTTAGTATGTTGTATGCAAAAAAACAATATTTTGGCATTTGCGGCCAGCATATATGGAAGCTGGCCAATTAATTAAAAAAGTTTTTTTTTTCATTTAATAAAACAACAGGATCGGTTCCTAGTTAAAAACCGATCTAGATACCTATTTTTATTTATAAAAAAAATTACAAATAACAAGCAGGATCGGTTCTAAAGCGAAGAACCGATCCTGATAGGTATCTGGATCGGTTAGTAGCTTCAAAACCGATCCTGATTAATGGATATTAAAAAAAATACAAAAAGTTTTAGAATCGGTTCTGAGAAATAACTGATCCTGATAATTATCAAGATCGGTTCATAGCTTGTTAACCGATTCTGATTGTTTGATATTAAAAAATGATTAAAAAACTATTAGGATCGGTTCTCTGGAAGAACTGATTCTGATATTTATCAGGATCGGTTATTAGCTTGACAACCGATTCTGATTCTTTGATATAAAAAAATGAGTAAAAAAACTATTAGAATCGGTTCTAACTAACAACCGATTCAGATAGTTATCAGGATCGGTTCTTAAATTGAGAACCGATTCTGATTGTTTGATATAAAAAAATGAGTAAAAAAACTATTAGAATCGGTTCTAACTAACAACCGATTCAGATAGTTATCAGGATCGGTTCTTAGATTGAGAACCGATCCAGATTAATGCTTATTAGAATCGGATAAATTCAAGATCCGATCCAGATTAATGCCTATTAGGATCGGATAAATTTAAGAACCGATTCTAATAGTTTCTAATTTAGATCGGTTATTTAGTTAACCGATCCGAATATTCACTAATCTGGATCGGTTATTTAACCGATTCAGATTATTATCGTATCAGAATCGCCTGGGTCAGGATCGGTTGTAGTCCGATACTGATATGCGTATATAACCGATCCTGATACCTTATTTTCCACTAGTGTCTGAAGATAAATCAACGGATTCTCAAAAGGATCTCAACATTACAAAACAATAGCTATGTAAAGAGAAGGCTGGTAGTTCCAAGATGTTCTTCTTGGTACTGTAATAAAACTCCTATTAATATAGATTTTACCGTAAGTCTTACTAGCTAGTATATGTTAAATTTTGATATATTTTTTTCTTTTAGCCTTATATAAGGCTTGATATCGCAAATATCAATACCCCTAACTTGCACCACCATAATTTCTTTTCCTTGTATCCAACAGAGGCTTCATCGTGCTGTGAAGCATTCAATTAATTATCAATTTGAGTGCTACTGATGAAGCCAAAACATATAGGGAAAATCACTATCTTTTTTTCCGAAAAATAGCTAAAAGTGAATGCAAAGTAGCTATTTTTCGATTTATTTACCACAAATGTATTTTTAGGTGTTTTTGGCAGGTTTTTGAGAAAGTTGCGTATTTAGACCAAAAACAGAGTAAAAATATCATATTTAGGCGATTTTCGAAGACATTGTAAAAATAGGGCATCAAATGGAGCATGCAATACCTTACACGAAGTGCACAACATGTAAAATGGTGAAAATATAAGAAAATCCGCTAAGTCAGGAAGTCGTGCGACCTCCCTCTATGCCGCATGCGGCATAATCCTAGGGCACACGATCCGTGGACTGTTTTCTTTAGATCACATCATCCACCGTTGGTACTATTTTTGGTTAAATCCTTCTAGAATGACGCGTTTGCTTCAGAGCCAAGCTATCATAGCTATTTTTGGCTTCATCTATTCAAACTTGGAGTGCACTTCAAGTTCCACTACTTCCACTACTCCATCTATCATATTAGAAATGCTATAAATACCTCTCTTGACATAGGATTTGATGTGCGTGTTTAATTGTGTTAAGTCCATAGAATCGAGATTAGCAATTCTTATTGCTAGGTTAGGTTAGAGAGTTACTTAGAGAAAGAATGGTAGCCATCGGAAGCCAAGTAGGAGAATAAGACGTCATCTAAGGAGGCAGAGGTTAATCCATCGTCAATTGGGTTGTAATTTGTGTTCTCTTTTTTTTATTCCTTTTACTATGTTATGGCCATGAGAAACTAAACTTCTCATCTCTAGGGTAAGGGTTGTACTTGAATTCTTAATTATATTTTAATATATATTTATGTTTGTTTATGTCGATTTGAGTTTTCTTTATTATTTAAATCTCTTTTTATTAAGTCCTTGCATCCTTAAGAAAGCTAAAGATTCACTTTCTTAAATTTTTCTTGCCAAACACCTCTTTCTTAGCAGAACTTAAAATTTAAGCCTACTCAACTGGCCAAACACCCTCCTGGAGTAAAGTAGTCATCCCCTCCATGGAAGCTTGGGTTTGAGAATCCCTAATATTTATGTTGAGGAAGGGTATATAGGTCCACAGGGTGTCCCACCTTTTAAAAAACACTCACATATGGATTGCCTCCTTGGTCACAAGCAGCCTTAAGATGATGAGAAGTATTGGGTCAGGCAAATTGCTGATGAAGTTACACTTTCTACGGCTTCAGAGTTTCACCCTCTCCATTGTAATATCGAGAAAGAGTACAATGGGTGAAAGAAAGATGTGAGTGTGCATTTGAGAGAAAAAAAGGAAGAGAAAGTGGCAGTGAAACCCTAAGAGAGAGAGAGAGAGAGAATTGATGAATTGTCCAATAACCTAGAAATTCGGTGGCATCAGAGATCACGTTGCAATTGGCTGACGAGTGGGGACCAAAACACTAGATTTTTCCATGCTTATGCTTCAGCTAGAGCAAGAAAGAATGCAGTGTTAACACTTCAAGTGGAAGGGGGCAGCTTACAGATCCGATACAAATCTTGGTGGAATTTAAAAACCACATGCAGGCGCTTCTGGGAACTAAGGTACATTCTCTAAACTTTAATCTTTCGATGATGTACAGTGAGGAGCAACCTGATTTGAATCACTTGCAACGACCATTCACAACTTTGGAGATTCATAATGCGGTCAAGCACTTGGCGAGTAACAAAAGGGGTCGGATGGCTTACCCCATGAATTCGTTAAAGACTCCTGGCAGGTCATAAAGGGAGATGTGGTGAAATTTTTTGAAGAATTTTGGAATGACAACATTGATCTATCGGAGGTGAATAAGGTGAATATTGTCATGATCCCCAAGAAGGTTAACTCGGCAGGGGTCGGGGATTATAGGCCAATCAACATCATAAATCTGATCCCCAAGCTCATAACTAAGGTGCTCTCAAATCGACTGAGGTTGGTGCTCCCAGATTTGGTCTCATCACACCAGACGGCATTCACTCGGGATAGACACATAGCGGAAAACTTCCTAGCAACAAGGGAAATTTTACAACATGTCTCTACCTCGGGCAACCACGCGATCTTCGCAAAAATCAACTTCGCTAAGACATTTGATTCAGTGGATTGGAATTTTCTGATTAAGGTAATGAGGGCTTGGGGTTTCCCGTCAAATGGATAGGGTGGATACTGCTGATCACGTCTCAATCAAGGATAGTTATGAATGGAGAACATATGGGTTATTTTACTCACAAGCGGGGGCTTAGACAAGGTGACCCGATCTCTCCGATGCTCTTCATTATAGATGTTGATATGTTCCAGAAAATGATTCAAAGAGCCAACAACCTACTGTCCGAGCCTTTGTCGGGTAGATGTTCATAACCGATATATGCCCTCCAGTATGCAGATGACACTGCGGTCATTGCACATGCAAGTGTGCGAACCCTGATAACTTTCATGTTGGTTCTGAGATTGTTCGTGAACATATCGGGTTTAAAGGTTAATTATGATAAAAGTAGCTTTGTACCGTTCAATCTTGATAGAAGAGTTGTATAGGAAACAAAGGTAATCCTAATGTTACACAAGCTAGTTTACCGATTGATTATTTGGGGATGCCCCTTACCATAAGTAGGCCGACCAAGCAAGATTTTCTGCCTTTGATTGCAAAATAGAAAAAAGGATGCAAGGTTGGAAGGGCAAATTAATATCACGAGGTGGAAGATTACAATTGGTCAAATCCGTTCTATTCGTAATTCCTATTTATTACATGATGTGTTTCAAGTTACCAAAGTGGGTAATACAAAGAATTGATAGCATTTGAAGAGCATTTTTGTGGGGAAGGAATGACAACGAAGGTTGAGCAATATCGCTGCTGAATTGGCCAACAGTGTGCTTACCAATTAAAGTGGGTGGAATGGGGCTTCATGATTTCGTGATGCACAATGTGGCTCTGCTGTTGCGGTGGTGGTGGCAGGCATACACAAATTCAACAAGTCTTTGGACGACAACAGTAACTGTTTTGAAATGGACAGGTATTTATGAAGCGGGTCCGCATTTTCGGATGGTCTCGGGATCCTTTTTCTGGAAGGCACTGCTAAAACTCCTACCACTGTTTAGATGGTCAACAGAATGGAAGGTGGGAACTGGGGAGGCCATTTCGTTCTGGTTTGATGCTTGGCATGGGCAACCTCTCTTTAAGAAGCTTGAGCCGGGCGAGAACCCTTCTCAACCCAAAATTTCTCTTAGGGATGCAGCACCAATCATAACAACCCTCTTGCCAGATGTTGAACTAACCATTAACTTAAACTACGGTTGTGATACTCTCAGATGGAAATGGACAGCGAGTGGTGCCTAGAGTGCGCATTCCGTTCACAACATTCTCATAACAGGAGGGAGGATAGAGTTCCAGCATGCATATGTTTGGAGACTAGCTATACCGCCTACGGTGCGAATTTTTTCTTATCTCATGATACAAGACAAAATCCTTACTGGAGAGGTGATGGCAAGGCGAAACATGGGTGATCAGAACACATGTGTCATGTGTCAAAACTGTCCTTCTGAATCGACACTGCATTTATTGTTCCTATGTCCGAATGTGGTGCAAGTATGGTTTGAGGTAGCTGCACATTTTGGATTTCGTGTGATGGTACCAAGATTAACAATAGAGGACATTATAGTGGTCTCAAAACAACAAGCAGAGTTGGAAGGTGAAAGAAGTCGTAAGATATGGGATTTATTATTTATGTGCACTTGTTGGATGATCTGGAAAAAAAGAAACCACAAAGTCTTCACGGGACAACTTATGCCTCCGGCTGGTGGCCAGCAGAGTTATTGAGGAAACGCGGTTGTGGATGCAGTGTTGCGGTCCGGGGGTGATCAATAGAAAGCATAACTTGATTGAGGAACCGGACTGAGGCCGTTATTTTTGCTTGTACTAGTAGGGAGGTTCTTTTAGCTTTAAAATCTTGTGGTACCTTGGCCTATGTTTTTGCAGGTTGTTTTTGTGTACGTTTCTTATAAGAAGCAGTTGTAAGACAATTTTCAATTTCAATAAAAATTCCACCTAGGCAGCCTCTGCCAGGTTTTTCAAAAAAAAAAAGAGAAAGAGAATTGAAGAGGCATGAGGAAAATAAAGAGGGAGAAGAGGCTGAGGATTGAGAGTTATTTGATTAGACATGAAGGTTGTGTGACTTAAAAGCAAGGCAACATTCAGAGACGCTCGAAAAAACAAAAAACCCTAATGACTATTCATACACGGTTACATACCAAAAACCGTATAGAATGAAGATTAATCAATTACGGTTCCTACAAACAACCGTGTATAATATACAAAATAGGCACGGAAAAATAAAAATCCTAATTCACAAGGTTTATACACGGTTATTTCTATAGAATCGTATATGATATATATTACTTCTAATTTTTTATATTAATGTTTGCTAACCATTAAAGAATCATAACAGAATGAAATACATATACAACTTTACACATATTGAGATTTACATGGAACATAATATGAAACGAATAACATATATGCTTACTGATTTAACAAACAACAAAGGCTGAATATAAAAAAGGGCAAAGCTCAACTTATTTAAGTACTCTTACGGGATGACATGTCATCCACTTCCTCTATGACAATCAATTCATGATATATATTTGATGTGTCCTTCTTGTTCATGGGTGTAAAACAATCAAGCAATTCACATGTAGAGTCCACACTTTCGGACGCCATCATGTTGAATCGCCAATACCAAAAATTTTAATCATAAGTGAGAAAATGAAGAGACAAGGGAGAGAGGGCACAAATTACATTGGATTGGAAGGGTAGAAGGTGAAAATGCACGCATTGCGAGGGGGCATCCCTTCAAGAAATTAATTTGAACAGAGGTTGGTTGAGAGAGCGAGAACAAAGCGTAAACGGTTTCTAAATACAAACCCGTGTTTGTATATGAATAAATATATATGAAGAAATGATATATGAAGATTTGGCTCAAACAGTGCAAGTTATAGACCATAGAAGGCAAAATCGACCGTTCCGAAGCGGGATCGGACGGTGCTGATCTGATTTTAGGCCAATTTACGCGGATAGTTCAGATTTCGGCCCATTTTGGGCATTTCGGCCCATTCCAGTCAAATTTCGGCCGAAACGTGAATATGAAGAAGCAGAAATTTTTTTGCAGCCATGGGAATCGATCTCTTGCCCTTTAGCTTAGAGTCTATGCTAGTTACCACCACACCATCCAAGCTTTTTTGTTTTATACCACAACTCATTTATATATTTTTCAATTATATCACGGATTGATATAATACAAATAAAAAAGTCACAGATTGACTATACTATACTGTTGTATATCAATTTCTGTTAAAAACAAGCTTCTGACTAGTCACGGATATTTTTTTTATCAATTGTTTCCTATTTTTTTAGTATAAAACAAGCTTCTGGCAAAAAGTCCGATTTTCCGATCCGATTCGGCCGATCCTGACTGATTTTTCCGATCTGGATCGGGATGGGATAGGGCCGATCCCGATTCCGATTCCGATTTCGATTTTTCCTTCTATGTTATAGACTGAACATATATATGAAGAAATGATAATTCAAGATTAACAATCCATTCCAATTTTTCGTATAGCTCTCTTCAGAGAAAAATAAATTTCATCTCATCAGTAGTAGCTCTCAATTTCCTAAATGCAATTGAATCTTATTTAGGCACAGTGGCTCTGTCTTACACCGATCCAGCCAAAATATTGCTGTAATTTTATATCGCACTGCTACAGAAATGGTCATTGTACACGGCACATTGTACACGGATTTGGCAATTTTATATAAAAACGTGAGAGAGCTAAAATATTGCCGTGTACATTTCTTGAAATATCTGTAGGATCTCTACACGGATATTTATTAAAGAAGCAGTGTAGAAAGACGTGAGAGAGCTACACGGACGTTTACCAGGAAATGTACACGGCTTATTGTTTAAATAACAGTGGAGAAAGCCTTGAGAGCTACACGAATACTTAATTATAGAACAGTGAAGAAAGGCAAGAATTGTACACGGATAAATGTTTAAATGACAGTGTAGATAACCTGTGGGAGCTACACGGATGTTTAATAAAGAGCCGTGTAGAAAGGTCGAAATTGTACACGATTTTTTGTTTAATTAACAGAGTAGAAAGCCTTGAGAGAGCTACACGGACGTTTAATAAAGAGCTGTGTAGAAAGGTTATTTTAGGTTTTTGGTTATATAAAAGGCCTTCTCCCCAGCGCCGTTTTGATCAATTTATACTCTCCCTCTCACAGTTAACAATTGGGTTGGGATGTAGGTTTATCAATTGTTTCGGATCGCAAATTATATCAATATGAGCTCACAGATATAATTGATAACTGTTTTGGGAGCTCACAGATGAGCGGTCCGATATAATTGATAACCTACATCTCGAATTCCCATGCGAAGTGCTTCATTTCCCCAATTAATTGGTCTGATTTATGCGCTAAAGTGTTTTTCGAGGGTAATATGATGATAGATGTTATAACTGGAGATCGGATCTGAGATCTTGGAAGTTAATTTGTATTTCTCCTCTAGATCTTGCTAAGGTGTTTAGTTTAGGACATATGAAACTAACCAAAAGGCTACTTAGGTTAATGTAACTAAAGTAGTCCTTACTTTGGTTACATTAACCTAAGTAGTCTTTTGGTTAGTTCCTTGCATGTCCTAAACTAATTCGGGCAAGCAAGATCCAGAGGAGAAATTATCTCTCTCTGTATTCTGATCAATTTTACTAGACGAAGAGTTGGGTGAAGGACCTTCAGAGCCGGATGAAGAGGTGAATGTGACCTTCAGAGCCGGATGAAGAGTCGAATGAAGAGTCAGAGATCATCCGACTCTTCATTCGACTCTTCATCCGGCTCTGACGGTCCTTCATCCACCTCTTCCCTTTTTTTTATGGTCCTTCATCCAACTTTTTACTCAACTCTTTCTTTAGTAAAACATGCATCTTCATATTACCCTCTGTAAACCCTACTGGCACCAAAAGGAAAGAACCACCCTATTCTAGTCCTTAATGGAAATTTTTAGTTTACATATGAATTTTTATTCCAACTTTTGTAATGCTTTAATTTTGTATAATTTAGTGTACATGAAATTTTAGTTTAAATTGCTATGTTTTGGAATTCTGGATTTTAAATGTCTTCCTCTGTTTTGGAAATTGTTTGTTTTGCTATCTGAAAAACATAGAAACAAAACTAGTTGATAGCCAAAAAAAAAAACAATGCTACACGGACGTTTAATAAAGAGTCGTGTAGAAACGAGAAATAGTACACGGATTTTTGTTTAATTAACAGTGTAGAAAAATAATTCTACACGGCTGTTTATATCAAAGTTCGTGTAGCTCTCTTATGTCTTTCTACACAGATTTATAGCTAAATATCCGTGTATAAAGGTTATTTTAAGGTTTTGAAATGTCCTAAACTAAGGTCCTAAACAAAGGTTATTTTGCAAAAACCTAAACTAATTCGGGCAAGCAAGATCTAGAGGAGAAATATGACAAAGGCCTACTGTTAAAACATTTATTTTTAATATTACCCCTCCGTAAACATGTATCTCCATGTTACCCTCTGTAAACCCTACTGGAACTTTTCATATTATTTGTTTAGCAATTGATATTTTCATCTTGCTCTGTTTTGCTAACTGAAAACAAAGAAAATACTTGCTCGAAAAAATGGAGGCTAGCCAAAAAAAATAAAACATAATTAGGAAAAAAAAGAATTCTAAACAGCCATTTATACCATTTTATTATTAGCAAATTGATATTATCTGTTTTGCTTTCTGAAAACATAGAAAATACTGGCTAGCTGTAATATTCCATCACGTCGATTTTTATTATTATTTATCAATAAATCTAGAAGTGAATAATCGTCGTACTTAATATATAAAACCTAAGATACAAATCAATATATATGGAAATATGATATAACGCCACGGCATTTAGATAATGGACTAATTTAATTACACTATTAAATTAATTAAGAAACCCAAACCAAATTTAATCCATTTGGTTAAAGAGAATATAACTAAATTAATTAAGAAGCCCAAGCAAAAATTAAAAGCCTAGCCCACAATTCCAAGCCCAATTCCCTAATTAATTTATTAAACCTAATAACTCCTATTTAAACCCTTCCCCACCACATTCCCCCCACAGCCGACACATTCCCTCTCACAAAAAAAAAATATATACTAAACTCTTTAGCTACTCATCTTCTCCCATCGGCCTCAAGGTAACCATTTATTTTCAATCTAATTAAATTATTCTCTCTTACTTGAGTAAATTAATAATAAAATAATCCATCAAATAAACAAATACCTAGGGACGTTTATTTTCTCTGTACTATTTTGTTTCATTTTTCTTTTTGTTTTGTTTTGTTTTCTTTATTTCTTCTCTACAAAAATAAAATAATAAATCCAAGGCATAAACGATGTATAACATCTATACGGCTTGGTTTGATTATTGTTCTTTCTTTTATTTTGATCTTTTCATAATCCGATCTATAACCGGTGCAAGACACCTACACGGGTCATGTTACGATTACAACTCCAAAAGGAACCTTAGATGTTCCAATGGTTGAAGTAACAATAATTTCGAATCTTACACAATGATTCTATTAATTCTCTCCCGCAATTCATTTCTCTTTTCAATTAAACATGCATGATTAGTTTTACAAATATACATAGATGATTATAATTTTCTTTTCTCAATTCATTTACTTCATTTGAATTCAGTCATATGAATTAAACTCCAGCAAGTATACAAATTTATTTCTTAATTATATTTTAAGGTAGATGACCAAATAAATAAATAACTAGAACATGATGGATATTACAATATAGTAATTTCCTTTAAAAATCTACTTTCCATATTTTTCAATTGAAATTCGGATTCTTTCCTTGTTTGTTAATTTATTTTCTTTACTTAGGCACAGTTACCTACTTTGAGAAATATATGCTTACAACAAATGAAGATTCATTTCTAAATCTGTCATTCAATTCAAAGGTCCAGATATTTTATTAGAAATAGATATTCATATAAATAATAAGATTCTTTCCTAGATTGATCATACATTCTAAAGTTTCAGATTTCATTAGATATTTACCTCATTTTATCTCAACCGAATTTAATCTTTATTAAGCTATTTAAACTTAATTTACGCATTTAATTATTATATTATATTTGTTCTTTTGTTTCATTACTTGCCTCAACAGAATTTAATATAACTCATTTATTAACAATTCATTAATAGAGTTAGGTTTCCTATATTAAATAAGCCCTATTAAAATATTAAACCTTACTTATTTTCTTTCGTTCCTGTCTCAACCAAAAATTACTATACCATCTTTATTGAACAATTCATTTGTAAGAATTAAGCTTTCTAGATTGAATAACTTTTTATTTTATATAATATGTTGCCAACGTAATTAATTAAATTGGTTAGAATATCTAGTGACTAGTTTCTATTAATACTTCGATTTAATTAGTCGACTTTTTTTGAATTTTAATGATTCCTTTTCATGAGCCTTTATTTTTCTTCTAAGAATTATAGTTCTTTATTATTCTTCTAAGAATCTTAATAAGTCATTGTTTTGAGTTGGAGTATCTAGTTAGCTTTTCATTTTTAATGATTTCTTATTTTCTTTTATTTATCTTTTATCACGTAACATAGACTTTAGAAATTACAAATACTCTAAATAGTAAACAAAGAACTCTAGAATAATTAATAAGAAGTACTAACTTAAAGGTAATATATATATAGTTTAGGTTCGAACTCTGGAGTTCTAGAAGATCTCGAGACGTCTAACAACTACTCTACGACCACAGGTGCGGGTTTCCTAGACTTTATAAAACTATTTTACTTGCCTATTGTCATTCAACTGTTTATTATCATGGCATTAGTTGAATTTATGCATGTTGTTTTCGAACCATTCGTATGACTTGAGTAGAACATGAATAAATTGCATGAAATGATAGGATTCATATTGACCAATGGACTTGCATGAATAGGATGTATTGAGCATGGCATGAATTGTGTGATTGAATAAATGTATGTGAATTGAACGACTAAGGAAACTGAACAGGGGCCGATATGCTTGCATATTGGGATGTATACATTGGGTCTAGTGTTCGACTGGACCCCTCGATAACGTGACTGTAGGCGAAAGCGGTCCTGTCACGGATGTGATTGTAGGCTGACGCGGTCCTATCACGGACGTGATTGTAGGCGCAAGCGGTCCTGTCACGGACGTGATTGTAGGCGGAAGCGGTCCTATCACCGCCAAGACCTAGCGGCATATGAATTCACCGTCTAGTGAGGCACACGAAATAGATTAAAGGAATTTTGAAAGTAAATGAAAGTAGTAATTAATGATAGGATATGCATTGCATTAAAGAAGCATACGCATTTTAATTATGTATGTTCATATTTGTGAGAATAAGTAAAAGTTTTATAAGCTCTAGGCTGGAACTAAATCCCGCACTGAGAGAAGGTTCGATCTCTCACCCGCTCCACTTTTATGTGGGTTCCAGGTAACGAAGAAGAAGGATTCGAGCAAGTACAAGAGTGAGATCAAGCGGGAAGGCTTATGATTGATAAATTGCCACATGTTGTTTAGTTTTATTTCCATGATTAAATAATTGATACATTGAGCAGGCATGGCAGTGTTGTGTTACTAGCCATGTCTGTCGTGATCGTTTGTTAAACTCTTTTGATTATGAAATAAATGTGGCTTTATTTATATTGTTATTGATAATGTATGTGATGTGCATACGCCTTACGTAGCAATACGTGGCGGGTTGTCCCGGGGTGTGACACTAGCAAAAATGGAGGCTAGCCAAAAAAATAAAAAAAATAAAATTCTACACGGCTGTTTATATAAAGTCCGTGAAGACAGAAAATTATAGACGTCTGTTTATATAAATGTCCGTGTAGAAAGGTTAATCTAAACGGCTACCTATATAAAAGTCCGTGTAGCTCTCTTAATGCTTTTTACACGGATTTATAGATTATTATCTATGCAGAAAGGTTATTTTAGGGTTGGAACTATATAAAAGGCCTTCTTTCGGCGCCGTTTTGATCAATTAATACTCTCTCTCTCTCTCTGTGTATTGAATTGGTCTGATTTCTGCGCACAAGGAACGAGGCCGGATCTGAGATCTTGGAAGTTAATTCGCATTCTCCTCTCTATTGCCAAGGTTAGTCATACATATATATATTTCTCTTTTCTTTATCTAATTTTCTGTTACTGATTAATATTGCTTAATTATTTCGGTCAATTATTATTTAATGCATGCGTGCTTGATTTGTTAAGATAATGTAAATAATTAGTGTATTGTGGTCCAATAACCGACCTACTGATGCTTTTAGGTCCATGCCCGTTCAAAATTAATCCAATAGGGATTAATTTTGGATAGTCCCCCGTTTGGGACTGTTCTTTGAATATTGTGTCTCATTTAGGATGTGAACAGTACATATTAGCGGGATTTAATTAGTATTTGAGAAAAGTTCGACAGTATTTCTCCTTATTGCTCCTACGAGTATGTGGTTTTTACGCATACTTGGGGAGTTAAGGGGAAATGCTGCCGAATTTTTCACAAATACTAATTAAATCTCGTTAATATGTGTTCACATATGAGGCATAATATTCAAAGAGTGGGTTAAGATTGTAAACTGGCCCTTTGTAAGCCAAGAATTTGGAACAATATATATGCTGACCACCATATATGTTTAATTGGAATTTTTTTTTTACTTTAATTTACAGATGGATCGAAGTTGGATGTACGAATTGCGATGTGATAGTGCAGAATATTTGGCTCACGTTGATGAGTTCATAAAATTTGCTAAGAGTTATAGAGTGGACACAAAAGATAACGACATCTTGTGTCCTTGTAGAGATTGTAAAAATTTTATAAGATTGGGGGATTCGGAAGAAATTAGAGCTCATTTGATTTGTCGGGATTTAAGAAAAGATATACATGTTGGTTTATGCATGGTGAGAAAATTATGGAATGTAGTGGAACCAATAGAAATTTTGTTTTGGACGAGAATGATGATAATGTAGAAATTGTTGATAATTTTGAATTTGAATGCAACGATGATTTTGAGAATGTCGAAAATTTCGATAATGCTAGGCTTGATTGCAACGAGGATGATGAGGTGGAGATGAATATTGATGAAAATGCAGAATACGATTTTACTGAGAATCTAGAGGACATGTTACGTGATGTGGAAGATGAAATTAGTGAAAAAAATTATAAAAAATTTCAGTATCTGTCTAATGAATCTAAAAAGCCGTTATATCCTGGGTGTACCAAATTTATATAACTATCAGCTGTGTTGAAATTATTGAACTTAAAAGCAGACAACGGTTGGAGCGATAAGAGTTTCACGTCCTTATTAAAGCTTCTACGAGAGATGCTCCCAGATAACAACGAGTTACCCTGTACAATATATCAGGCGAAGAAGTTGATCTGTCCAATGGGTTTGAAGATTGAAAAAATACATGCATGTCCGAATGACTATGTATTGTACCGTGGAGAGTACGAGGCCATGCATGTTTGTCCTAAATGCGGTGTGTCACGGTATAAACGTAAGGACCAGGACACTGACGATTGTGATGAAGGAAAAAAGGCAAGGCCTCCGGCTAAGGCAGTGTGGTATTTCCCGATAATACCGAGATTCAAACGGTTATTTGCAAATCCCAAAGATGCGAAATTGTTGCGTTGGCATGAAGAAGAGCGCAAAAGAGATGGTAAACTAAGACACCCGGCTGATTCAATTCAATGGAGAAACATTGATAGACATTTCAAAGGATTTGGTGGCGAATCACGAAACCTTAAGTTAGGGGTGAGCACAGACAGAATGAGTCCGTTTGGAAGCATGAGCAGTCAGCACAGCACTTGGCCAGTTCTTATATGCATCTACAATCTTCCTCCTTGGTTGTGCATGAAACTGTAGGGTTTTGAGGCTACCCAAAGCCATTAGGCTTAAGCTGCGGAAAGACCGTAAAACAAAATTTTTACTTCTAACTCAAGCCAAAAGGATTGAAGTGGTATGTCGGATAATCTACCGAGAGTTGCATACCTGTTCAATCATTTTCTTAGATTAAAAGCAGTAAGTAAAACTTTACTCATTCAGATCATATATTAAGTAGTATGTCGGATAATAACCGAGAGTTACATACCAGATTAATCTTGTATAGACCCAAAGTAGTAAAACCGTATTTACTTGTATTTTAATCAGTTTATAGATCTACTCCTTTGATTGATTTCTAAAAGATTAAATCTATTTAACAATTAAAAAGATTAATATAACATTTCTTTACCTTGCTTCCAAATTCAAATTGGAATGCAGTCTGACCCAGCTGTCTGACCCGGTTAAGCAAGCACCAAAAATATAGTGCCTCTATCGGTTATCCACCAGGAACTACCAGAGAGTTGGTATTTCTTTTGCCAGAAATACTATACCAACGGTATTCGAAAAGTCGCAGTTTTCGGTAAATCACTATTCACCGAAAGTACGAAATTTCTGACAAAACACTATTTACAAGAATAACTTTTATTCTCGCAAAAATATATATATGGATAATCAGATTTTCTGCAAATCACTATTTGGGAGAGAAAATTAGATACTAATCGAATCGGATTCTGATTCGTACTTTGATTTGGACTTGGAATGGATTTCTTTATATTTTCTCACATTTCATGCCTATTTATAACCAATATATGGCGGTTCTAGCATAAGTCGATTTTAGAAGCAAAAACCAATTTGCATTTTGGCTATATTTTAATATATTTAATTAAACATTTTCATTTAATTTAATTTAATTTAATTTAGGCTTTTAATTAAATTCTAAATTTAATTAAGGCCTAAATTCAAATTGGACTTTTTGGTCCAAAATATTAATTCATAATTGATATTTTAATCCATATAATATATATATATATATATACAATTATTCTGAATAATTGTATTTCTTGCGTTTGCGATAAATTTATACGACGTGTCATACACGTTTATAAATTTAATTCGGTTTAAGCATGTCATCTCCATGACATATATTTTATTCCTAATTATAACACTTTATAATTAATCATAAAATTTCTCTGATTACTTTCCTATTGGTGTGACCCTATAGGATCTGTGTTATGTTGGCAAAGAGAATTAGAACTGTTCTAACTTCTATAATCATAGGTGGCACCTGGCAAGTACATTATGACACCAATTACACATATGATGTTGTACCGTACAATATCACGATCCAGTAAACGATTTACTTCGTGTTAATTCTTTTGTCTCATAGCTATCAGATTAGTTTCAAGTTAGGTGTGTGTCATCCTTGAAAACTTAATCTTTTCTTGATCCTGAATAGATTATCAAATATGTTTACTCTTGTAATCATACTGGATCCAGATAATCATATTCTATCAAGGGGCCCAGTGATGCTATAGCTCGTATTGAGATACGAGGGACAATAGTACTTTTGATAAACCATCTTTTCCTCCGCATAAGCTATGTATACCGAAGAACTACCCTTATAGCTACTTTTTACGGATAGCGTTAGATAGCAATCACACATATACATCTCTTATGTAGAAAAAATGAATATATCATACTTTAGAACTTAACACTAAAATGAAAACATTAATGACACAAACACAATTCCATTTAATGTTTCATTTGGAGTCTGTCAAATATCATGTTCTCTAACATGTATCCGTGTGATTAAAATGACAACTCTTTGTCTATGGTTTGTAAAACTTAATCATCATTTAATCCACACACTAACCTTATCGCGGTAATTAGTGTTCCTGCTAATTACCTTGGTTAGAGACTTTTAAGAGTGTTATCATCTATATTATGAAGTTTCACAATTCCAGTCATGAATTCGAAATGATTCATAAATTCAATAATACTCAAGGTAACAAAATGATTCAACACAAAATGATTAAATATTCAATTCATGAACAAAGCTTTATATAACAAATTTATCGTATTATTGACTTCTAGATTATTACAAACTAACAGAAACGCAGGTATATAATGATGTCATTACTAATCCAAGGACCCAGACAACCCGGAAATGACATAGATGTGTATCTCGCACCATTAATTGAGGACCTCTAGAAATTGTGGCGTGATGGTGTCCCGGTCTGGGATGCGTACGGCAAAGAGCAATTTAATTTGCGGGCCATGGTATTCTGCACCATAAATGATTTCCCCGCGTACGGGAATTTATCGGGTTACACTTGTAAAGGAGCAAAAGCATGCCCTATCTGTGAAGATGACACGCAGGTGCTGAGGTTGAAAAATTGTAAAAAGAATGTTTTCATGGGGCACCGTAGGTTTCTTTCTGTTAATCACCCATACCGTAAGAAGAAGAAGGTATTCAACGGGAAAATTGAGCTTGGAGTGGCACGTCGTCCGTTAGATGGGAAGAATGTCTTCATGCGGGTTAAAAACTTTGCTATTGTTTTTGGAAAATGTGCCAAACCACCACCGAAAAATATTTGGAAAAAAAGTCCATATTTTGGGAGCTACCATACTGGAAATATTTAGAAGTGAGACATTGCCTAGATGTCATGCATGTTGAAAAAAATGTCTGTGACAGTTTGATTGACACATTATTGAACATTTCGGGGAAGACTAAAGACGGTCTTAAAGTTCGAGAAGACATGAAATTAATGGGAATACGACCCGAGCTTGCACCGCAGCATAAAGGGAAGCAAAAGGCATACCTACCCCCCGCAATGTGCACAATGTCGAAGATCGAGAAAACGAGCTTTTGTAAATGCCTTCATAGTATTAAAGTCCCATCAGGGTATTCTTCGAATATTAAGAAACTGGTGTCGATGAAGGACCTGAAATTGATTGGTCCGAAATCCCACACTGTCATGTTTTAATGACACATATGATTCCTGTTGCAATTTGGGGAATTTTACCGAAGCCCGTGCGGCAAACCATTACGAAGCTTTGTTTTTTCTTCAATGCAATTAATTCCAAAGTGATAGACCCGCTCAAATTGGACGCTTTGCAAAAGGAGGTCGTCGTTACCCTTTGCCATCTTGAGATGTATTTTCTGCCATCTTTTTTCGATGTTATGGTTCACCTTGTTGTTCATCTCGTGAGGGAAATTAAGATCTGTGGTCCCGCATTCCTGCGGTATATGTATCCATTCGAGAGATTCATGGGTATTTTGAAAAGTTACGTAAGGAACCGACATCGTCCCGAAGGTAGCATTGTGGAAGGATATTCCACAGAAGTGGTAATTGAGTTTTGCACCAACTACATGATCGGTGTGGGTCCTATTGGCGTTCCAAAATCTCGATACGAGGGAAGGCTCCAAGGAGTAGGGACAATAGGGTTGAAAGCCATAGTTGCTGATAACGATGACCTGCGAAAGGCACATTTTATTGTACTACAATACATGGCAGATGTTGCTCCATATATAGATGAGCACATGACAATTCTTCGACAACAGAACTACACGAGAAGTCAGAAGTGGCTTACTGACGAGCATAACCGTTCTTTTATAGGATGGATGAAAGAAAGAGTGAAATCACACCCCGAAAGGTCCCCTATAAATGAAACTGTTAGATTGCTGGGCGAAGGACCCCAAATGGTTGTTAGAACATTCCAAGGATACGAGATTAATGGATATACATTTTACACTAAATTACAGTGTGATAAGAGCACGATGCAAAATAGTGGGGTGACGTTGGTGGCGACGTCTCAAGAATTCAGTAGATCGGGGGATGCCCGGCCTGTAATAGCATCAAAGTCTTATTACGGCGTTATTGAAGAAATTTGGGAGCTCGTTTACAATCCTCACCTTAACATTCCCTTGTTTCGGTGCCAATGGGTCGAAGACCGGGGTGTTAAAGTTGATAACGACGAGTTCACCCTCGTTGATTTTGACAAAGTTGGGTATGTTGATGATCCGTTCATACTTGCCAAGCAAGCCACCCAAGTCTTTTATGTCACTGACCCGAGTGATGATAGTTGGAGTGTCGTCCTATCCGGAAAAAGAAGGATTGTTGGGGTAGAAAACGTCATTGACGAAGAAGAGTACGACCAGTTCAAAGAGATACCTCAATTTTGTACCGATGTGCAAGCTGAGATAGCAATAATTGCAGAACAAGACGAAGCAAATTACATGTTCGAACAGTGGAAAAAAAGAGAAAAAGGAAAAAAAATCCAATGTATAATATTTACTCCTTTTAAACTTGAAAATTTTAATATTTCTTATTTGGAAAAAAAATTCAATGTATAATATTTATTTCTTTTATAATATTTCAGAGAGCCCAATGAAGTCAGACTAATGACTCAAGGCCGGTTTACAATCTCTGGATATTTCTGTCTCATTGTAATATTTTTATTTCGTTTCTAATATTTCTTTTTTGCATATCATGAGCAAGAACCAGATAGATTATTTTAGATATGTGGGCAGAGTGGTTTCAACAGGAATTTTGTAAATCAGAATATGGATTTGTATAATATTAATTTTTGTATTAATTTTTTATATCATCTAGTGTACATGAATTTCTGTATAATTTCTGATATAATTTAGTGTACGTGAATTTTATATTTTATTTGTTTAAATAAAAAAATCCATCTTTCTAGTTCATTAAGAAAAATCTTTTAATCACAGATGTTTCATTAAAAAAGAGCTACACGGACATTTAATTAAACATCCGTGTACAAATATATTTATACACGTTTCATTAAATGTCCGTGTAGAAATTCAAAGGGAGCTACACGGATATTTCATTACACATCCGTGTACAAATACATTTCTACACATATGTTTAATTAACATCCGTGTAAAAAGGTATTTTTTTCCCCTAAAATTATTCTATGGTTGTTTTATAGTTTTAGATCATATCAAGTATTTCCATTATTTTCAAATCGTTACAGGGGATATTCAAATCATTATTTTGAAATACTTTACTTGAACAACAGGGACTAAATTGCCTGTTACAATAGCGTCCCTGTTATTTTGAAATATTTTTTTTAAAATAATATACTTTTGAAATATTTACTTGAACAGAAGGTATTTTTTTTCCGAAAAATTATTCTATAGTTGTTTTATAATTTGTAAACCCAGATAAGGTCATATCAAGTAAAGTGTTCATTTATGTTTTCAAATCGGATTATTTAGAGAGCATTAAGCATTAATTATTCTATGATATTATTTAGACAGATTATTTAAGTTAATTTTAAATAAATTTTTTTAAATATTTTACTTTGTAGTGATTATCCATAATGAATTATTTGTTGGTTGTTTTGTACTGCTAATTTATATCTATAACAGTATTTATTTAGATAGCATGAAGTATTTAACAAAATAGTTAAACGGATAGAAAACAAAATGCTGATTAAATTAAGAACAAAATATATTACATCAAAACAAAACGAAAAAAAGCTAACTTAATTAAACACTCCTTCACTGGCCTGGCTGGATTGCTCCTTGGCCTGACCCCCTCCTTCTAATCCAGGGTCTCTTTGGCCTGATCCAGGGATTACCCCTCCCTTTGTAGGGCTTTGGTGGTGGGTGATCCCTTGGGCTTTGCCGTGGCACATTTGAGGGCGGCCATGGCCATGTCCTCCTGTAGTTGGGAGGAGGCATTTCATAGCCGGGAGGGACTTCCAACACGGGAGCATCTTCGGGAGGGACATAGCCGGGGGGCCATGGCCATGGCACATTTGCATCTTCCGGTGGCACCGAAGCGGCCATTTCTTCTTCCAAAACTTCTTCTTCCAAATCTCAGAGAAAAGTAATCGAAACGGGGGAGATTCTCAGATTATATTGAATTTTGAAGAGTCCTTTCGTCTTCTCAGAATTAAAAAGATAAGGCAACTTCTCGAATTCCGTGTAAGAAAAGTTTTAATTTAAACGTTTTAATTTAACATTGGACACAGACGTTTAATTAAAAATTCGTGTAAAAAAAGTTTTCTACACGGTCGTTTACTTTTGAAGAGTCGTCTCGTCTTCTAAGAATCATACACGGCCGTTTAATTAAAAATCCGTGTACGAAAGGCTTTTTAATATATAACATTTCATTTAATTATTTTGTAAGTCTACTCTGAAAATGAAATAACATATGTTTGTTTTGTGCAGCTAAATCCAAGGTGTAATGCATATTTAAGGAAGGTTGGCAAAGTACGTCCTAATGATTTGATGAAGCCGTTTAATTATGAGAAGATTTTCCAAACCAGTGATGGAGGATACCGGTTTTGTATCATGACAACAAACGGCTCTAAGTTGCTCAACAATATCTTCCGAGATAGCTGTAGACTGTCTGTTGCTGCCATAGTAGAGGATATGTTCTACAAGTGCAACCAATGATTTGTTCAGCGGCGATAGCGAGCAATGAAATTAAAAGACAAGAAACACGTGTTTTTCGACCAAGTTTTGGAGAAGTTGAGGAAAAAATGGGAGAAAGCTGCAGCAATGCATTTGGTGCGTTATACGCACGGCCAAGGTCAGTGATCGCTGGAAAGTCAGCGATGTTTACTTTTAAAATTTATAAACTCAGAAATGCTATCAGTTCGGATCGCAAGCGCACAATTCTATCGAGTAGTATAATCGAGGTTGATCCACAAGGAATATTGATTTAGAGTCCTGAGCGATTGAATCACAATCTTTCGAAAGGCTAGACGAAATCTAAAAATTCAAGAGTTGTAGTTGTGATCAATGTAAATTTGGCAACAATTAAAAGTAATTAAAATAAAGACAGAGATGAGAATTCCTAGGGTTTCAGCACACCATTGCTACTCAATCCTCTTTGATATTCTACTTCTGTCGGGTCTGATTTCCTGTTGTTTTATATGAAAGACACTACATAGGACACTGCAAGTTACTTACGCAAATGACGGGACTTCCATCGAGATACTACATAGGATACTGCGAGTTACTTACACAAATGACATATCTCTAAAATACACAAGTTACTACATAGGACACTGCAAGTTACTTACGCAAATGACAGAACTTGGTTTGCGTTTTGTTGTTCCGATTAATGGTTTCCCCGCTAAGGTTTTCTTCACATTAATCTAATGGTTCCCAACGAGGCTGACTCACCTATCATAGTTTTTCTTATCATTAAAGCACTGTAACTACCCTAACGGATTAAACTAGATCATCGAAATCAGGTGAAGGGAAAATAAATCACAAAAACATTTTAATCAACAACAAGAAATCATAATCAACAGAAAATATATATATCAAAGCATCATGAGTAATGTTACACCAAAAGGTATAGTACAAAGTTTCAGTACAGTAAACTGTACCTTTTAAACCTTAAATACACTCTCGGTTCAGACTATAAGTGCACAGTCCTATCGTATAGTATATTGTCGGGTATCGATCATAGGGACGGTTTGACAATTACCGGACTTTACTTAAACTACAGAGATTCTAGAAGTCTACAAAGGTTGTTTTGGGGTACTACGTGTCCTTAACAGTTCAATAACAGAATTCAAAACAGTAAAATAAACTTTGATTTGGGTTTAATATAATTAAAAAAAGGGGTTCCTAGGGTTTCTGATTTCATCTCAGCTCAGCCTCAAGGTGCTCGGTCCGTGCACTTTCATGCACGGGCCGTGTACTCTCATGCACGGTCCGTGTGGCCCTCGAGTTGATACAGCAGGTACTGGTTTCTGTGTTGTTTCCTGTGCAGGGTTCTATTGGCCGAACCAAAGTACCTGAACCTCAACTCTCGCATGTTGGCTTAATTACTTGGTACGGGATTCAATTTCTTCCCTCTTAGGGTTCTCAAACCTCAACTTTCGCTTGTTGGCTTAATTATCCTAAGTTACTTGTTGGTTTACTAAAGATATCCTCGATCTCTCAATACGAGGAAAAGTTCACCTCTCGGCTACTACTTGGTTTCACCTCTCGGTTCACAAACCTATCTCAAATACTTAGTTTGGTCGAGTGATTATCAAAGTTATACAATTTCCATCTAGATGAGGCCTTTCATCTAACGGATCAACAATTCAATTCAAACAATTGCAACTAAGCAATAAAATACTACACAATCAAGCAAGCACAAGATTCAACACAAATTCCAAATAACTAGCTAATAAAACTAAGCATTCGACTACATCATAACCCTAGAAACATAAAAGTCTACTCAAACATAGTCAAAAAGCAAAATAAACAAGTAGCAATAAGAAAGTTCATGACAAAACTCAAAGAAATATGAAGATTCGTCGCCAAACTCGCATTTTTCTCCTCTCTTCCTTCGTCTCCAAGCTTAGCCGTCAAGACCAAACCTTAAAAAAATGCTTCCCCCCTCCAGAATGAGAGATCCCCACTTTTTAGATCTGGAATATCCTCTTTTATTGCCCAAAATCACGTCTTAAAGCCTTTCCTTTTTGACCTCCCCAGCTGGCATCTATTTCCATCGCCAGTCTGGATTTCTGGATTTTCTGTGTACGGACTGTATGCCTGTGTTGTAGAGATTTAGCCTCTTGCGTGAAACTCTCTGTGTGGTTGGGCAGTTAAGGTACGGTCCGTATGCATGGGTGCACGGACCGTGTGCATGTGTCTCTAGCTAAGATTGTAGATCTTCTCGCAAGCTTTTCGAAAAATGGTCATATACTCAAAACGGAGTTACGAGTCAAAATCTATGACTGTTTTAATTTCAGGTGTTGAAATTTCAGCATCATATACAGGTCATGTGGATGGTGTCCTGGTCGTGTCTATGGTCGGGCAGAGGGTTGTACGGTCCGCATAAGAAGGTACACGGACTGTATAAACCTTCGAATTCCAGATTCTTTCTCGGTTTCGCCCGTTTTCTGCAAAGTAAGAACAAATGCGCAGCAATACCTCATTCTATAGATATTCAATGAAATAAACACGATTTGACAGTTTTAGGCACAGGTTTTGGTACAAAGTTTGGTCGGGATATAGATAAGAAAGCGAGATATCAAGTAACAAGGTTTATTGCCTAGCCCCTAAGAAAAGAACTTCGCCGCAAAACGGCATGATTACAACACTCCTCTCTTTCTTACTTAATCAAATTTAACCAAAATTACAAAGACACTTTCTTCTTCTATCCAGGGTACTTATATAGGAGTGAGGGGACGTCTAGAGATGAGTGGAGGCTAAGAAATCTGATCTGGATATAGCTGAAGCAGTTATTCCCCAAAGGGCGACTCAGTTACGGACCGTACTGGCTGGTACGGTCCGTATCTAGACCATATTGCTGAGGGGTTTAGTGCTTATCGTGCAAACTCCTGGTCCGTATCCGTCATAGGTTCAAATAAGTCAGTGCGGGCCGTAACAGAGACTTAGTCGATAAGCGTCGCTTATCCAACTGACCTGATTCTTGCTCCATTTGATGTAAAATAGTCCCAAAACATGTTTCCTACAATAAAACATAAAGAAGGGTGACAGTAGCCTTTTTCTCTAATTAATTAAACATAAGTGTAAGATAATATGCAAAACCTAAGCCAAAACCCTATGTAATTCATCATCATTTTGATTCTGATTAGTCAGTACCAAGTTTCATCCCCAAATGAGTACGTTCCTTGCACTCGCAGTGACATGGGAAATATGGAGTTTATTCGCAGGGAGTTCATGTACATTGTGACATGCGGTCCCGACAACCAAATGGAATGTACTTGCAGAGGTATCCAGTTAACTTCTATTACGTGCGCTCATGTGTTAGCGGTTTGTCGTGACCGAAACTGGTGTGAGGACCAATTTGTTGCACACTGGTATACTGTGGACTATCTTGAGAGTACTTGGAGTGGAGTGTTTATTCCCATTGGCAATATGCCAGAGTGACCTCCTAATAATGAATCAAGAATTCTTCCGAGCAAAGGCTGGATTAGGAGTGCGAGGCAAAAACACATCCGTCATGTAATGACCATGGATGAAATGGAAGGTAAGCGAAGGGAGCATCAACCTCGACGTTCAACTACCGATAGGCAACGAAGAGGCACGTAAAATTCATCAAAAATTATATTTATTTTCAATTTCCACCAACTTACTAAGTAACATATGCAAATGCAGAGGCAAAAAACGCAGCAAATGAGTACGAGAATGAGCAAGTTATGGCAAGGGCAAGTGTGTCCGGAGGGTCACGGCGTTCCCCCGCTACAAGCTGTTTAGATGCTTCTGTTATGTTTGCAGAAGCAATAGGAGAGGTAGTTAATTTAAGAGGTGAGGCGGTTGGAGTGCATGGGGAGCCATCTGGAAGCCAACCGAGGAGGTCAACTAGTAGGCGTACAACAAGGGCATCTGGAAGTCAAGCAAGGCCGTCTGGTAGCCAAGCAGGGCTGTCTGGAAGCCAAGGAGAGCCATCTAGTAGGCAATCCGGCAGGCCATCTACCGGAACCTATTTCTTTCACGGATTTAGTTTTAGGAGTAGTAGTAACAGGTGATTTATCCCTATTATGTAGACCTGTTTATTTATATATTGTGAACTTTTTTATTTTCAATTAGTGTGGACTTTATTTGTAATTTGTGTGGATTTTTTAATAACACAATTTGTGTGGACTTTACTGATTTGAATGATACGTATGCCAATTTAATTGTGACTCTGAATTCTTTATAGGGTCTAAAATAGAAAAAAAAGTGCTGGCCATTTTCTGGCCAGTACCCTATTTAAATCGAAAACCGACCATTTACTGGCCGGTATGGACATTTTTAATAAAACCAAGCGGGTCTGAGCATTTTTATTAATTTGTAATTAACTTCAGATATAAATAAAAATCACCGGAAATGTGTAACTTGTTAAAATAAAGATGCCTCATGATATTTAGAAATGAAGAGATTTTAAAAGATAACAAAAAGATCTTGCCATAAATTTCAAGTTAAATTAAAAAGGGTCCGACTAATTGTACCCAAGGAGTTGTATCCAGTTTTTATCCAAAAAAACTGTCATTTGACTTGCGCGAATACTGTAAAACTCTATAATCAATACTGTAACTTCAACAACAAATCATGCATAATTCATAGTTCAAAATTCTAACAATCCAGTTTTTACCCAAGTTAGTTAAAAACTGTTAGCAACTAGAAAACTAACTGTACTTCCAGTTGTACTTCCAGCTTCTAGAAGATTTAACACAAACCACTTTCAAAACTTGTACGGCTATACTTCAAACTTACCCAAGTTAATTTTGCATCAAAATTAAATTTTTATTTTTTCGAAATTAAAATTAAATTTTTATTTTAAATTTGAAAAACAAAATTCATCATTTTTTTTTTATCAATTATTAATATTTATATATGGATATATATCATGTAAAATAAGATTTCAATACTGTAAAATTAGCAGATGCAAACTATAAATTTAGCAGATGTTAACTACAAGATTTCAATACTGTAAAATTTACACATGAAACTATAAAAACATCATATACAAACTATAAAATGTCACTAGTCACAAAAAGTTCATATACTGTACCATTTCACCACAACATAAACTGTATCTAACATCAATATAAAACAACCACAAACAAAAAGTTGTTCAATCATTGCAATAAAACACTTTAGGACTGTTACTTCATACACCGCTGATGCGCATTATTTGGATGTGTGAGAAGCTTCATTGCTAGAACGACACGTTCTTTAAAAATGTCATCCTACAAAAAAAAAGAATTGTAAGGGATTTAGATTTACGCACATCAGTACATAGGAAAATGATAGGGCGCATAGGTTAGCACAATTAGCCAGAACTGACAAGATTAGTTATCAGGGGTATATACTACCCTCTATACAATATGTAATATCAGGAAATATGTAATGTTACTATTGGTGAAATGGAAGCCTACGGGTATTTGAAAGTAAAATATATACATCATAAAATTTCCTGTGTAAAGTTCATAGGCATCTCAGTGATCAGATTGTACACAAAGCGCAGCACAAAAATAGTACAGTCCATTGATTTTGGTGCCTGCTTTGGGCAGTTCTGATCAATAATGCCAACATCTATCCATGATGCTTTAGCTGAAAGAAAAAAATAATATCAACATCTTTACTGTATAATAACTTCAAGTATATAATGAATCATGTAAAATAACTCATACATCTTATAAAACTATTATATGAATCTTGTAAAATACCTCATATATCATACACAACTGTTAAGTATATTATATAATAGTTTAATACATTTCAACACCTAATCCTGTAAATCATTGGCAAAATCATGAAAAACTAGTTGAAGAATACTGTAAAAGGTTGCATAGATAATTTTTAAAGAAAACACTTACAGGTCCTAATCCTGTAAAATAACTCATACATCTTATAAAACTTAGGCATGAATCCTGTAAAATAACTCATACATATTGTAAAACTATGACATGAATCTTGTAAAATACCTCATATATCCTACAAAACTGTTAAGTATATTATGTAATAGTTTTATGCATTTCAACACCTAATCCTGTAAATCATTAGCAGAATCATGAAAAACTAGTTGAAGAATACTGTAAAAAGGTTGCATAGATAATTTAAAAAAAAACACTCACAAGTCCTAATCCTGTAAAATAACGTATACATCTTATAAAACGAAGGCATGAATCCTGTAAAATAACTCATACATCTTATAAAACTTATGCATGAATCCTGTAAAATATGAAACAAATACTGTGAAATAAATGATGAATGATGTAAAACTGTGAAACAAATACTGTCAAACAACTATGTGAATACTGTGAAATTACTTACGACGTATGTAAAAAAATATGAAACAAATACTGTGAAATAAATGATGAACTATGTAAAATAACTATGAAACAAATACTGTCAAACAACTATGTTAATACTGTGAAATTACTTATGAAGTATGTAAAAAAACTATGAAACAAATATTGTGAAATAAATGATAAACTATGTAAAATAAGTTAATAACTATGAAACAAATACTATGAAAGAACTATGTGAATATTGTTAAATTACTTATGAAGTATGTAAAATTACTATGGAACAATTAATATGTCAATTAATGTAAAATTAGTTAAGAATAATGTAAAATTACTTAACAATAATGTAAAATAAGTATGTCAATTAATGTCATTTTCTCCCCTGAATCTATATGAAAATTACTGTGAAACATTTACTGTGAAACAACCGTTTGAATACTGTTAAATTACTAATGAATGATATAAACAAACACTGTGAATAATCTTTTAAAGAAAAATAACAAGCAAAACCTTCTTCAACTTCAGAATCTTGACTGAGAACATCTACAAATTTACCCTTTATTGTCTTCCTTTTCTTTGGTGCATCTGAGAAATAAATTTATTTCTCAATTTAGTGTTTGTTTACTAAACTGTAAAATAACATTGTGAATAATGTGAAATTACTAATGAATAATGTAAAATAACAATGTGAATAATCTTGTAAATAAAAAGAATAAGCAAAACCTTCTGTAACCTGCAAATCTTGACTGAGAACTTTTGCAGATGTACCATTTCATTTCTTTTTTTCTTTCAGTTCATCTGAGAAACAAATTTATCATATAAAATAAATAGAATGAAAATTATTGCATAAAATCTGTAAATAACTTATATAGCATATAAAATTGTTAAGTATATCATGTAAAATATTGTACATTTAAGACCATCTCAAAAAGATGCAAAGTCAATCCAAGATCAACATGCAAAGCATTGAAAAAAGTAAGGAACGGTAATTAACTTGGAAAGAGCAGTATCATAGGACAGTTCTTATTTTGGTGAGCCTCTTGTACTCTCTCTATAACAGCTCTTGTATCATTTCTGAATTTTGGAAGGCTATATGTGAAAAGATTAAAAATGACTTATCAAGAGAAAAGTGAATACTTTAATTTCATTGAGATAAGTTTAATTTCATTGAGATAACTTACTAAGTATCTAAGATTTCAAAGAACAAACCTCTGACATATTAAGTAGTGCCCACAATTTTTTTTTTCAAAATTAGTGATACTTATTTTTTCAAGAAATTATATAAACATAATGCATGAATTATATAAACCTAAGATAATCTCAAGTGTTTAAAACCCAAAATAACAGGCCAAGAATTATGTAAACCTGAGTCACGAATACTATAAACCTAATGCATGAATTCTATAAACTTAAGATAAGACAACCTAAGATGAGGGATGCTCAACCAGCCTCCCTGTCGATGTATAAGTTCATACCTAACAGTGTACCAGTGGTAAATAACAAGGAAGTCACAAGAAATGTCCAACTGGTACCAAAATACCACTAAATGACCTCTGCTGACAGATCAGCCAGTGCAGGTTGATCTGATAACCAAAATTAAAATCCAATTTTATAGTTAAATAAAGCACTCAAAAACACACTAGTTAGAATCAAATTTTACATTTATAGGATTTTTCTGCTATTTTTTAGCTATTTTTGAATCTCACCTTTTAAAATTGTAAAATACTGCATTTTTACTGCATATTTTGCCCACACTGCCCCTGCATTGCACAACCTGTTTGATGTAGAAATAAAAGTTAAAAAATTATAAAACTTCCAGTAGAGTACCACGAAATGAGATCAGCAGAACACAAATTCAAAAATACAAGTTCCGGTTACAAAAAAAGTGTAGAGTACTACTAAATGAGATGAGCAGAACATACAAGCTTCAAGTCAATCATCTACCACGAAATGAGATGAGCAGAACATACAAGCTTCCAGTCAATCATCTACCACGAAATGAGATGACAGTATGATGTAATTATGAAATCAAGTTCACTTATGTATGTCATTGCCTTGTCAAAGGTTACCCCTAAAGTCTTTTGCACATATGACCCTATTATAGGTTTATTTACACAAAATCAAGTTCAATATACTTACTGATACTATGAATATGAATATATATGAGTACCAGTACGGTTGCATGAACCCATCTCCAACTCATGCCTTGTGCCTCAAGCTTTGGCTTCAACCTAAAACCATTCTCAATCTATATCTGATCCAATTTTAGAATTTTTGATGATATAAAAAAATTTGTACAAATTGAATCGAAATTGGAGTTTGCTTTATAGTAAACACTATATACTCGATTAATTAAATCAATTCATAAGTATCTTATCTTTGCCGTTACTGCACGGTAGATCATGAATTTACAGAGGAAAACAGGGAGAGTTATTGTTTGTTTCCTTAATTTATTTTTGAAGAAATTTCATCAAACTAAAGGTGGTTTCCATGGCTCTACTAGGCATTTGATCCAGAGCCTTGCATGAGCAATGGACTGCACGTGTACAGTTCGTCCATGTCACTTGAGTTTTACATGGCCTCGACACGGTTGATTGAAGTAAACTGAGTAGAGAGAGAAGCATGTGTTGTTGACAGCTGCACACGAGTAGTGAGGTTGTAAGTTAACTCAAGCATATCATCAAACAACTTGTGTGCGTGAAGGAATCAAGAAAATCAGTAGTACACCTTTGGCAATTGGATAGTTGAAATTTGGTTCATTTCAATACAAATTTAAACAAAAAAGATCGATTCAACGAAAATTTCTATTTTCACAAGAAAAATACTTACCAGATGTTTCCAGATATAAGGAATCGAAAGAAGCACGAAGAAGGTAAATGAGAGAAAATCTGACAAGAAAAATACTTACTAGATGTTTCCAGATATAAGGAATCTTTTTGCAAAGAACTTGAACATCTCCATGTATTGACCGAGACATGAACTTCCACCTTCGATCAGTACTCAATGGCTTGAGCACAAGCTTCGCCTTGTAATCGTTTACTTCATAATTAAAGAAATGTAAAAGGAGTAGTAACTAGTAGCAAAAGAGCATAGATAAGCTTCCCTGCTGGAGCGATTTCATCACAAATCAAAGAACCTTTGTTTCACACACAAACACACACACACACTGACACACACCACCACCACTGAGAGAGAGAGACCTTGAGGTTGATGCCGACGCGGAGGCCCTCGAGCTCCTTGTGAAACTTGAGGAAGAGCTCGGAATGCATGACGTTAATGGTGTACTCAGTGGCCTCCGTCACCATGGCAATCGCCTTGTCGCCTCCTCCTCCATCACCACAATTCTCGCATTTGAGCTGTTCCACGATCAGACAGAGAAAATCGAGGGTGAGTAAGAAAAAGCACGGCAAATTAAATCGATCCTAAAGAAATCCACCATAAGATACCTTGAAGTAGTGAGCTCGGAGAGAGTCACAGACACAGCAGATCGGGAGGGGAAGCTATCAAAGAGGATGTCGGAGAGGAGGCCGTCGGGTAAATCGTTTTCAGATATTTGGAGAGATTTGGAGTGGAGTCCGTCAGAGAGATTCGGAGAAAGAGATGAATAACGATGACAAAATCAATTTCAGAGAGGAAAATTTGAGAGAGAGATCGCAGAGAAAAAAGTTTTAAATAAATAGAAGTTATAAAAGGAAACTTTTTATAAAGGAAGGTCTCGGAGGAAGTGGATAAAATTCGTTAGAAGTGACCAATACCGTTATGGGTAAAAAATGGGTACAAGACAGTGGGTATAAAAGCCTTTTCTCAATTAAAAATACAAAACTGAAGAAATATTTGCAAAACTAAAATTAACTTAAACAAAAATTCTATTTAGGAAGAAACTTATAACATAGAAAAATAAACTAAAGCCTAACAACTTCAATACTATTGAATTGCATTAATTACTTAATTATAATTAGCATATTACAGATTTTTTAAATGCTCAATTTTAATTTGCACACTAAAAAATCATAATCACTACATCGAAAAGATGCAAAATTATACTATTTTGATAAGCATGAGGCACCGTGACAACTTGCACATGGTGAGACGAAAGTCCAATTTCAAAAAATATATATATATATATCTAACTACATAATTTGCATATAATTCTATCAACTTTAATTCATGTAATTATATCCAAATGTGACTTTTCTAACAGCTTAGATTGTATTCAGTGTACATACTATAGAAGTATAGATAACACCGAACAAGCATGAGATTTGAATCTACAAAGCCGGCTAGTAGTTTCAATACCAAGCCCTCAAGCAATGCAATAAATAAATACTGGTCACAGCGACACAATGCAATAAAAATAAGGTGTCCAAATTTTATCTTCACCATATACGTACGGAATCGCAGTGAAAAAGTACATCGTCATTACTAAATATTTGTAAGAAAATTGTGAACTTTGATTATCCTCTAATATCTTATTTATATATTATATTTGTTCTTCAATTCAATAATGAATTTGTTTCACATTATATGATCTCTTTTGTTATTTTATTTGCAATTAATTTTGAGGAGCTAAGAACTTGTTCTAAGACAACATAAATCAGTTTGATTTATTGTTGTTGCTATTGTTGTTTTATATTCACTTGAAGGCTCTTATCATGCAACAATTTTCATTAATTCATGGTATTTACATTTGAATATATAGCAACTAATAATTCATTGTAACCAACACTTATTGTCACACATAACAACACTAAATTAATTATTCATTTAATTTGTGTGTAGCTCATTACTCATGTCTCATGCGAGCTAAGAGTTGCAACCAAACAATCAGAACATAGGGAAAAAATTGTGTATAATAGAATTTTTACTAACTATTTAGTATGTATTGACCATTTGTGTACTTAATTTCATATTGTCGGAATATTGAACTTTTTTAGTCTAATTTCAACTCCAACGTAGTAATTTAAAAAATATTGGATGTATGAGAATTTCATAATTAGCAAGTTTTTCTTAAGAAAAAATGACTTTCTAATTCTCACGTTGGAAAATTATAAATTCTCATTCACTAATTATTAATTGTTAATTCTTTGTTGGATTTTCAATTCTAATTTCTAATCCAGCATGGCAATTTTTTAATTAATTTTAGAAATGAAGATACTTCAAATTAATTTCTATTATTTCTGGGGCAATTGTATTTATTTTCATTTATAATTTCTAGATGCTTTTAGTTTTTCACCAAAAAATTTGTCAGATGCTTTCGATTAAAAACTTTTAATGGAACTAATTATTTAGTTCTCCATCATTTTAAGATGTTAACTAATCAACATAGAGAGAAGTCCAAATTAATATATCTAAGATGTTAACTAATCAACCAAGAAATTAAAAATAACTGTCAATTACGTACTAAATAGGAACAATTAATTTTTATTTTTAAACATCTACATTGGTACAGTTAACTTTTAATTTTATTTTAATAATTACGTCAACAATTATTAATATGAAAAAGAGAACGAGTGCCAATGGAAAGTTAAAAAGCGGTTACATTAAAATAAATTTTTGTAAATTAGAAATTACGTTATATTTTAAAACTTAGATTAATAATTGCCACATACACTAGTGGAAAAACAGACATCAGCATCGGCCTATTAGGATCGGACATTAAAAAATTCGATTCTGATTTATATCTAGATCGGGCTTTTCAATTAACTGATCTTGAAAGGAACAATCAGCATCGGTTAAATATTGATAACCGATCTTAAAAGTGTTGTACATATCAGCATCGGTTCTTTACAAAGAACCGATCCTGATTAGCATCGGTTAATCGAAAAATCTGATCCTGATTAGTATTAGCATCGGTTATACAGGTAACCGACCCTGATTAGGAATTATTAGCATCGGTTTATTAATTAACCGATTCTGATTAGTATTAGCATCGGTTCATTAAATAACCGATCTTGATTGAGCCACTTATTAGCATCGGTTTTATAATTAAACCAACCCTGATTAGTATTAGCATCGGTTATTAAGTTAACCGACCTTGATTAGAAATTTTTAGCATCGGTTTATTAATTAACCGATGCCGATTAGTATTAGCATCGGTTGATTAGATAACCGATCTTGATTTAGCGACTTATTAGAATCGGTTTAATAATTTAACCGACCCTGATTTGTATTAGCATCGTTTTTCACATTTCACCGATACTAATAACTCTTCTCTTAATCGCATACAGCGCGAAATAAAGCTAATTTCTAGGTTTTCTCGGTTTTCTCTATTCTCTCTGTTCTCTGTACGCGAAAACACGATATCTGTCGCATTTCTCTGATCTCTGCACGAAACACAGTTTAGAAGAGGAGGATAGAGGTAAATTATTTTCCTTCACTTCTTTGATTTTTGTATCTCGGTTGAAACCAGAAAAATTCGGATCTGAAATATTTTTATACCCGTTATGATCAATTGGCTACATGAAACTTTTTATTTCTTCATATATTTGATATGTATTTCATGCATGATTTAATTGGTAATCAGAATTTTGAAAAAGGAAAAAAATCAGAATTTTGAAAAGCTGAACTTTGAAATTTCACTAAAAATAGTAGAAAAATCCAATTGAATCAAAATTTAGGGCTAAACTGTGTGTATTGAAGTCCTTTACATGATAGTGTAATTTATTTTGCATTTTGGTCCCTGTGACAGTCTACACTGACTGTTTTAGCTGAAACTGGTCGTTTTTACTGTTTTTGGTGTTTTCCTTTGTACCAGCGGCACATGTGCCATTTTCATGTTTGAAACACATATTTCATGTTAGTTTATAATATTTGCCTCATTTCTTTAAGTAAATGTAAGCATGCCATTTTGTTGTCCCCCAAACTATACCCGATATGTATTACGGACCATTTAAAATAGCTCCTTATTGCGATAAAATCTGAATTGTCGTACACATACTAGTATATTGTAGGGCTATATGGATTTTCATGTAAAAACCAAAAATCTTAATTTTGTAGATTGGCTATTATTGAGGGGTTTGGTGCAACGTACGATCTTCATCTCACTCGAGCCGGCATCCAAAAAAAATGTAAGTACTATAAAACTCATGTCTAATTAGTTTTGTGCATGGATGTGTATTTTCATAAGAATGTGTAGTTAATTAAATGTATCTAGCTAGAGTATTGTATTGCATTCGAGCCACAACCGAATGATTAATGCCTTTAGGTCATGATACCAGTTCAAAATTAATCCATTAGGGATTAATTTTGAATAGTCCCCGTTTTGGGACTGCTCTTTGAATACTTTGTCTCAATTAGGATGTGACCACATGTTAGCCGTGTTTTAGTATTTAAGAAAATTTCGGCAGCATTTCCTCTTATCAGTTCCCCGAATCTTGGAAAACTAAGGGGAAATGCTGTCGAAATTTTCTTAAATACTAAAACACGACTAACATGTGGTCACTACTGAGACAAAGTATTCAAAGAGTGGGATAGGATGGTAGGCCGGCCCCATGTAAGCCATAGTGTGAACATTTAACCCCAACCACATGCTTAATTTTGTTTTCTTATAATTGCAGATGGACCGCGGTTGGATGTACGGAACATCACGTCTATCGGATGAATATATGGCAGGTGTTGATGAATTTATGAAAGTTGCTACTGAAGATATGGCGAATAATGGGAATGGGCTGATGTCGTGTCCTTGTCGTGATTGTAACAATATGAAAAAAATTTCCAACCCCATCCAAGTGAGGAACCACTTAATCCGTCGTGGATTCAAACAACAATATAAGCGTTGGATTTGGCATGGCGAGAGTTTGGAAACCGACATAGGTACTGGTACTGAGCATCCGGAATATCATACTGGTGGAAGTGACGAAAGTGATGTGCCAGGCGATGATGATATGGTGGTAGATGAAGATGCTAATTTTGATCAAATGTTACGTGATTTAGAAGAGGATTTTGATAATGATAAGCGATATGGTGTATTTGAGAATTTGTACGAAGATTGTAATAAGGAATTGTATCCTGGTTGTTCAAAATTTTTAAGAAACGGGGAAGAGGGCCGTCCCAAATTACTAATGTGATTGCTCAGCCCGGCAAGAAGATTGAATTTGATAAACTTGGGAGGCCTATTGTTAATAAGCAAACAACAAGTTTTCCATCGCAACTTGGGATAATTGTAAGAAGGCATGTTCCTTTAACGTGCCAAGACTGGTCTAAGGTGGAAGATTCGAAGAAGAAAAGGTGCTGGGAAGAAATGAAGGTAACTTCGATATGGTACTAATTTCACAAACTTTCATTTGACATTACCTGACTCCAACCTTGATTTATATTTGTTTGGCAGCTGGGCTGGACTTTACCTGATAATGAAAGTTTTAAGAAGAAGTTGATTTCGCAAATGGCTGTTTATCACCGAAGGTTCAGGAACAAAATGACAAAGCACATCAACAAGGGTGAGACTCCCGATCTTGAGAAGTACTCGATCACACAACAAGAATGGGATGCCTTTGTCGAGTCTCGCCAGTCAGAAGAATTCAGGGTATGTTATTTTCTAGGGACCACCTACCTTATATATAATTAAGAATTCAAATATTTTCACAAAGCCAATTGTTTCTTTGTTCAAATTGTAGAACCTAAGTAAAAAGGGGAGGACCAATCAGTCCAAGAACATGTATCCACATTTTCTAGGATCCAGAGGTTATAGTGGTGAGAAATTTCAGAGTAAGCTTAAAGCTGCTTTTCAGACGATTGCAGACGAAAATACATCAGGTAGTGATCCGTCTACCCAAGGGTCAACTACTGCACTGTCACAAGAGCAGGTTGTTGATATGTCGGTCCAACATAGGCATGTCCCATGGAAACTAGGAAGACAAAAGCTCTCAGACGATGGCCAGGAAGTCGTTTATCCTAACCCGGAAACAAAAGCAGCCATCCTGACAATTGTGAGGATTTAGATATTGTCATCCATTGAAATTCAACTTTAATTTATTATGGTATAACATTTTGGCATTGTCTTTGTCATTTCAGGAAGAAAAAGAAGCAGACTTCAACAAAGGCTTGTTGCCCGTTGAACGATACGACGATGTTCTAGGAAAATCTTTGCCAAATCAGGAACATGCTGGGAGGGTGAGAGGCATTGGAGCTCTGGTGGGTATCAAAAGAACATATGAGGGGTGCGGAAAAAGGAGGAGAAACACTGTTGCGGAGTCTGAAGCGAACTTTGAACAGAGGGTGCAGAGAGAAGTAGCGGAGAGAGTAAAGAGTACAAAAAGAGAAATGGAGAGTTATTTAAAGAGAGAAGTGGAGAAAGTACAGACTCAAAATAGAGAAATGGAGGAGAGATTGAGTACAATGGTTCAGCAGCAAATGGCAATGTTGATGGGCCAACGACAAATGGATACGGATAGCCCAAGAGCCGTTCAGAGCAGCTGCCAGTCAGTCCAACCACCACCATTTCTCGATTCGACTGAGGTAATGCAAATAAATACATATTATTCCATTCGAATAAAAATAAAAGAATTCCATTGCATACCTTAGTTTCATACATATTATTTCATTCGAATAAATACATATATTGTACAGAAGGAAGAACGAAGGTGCAAACTCCACATGGTTCGAGATGGGAATAAAATTGAAGTGGCCCTAGGGACAATTCATCTTCCAGTTGTACAAGGCGAAATTATTCACTGTCGGCCTATGCCGCTCGACCATGCAAAAGTAATGGTTGATGCTTTTCTTCCGGGTGAAGAAGACACCCCCTTACTTGTACCAAATGACGAGCTGATAACCATTCGCTCAGCCGTCGGCAGTTTCACTGCATGGCCGATGAATATGCTATCTTTAGATGAGGAGAAAAATGTATATTATTATTAGAAGTTCTTATACTTGTAAATTAGTATCTATAAGGTAAAGTTATAATTGTATTTTTATTCTAATTGCAGGAACCACGCAAAGAGTTACAAGTTCTTACGGGTGAGAACTTGTTTCGTTCTGAAATGTTACAACCAAGTCGCTACAAGAAGTTTGATGATATCAATTTTGACAAGCTGGGACCTAATTTCAAGAGTTTACGTGAACGATTTTTGAACCAAGAGGACAATAAATTCTGTATCGATTTACCTCCTGACCTTTTCCATTGTCAAAGCTCCATAGATTTTCATGCAGATGACTTGTTGGATTTGGTTACACCAAAGACGTGGCTCAATGCACATATTATTCGGATCTACATGATGTGAGTAAATATTTGTACTAATGGCAGATTTTAGTACTTTCAATTCAAATTTCAAAAAATTGAGATCACAATCATGCCTTTTTTTTCAGGTATGCGCACAAACACTACAAGAAATCATTTCCTAATGAGCTTGTTGGTTTCATGGACCCCTCGAAAACATGTTCCACCATGTTGGATGATGATGAGTGCAACCGAGCATATGTCGATGCATACTTAAAGAACGCACTTAAACAAAACCGGGACAAGAAATTGATATTCATACCGTATCATCAGGGGTTAGAGCTATATATATATTCTACTTTTACTAAATCTCTTTCATTTCATATAAATTATAGAATATGACCTGCTACAAACCTAACATGCAGTGCTCATTGGGTATTGGTCGTGCTTATGCCAAGAGAAAGTCATTTGTTCGTGTTCAATTCCGAAAAGAAGATTTCAACAAAACTAAATATCATCGATGCGCTCGCGGAGTAAGTTTTTCAAACTTTCATTTGCTAATCATTTTAGATATCTCTTGTAAGTACTGATTGTTCACTCTATTGATATTCGAACAGTCCCTTCCTATTGGAAACGTGTTCAGGAGGACCTGGAAAAACCGCTAGATTGAAGGTTACGCATTGCAAGGTAATAGTTATTATTGAATTTCTCTCATTGTTTGTAAATTGCTACTCAGAGGGACTTAGATGTAAAAAATGGTGAAATTTGGTTAAGATATGATTATAGGGACCTAGATGCAAAAATTGATGAAAATCTAGACATGTTATCTCACATGTTCTTCATCAGAACAGTGGTGTATGAGAGGTCATAGAATTTTCATGTTGAATAAAATTCTCCTTTATTGTTCTTATCCTTCTCTTTTCAACTTTCTTTATTTTCTGTTTTAATTGAAGCTTTGGATGATAAATATGAGAGCTACATGATTTTAAAGCTTATTTAATAATAAGCACACATGTTAGCTTGATGATCAAATAAAAGACTCTCTTGCTTGCTAATTTTAGATAAAATATTAGATGAAACATACAAAAATATTATTTTTTTCTTTGCTTAGCAGATTTTATCCCTATTTTCTAAAATTTGCTATTAATTTGGCTTTACAAAAAATATGATCCTAAACTGTGTACAAAAGTATGAGTTCTCATTTCTTTCTTTTCATTCCCTTTTTTCCCTTTTTCTTTTCTGTCATATTTTTACTATATGACAGAAATGTGGTCAGAGAGTACACAGAAATGTGTACAAAAGGTCTGATCTCAACGAGGAACAGTGCCACCTTCTCTTCTTCCCATCTGATGTGGTTTCGATGGATCACATTATTTCATGGTGGCTGATTTTTCTATTTTGGCTTCTGTGGTGGTTGTTTGGCCTTCGTTTACTTTTGGCTTTTTTATTAAATTAATTTCTATAGACTTTTTAAATTTCATTCTTTCACATTACAGTTTACTGTGTACATAATTTCACTGGCCTCAATAGTGCCCACTAGAAAAATGCAAACTAACAACAACTCTAGGTCTCCCAAAATCTTTAAATTATATGAGCATATAGATTACAACTTGACGTGCATTTCCATACCAAAAAACATCAAGTTTGGTGTAGCCAATCAGTAGCAATTAATTTCCCAAGTTCAGCATGGCAGAATTGTATAAACAACTACATGCCAGTCATACTTTTGTACACATTTTAGGATCATATTTTTTGTAAAGTGACCATTTTCTATTTTAAGGAAATATGAAGAGATATTACTTGAAAGTAGATGTTTGACCTGCCATATACCACTGCTTTTGCCAAAGAGACATGTGAGATGTAATTATGTATAAAACAAGGGCCTTCATGCATATTTTATCAATGCTGAATATGGTATCAGCAGCCTTTTGATCTTTTATTGGCCAATACATAACATAGAGTCTATTCACAAGTCTAAACAGGCCCATACCATGTTAAACTCAGCACAAAACTTAAGTCAAATCAAACCAAATCATTACTGGTACAGCATAGGTACCAAAGATGCCCTAAATAACACACTGTCACAGATTGATCAGTGCAGATTGATCTGAAATTCAAACCAGAAATCCAAAAACACAGTTAGATAGAGGACAAAAAGACAGTCTGTTTGAAGTCAAACTTTGCATTTTTCTGATTTTTCTGCTATTTTTCTGCTAATTTCAAAGCTGGATTTTAAAATGAGAAAACTGAATATTTAAACTGCTATTTATACTGCTGTTTTCAAACTTGTTTATTTTTTTAACTATGTCTTGATGTGTAATATAGTGCCCACAACAACGTGAAGGTTGGGAATGTGGATATTATGTCATGTTGTTCGTGCATGACATAATAACTCGCTTCCTCGATGTTTTTCCGAATTTAAAGGTATAAATATGCATTTATATATTTTCTAAAAGTAAGCACAGTTGCTCTTCTATCATTTAAAAAATGTTGTTCGTACACGCTTAATTGTGCTATTTTATCATTTTAAAAATGCAGGATTTTCCCGCTAGCTACAGTAATGCAAACATGGACAACATTCGCATGCTGTGGGGTAAATTTTTCTTAAAGGAATTACTTATTCAAAAAACTAAAACAATTTAGGATTAGATAATTTGTAATAATTTAGGAGTTTAATTAATTCTAGGATGTGGTGTAAACTTTGCATGAACATGATGTTTTGTAATAATTTAGGATGTGTATTGATTTGTGATAATTTAGGTTGTGTATGGATCTGTGATAATTTAGGATGTGTATTGATTACTTATATATGCCAGCAAAATATATAGGAGCTGGTCAAAATTAAAAATGCTTTTTTTTAAAATAAAATAACAAATTAGAATCGGTTCCTTTAATTACCCGATTCAGATTCAAATTAATTTTTTTTTTAAATATAATAACATATTAGCATCGGTTATTAACCAATAACCGCTCTTAATAATTACATTAGCATCGGTTAATAGTGATAACCGATCTTGATTTTATTTTCCAAACGGATCTGTAGACTATTAAAATCGGTTAATAAAAGAAAACCGATGCTAATAAGGACTAATAGAATCGGTTAATTACATAAACCCGATGCTAATATTAACCAATAGAATCGGTTAATAAAATAAAACCGATGCTAATAAGGACTAATAGAATCGGTTATTATACTTACCCGATTCTAATAGTTACCCATTAGCATCGGTTAAATTTAATAACCAATTCTATTGGTTAATATTAGCATCGGGTTTATGTAATTAACCGATTCTATTAGTCCTTATTAGCATCGGTTTTCTTTTATTAACCGATTTTAATAGTATTAATTAGCATCGGGTAGATTTAATAACCGATTCTAATAATATATTTCAGCATCGGTTGTTCAGCGGACCCATATTAGTACCGCATTTGCAACGCCTGGGTCAGCATCGCCTCGGGGTCCGATGCTAATGTGCGTATATAACCGACCCTGATGTGTGTTTTTCCACTAGTGATATTTTTTAAAAAGGAAAAAGAATAGCAATGCAGATGCTGTTAATGCCTTGTGTGAACATATATCATATATATGAACTAAACCAAAGCCATATGAACCGGACCTGTCCATTTGTAGGCAAGGCCGGCCCTTACCCAGGGTACCCAGGGCGATGGCCCTGGGCCCCAAAAGCCCAGAGGGCCCCCCAAAAAAAAAACCTAGATTCGCAGCTGTCGGCTCAGTGTATACAGTAAAACCAAAAAAATTATCTGCTCTCCCCCTCTCCGTTTCTCTCCGTTTCTTATTTGATTAAAGCAACCTATTTTGATAAAGGCACAGAGCACTTTTTTCTTGATTGAGAATTTGAGTCAGAGAAGCTATCCGAAGTCAAAGGTATTTGATTAAAGCAATTTTTTTGATTAAATCAATTCCTTCTTTTAAAAAGTCAGCGGCTGGTCAAATTTAGGATTTTTTATTAAAGCAATTCTTTTTTGTTTTTACAGCGAAGATCAAATTTAGATAACTCATAGTTGGATCTAAGTCAGTGGCTCAGCGCTGTCTTTGTGTCTCATTACTCAAGGTTGTATACTTCTATACCTCTTTTTTTTTTTTAAACAATGTTTCCTAGAAAATATGCATCAGGTAGCGAAAAAAGAAACAGAAAAAGAGAGGGAGAAGAAAAACTAAAACCTCAAAAAGGTTCTATTCAAAAACTTTGGAAAAAAATTAAACCGCAAAATGAGTCTATGGAAAACCAAGTTGAAACTGAGGTACACGACAACACAAGATATGTATCTGAAAACGAAAATGTGATAAATGAAGATGAGTTAAATGAAGAAACAACAAATGTGTCTGATAATGAGAATGAGGTAAATGAAGAACTAACAAATATGTTTGAAAATGAGACTAGTGAAAAAAATGAAGAAATTAATCATGTGTCTGAGTGCTTAGATTCTTCTTTATCTATGAATATATATGATCCTAGAGTGTGGGATGGTTTAGATTCAAAACTGAGATATTTGCTTATTAAGAATGGCCCTATTAGAGATTATAATATTAATTTTCCCAATGATAGTTACAATAGAGGTTTCTCCACATATTATTTTGATCAAAAATTAAGAAATGGAGAACTTATTGATAGAAAATGGTTGGTTTACTCAAAAATAAGTTGGGATGCTGAAAAATTAGTATCAAGTGAATTGTCCAACTTTGAATTTATTTTGAGTTTGGTTATATGGCATGAAATATTGTTCAAAATAAACTTGGTGAGTAAAAACTTACAATCTGAAAATATGCATCTTGATGTAGCTATTGAAAGTTTGAAAGAGTTAGTTTCTTTTTTTCAAAAATATAGAGAAAATGGGTTTACTTCTGCTATGATTGATGCTAAAGAGATTGCTGATGAAATGGAAATTGAACCAGTGTTTCAGGTAAAACGTAGAGCTATAAGAAAGAAACATTTTGATGAAAATCCTGATACAGATAGAGAGCAACAATCTGCTCAAGAAAATTTTAGAACAGACTATTTTCTTGTTTTAGTTGAAAGGCAATTTCTCAATTGAAAATCAGATTTGAACAAATTGAACTTTTTGAATCTATATTTGGTTTCTTGTTTGATGCATCACGGTTAATTTCATTAGATGATGAAGGAATGAAAAATTGTTGTTTGAAACTTGAAAATGCATTGACACATGGTGAGAACTGTGATATTGATGCACAACGTTTATTTGCAGAATTACAAATATTGCAGGTAATGCTACCAAATGAAGCGTGTCAAGATGGAAATGCGTGGAACTCCATTAAAATTATGGAGTTTGTAAAAATGATGGACATGTTTCCAAATATTTTAGTTGCTTATAGAGTTTTACTGTGGCATCTGCAGAAAAAAGTTTTTCAAAATTAAAGTTGATAAAATCTTATTTACGGACAACTATGACTCAAGAAAGGTTGAATGGATTAACAATATTAAGTATTGAAAAAAATATGTTGAAAACTATTGATGTTGAACATATAATTGATGATTTTGCTTCTAAAAATGCAAGAAGGAGTCATTTCAGATGAGATGTGATTTAGATGTGTTTTTTGTGCAGGTACAACATACAAGTGTTCAAAATTGGTTTATCAAGAAGCAAGCAAGAAGCAAGGTGTGGGTATGTTCATCATTGTATATGTTTTATTTTGAAGGGTATTGGTTTTATGTCCCTCTCTATTTTGTATGATATGTCATATTAATAAAAAAAAAATTGTTTACATAAATGTTCAAAATTTTCTCCCGCCCCGGGCCCCAAAATTCTCAGGACCGGCCCTGTTTGTAGGTCTCTGTTGGGTTGGTGCAGGTTGCATAGGAATGTGGTATTTGGTGAATATGTGGCAAGAAAGGGATCGATTTAGTTGGATGGCCTTCGGATCCGGGTTTACACAGGCTGTTAGCGAATTTGTATGATGATGCGGGTAGACGTGATTTGAATGAGCAAATGCATGCATGTCTTGATCAGAGAAAAGGGGATGAGATATAATTAGGGTAACTTGGAGCATCATTGTATAAAAGGGAGGCAACATGTAGTTTAAATTTGGGTTATGGTGGGCTTTAATTCATTTTTCGATTTGAGCATGTGGTTTACACGTACTTGTCATGATAAAATGGCTCTAATTGCATTAATTAATCAATAAGCATATTGCATAGTTTCTTAAGTGCTTAATTTTAATTTGCACACTAAAAACCATAATCACTACATAGAAAAAAAAAAATACAGTCATATTGTTTCAATAATTAAGCAGGAGGCACCGTGAAGTGAAAGGCCAATTTCAATAAAATATCCACCTACATAATTTCAATATAATTATCAACTTTAATTTTGTCACCAAAGATCATAGGTTTCCTAAGTTTAATGGCATAATTAGTAAGTGCACAGAGATTATCGATCTGCAAAAATACAAAAAGCAAAATTATATATGTGATATTGAAATATTAATTATAACCTTTTTTAATCAGTTTCCAATTGCATAAATTTTTCAAGCAAAATTATAATTGCTGTTTTTACGGGAAAATATATGCAACGGTAAAGTGCAAAAACTTTTGCGCTTTTTGGTATCAATCCAACAAACAAAAAGAAAAAAAAAAAAAGCCTAGATAGCTAGCTAGCTCAAAAAGCTCCGGGGCCATAAAAATGGCAAGGTCTCATTTTGGTATCCTGATCACAGCTCTCCTCCTCGCAGCGGCTGTAACAACTTTTGCGCAGCCCAACGGCCCGAAGCCGAAAAAGGTGAAGTGCCCGAACGGCGGCAAGGATGTAAACATATATTGCAGATCGAGGTGTTCAATCGGTGTGTCCAAGTAGATGCCCTCGGTCATGTGTAATGGATTGCAAGAACACTTGTAAACCTGTCTGTGGTGAGGATATATATTTTTTGCACGTATTTGTAGCAGCAGCAGTATTAGTATTAGTATTAGTAGGTAGTGGTAATGACAGCAGCATTAGTAGTTTGTTATGAAAAAGACAGAACTTTTTTTGTTGAGAAATTTCATGCATACTCAAAAATCTTGAAATTATATATGTATTTTCCCTTCTAAAATTTATAATATTATCATACCCTTCAAAATTTCAAAACTTGTAAAATTTATTATATTATACCCTTAAAATTTGAAAAACTTATAAATTTATCCAATTTATTGTATTTTCTATTAAAACTCATTTTAAATTTATGAAGTTCTAATTATTTTACACTTTTTAAAAAATATATAAAATATGTAATCTATGTAAGGATGTTCGGTCGCTTAATTAACCTGTTTGTGAGGACAAATAATTCATTTCTCTATATCATGTAAAATTGTAGTGTGTGACAAAGCTGGTGCATGTGGTGACCCGCGTTTTATCGGCGGTGACGGCAACTCTTTCTACTTTCATGGTCACAGGGACCGTGATTTTTGCATCGTTTCAGACTTTGATCTACACATCAATGCGCACTTCATAGGCAAGTGTTGAGAAATTAGGTTATTAGCCTCAGAATAATTCATCATAGGCATAGTTAGGCAACAAAACAACTAGCATCCATATATGGTACCTAGCCTGATATATGTAAATCAGATATGATTAGGGATATAATTAGGGTGTAATTAGGCAACAGATCCTCCAATTGTAAAATAGGAATAAGCCTAACGGCTAGTAGGAAAACATAGGAGCTTTAGGTTATATATCCATGTACAGACTATGTAAAAATTTAGAACTTTTCAATAAGAAAACATTGTTCATCATTCCTCTAAAATCCAATATGGTATCAGAGCGGGAAAAATCCTGACTCAAGAAAAGCTAACATAGCTGCAGCTAACAAGAACTGCAAGCAACATCAGAAAAACCCACAAGGCTCTCAGAATTGAGCAACGACCTCCTCAACCAATTACTTGACGAGCTGCTCGTGCTTTTGTTTTTCTGTCATCATCGAGCAACAACCAAAAACAGCCAATTTCCAAAACAGCCAATTTCTCAATTTCTTAGTTTCTCAGTTTTTCAATCCAAACCTCAATATGTCTCAATCCGACAACTCCAAACTCACAAATATCATTCTCAATGGCAACAAAAATTATATCCCCTGGTCCAGATCAGTAACGATCGGACTCGGTGGCAAAGGGAAATTACACTTTGTCACAGGAACCAAAGAAAAACCCAAGGCAGCAAATCTGAACGAGGCAACTGTTGAAGAGAAGGCAAAAATAGAAGAATGGGAGACCACCGATCAAATGATCATGTTGTGGCTACTCAGCACAATGGAACCCCAGATTTCAAATGTACTCATGTACTCCAACACATCAAAGGAGGTTTGGGACAAAGCCAAGAGAAGGTACGGCCAACAAAAGAACTTCGCCCACATCTTTAGTCTCAAACAAGAGTTGGCCAAAATTAAACAGAGCACCCAGAGTAATAACGAACTAGTAACCGAAATCATGTCAAAATGGGAAGAGCTCAATGTCTATCTCCCACCAACAACAGACCCGATTGAAACCCAAAAAAGATCCGAACAAGACTTAATCTTTACCTACCTGGGAGCTCTCGATTCAAGCTATGAAGCGATTAGATCTCAAGTACTGGCATCAGCCGAGATGCCAAGTTTCGATGATGTAGTAGCAAGAATTGAGCAAGAACAATCTAGGCGGGCACTCATGAACCCCCAACTGACAGCCGAATCAGAGAGCAACAGAGTTTTCAAGGCACAGTTCTCAAACCCTAACCCTAGGGATTCGACCAAGGCAACAAGAGGGACCTCCTCCGCCGACTGGTGCGACCACTGCAAGCGCATAGGGCACAACCGAGAAGGCTGTTGGGTACTGCACCCACATCTCCGACCAAACCGCAACAAAGGAGAACGAGGCAACTGGGGCGGCGGAAAGAAAGGGGGCAAATACGCTAATTTTGGAGGAACGAAAGGGTCGGACTCAAATGGAAGTGAACAGACGCTGGTCGAACCGACTCCAAATGCCTCCAGCGCTTCAGCCGATCCCTCTGGATCTTCTGTGGCATCGTCTGCGCAATTGACTCAGTTGCTCACTCAATTAAACTGTTTGTTGCAGCAACAGACAACAGGTTCAGTATTATAATACAAAAATTTTTACAAAAAATGTAGAAAATATTTTATACTTACCTAAGTTTAATTCAAACTTATTATCTATTAGCAAAATTACCCAAGACTTGAATTGTGATGTAATATTCTCACAAAATAAAGTGATATTTCAGGATCGAGAATCAGGGAAGAAGATTGGTGAGGGTTTTTTTTACAAAATGGTCTTTATTATCTTGAAGAAAATACCAATAGATGTTTTGTGTCACTAAGTTCAATAGACCATGACAAGTTGTTACATTGGAGATTTGGGCATCCGTCCGACCAAGTTTTAAATAAACTTTTTTGTTCTAATTTAGACTCAAGTAGTTGTGATGTTTGTAAGTTCTCAAAGCAAACTAGATTGCCATTTTCTTTATCTACTAGTGTATCAAAAAATTGTTTTGAGTTAATTCACTCTGATGTGTGGGGTCCAGCCCCTGTTACTTCCTATAATAATTTCAAATATTTTGTTACATTTATTGATGATTTTTCTCGTACAACTTGGATTTACCTTCTAAAAGGAAAAAATGAAGTATTTTCATGTTTTTTAGAATTTTCCAATTTTGTTGAAAATCAATTTAATGCAAAAATAAAGATTTTTCGATCAGATAATGGAACAGAATATGTAAACAAAAATTTTACAGAATTTTTTAAACTAAAAGGAATTTTACATCAAACCACATGCATTAATACTCCTGAACAAAACGGGATTTCAGAAAGAAAAAATCGCCATCTTCTTGAAGTTACTAGATCACTCCTTTTTCAAAATAATGTTCCAAAAAGTTACTGGTCAGATGCAGTTCTAACAGCAACTTACCTTATAAATAGATTGTCAAGTGCAAAATTAAAAAACATGAGTCCCTTAGAAATTCTCAAAGGTAGGAAAATTGATCTTGATCATATTCGAGTTTTTGGGTGTACATGTTTCGTACACATAAAACGACATGACAAGTTAGATAAAAATTCAGTTAAAGCCATATTTTTAGGATATTCCTCTGAGAAAAAGGGATACAAATGTTATGATCCCAAAGATCATAAACTTTATTTCTCAAGAAATGTGTCATTTTTAGAAAACAAACCCTACTACCCAACAAATGAACAAGAAAATACACAAAAACAACCAATTGTATTACCTCCAAATAGTTTTTTGTTTCCTGAAGAAACAAACAAAGAACAGGTTGAGCATGAAGAGGAAGAACAAATTGGAAGGTCAAGTGTACTTTCTTCAGGGGGAGAAAACGAGGACAGTGAGCAAAATGAAGAGACAACTCAAGAGCAGCCAACTCAACCAATTCAAGAAGAAAGTACCTTGAGAAGGTCCATCCGACAGACTCGACCGCCGATCAAATTCAGGGAGTATGTATCCCATCAGGTGATGTATCCAATTCAAAATTTTATTTCTTATAAAAGGGTATCTCCTGAATACCGGGCCTACTTAGGTAAGATTACTAATCAAATTGAACCAACCAATTTTGAGGAAGCCAACCTAGATCCAATCTGGCATAAGGCTATGAAAGAAAAACTTCAAGCCTTGGAAAAAATGACACATGGGATATTGTTCAACTACCAAAAGGAAAAAAACCCGTAGGATGTAAATGGGTGTACAAAATTAAATACAATAGTGATGGTATGGTTGAAAGGTATAAAGCTAGGTTAGTAGCCAAAGGGTACACCCAAACTTATGGTATTGACTACCAAGAGACGTTTGCCCCAGTAGCTAAGATGAGCACAGTTAGAATTATGTTATCAATAGCTACCAACCTAGGGTGGAACTTGTTCCAAATGGATGTAAAAAATGTATTCCTTCAGGAAATCTAGAAGAAGAAGTCTACATGACTCTTCCTCCAGGTCTTAAGAATACATCAGATCCATCCGTGGTGTGCAAGCTAAGAAAGGCAATTTATGCTCTCAAACAATCTCCAAGAGCATGGTATGCCAAGCTAAGCTTTTCTCTTCTCAAAAATAATTTTGTTAAAAGTACAGCAGATTACTCTATGTTTATCAAACATACACAAAAGTCCACCACCATCATCCTTGTTTATGTAGATGATATCATTATTACTGGAAATGACGATGAAGAAATTAAAAAGGTTAAGCAATCCTTGAAAGATGAATTTGATATCAAGGATCTTGGACAACTCTCATATTTTCTTGGAATAGAAATAGCCCACTCAAGTAAAGGCTTATTCTTATCTCAAAGAAAATATGTCATTGACTTGTTAAAAGGGACCGGTAAGATAGGAGCAAAACTAGCCAGTACTCCAATGGAGACTAACATTAAACTTGGACCACAAGATGGTGAACCACTACCTGACATAGGATAGTATCAGAGATTAGTCGGAAAATTAATCTATCTTACAGTTACTAGACCTGATATTGCATTTGCAATTAGTGTTGTAAGCCAATTCATGCATGCTCCACGCACCAGTCACTTGAGTGCCATTGATAGAATATTAAGATATCTCAAAGGCACTCCAGGTCAAGGAATCTGGATGAAGAAAAACAATACTAACAATGTGGTTGGTTATTCTGATGCAGATTGGGCCGGAAGCTGTGATAGAAAATCAACCACAGGATTTTGTACATTTGTAGGTGGCAACTTAGTAACATGGAAGAGCAAGAAACAGAACGTAGTGGCACGATCGAGCGCAAAAGTAGAGTACCGAGCTATGGCATCCACAGCAAGTGAGATTACCTGGATCAAACAACTACTTCACGACATGAAGGTGGAGTGCAAGGAAACTATGCAAATGTACTGTGATGACCAAGCAGCACGGCACATTGCATCGAATCCTGTTTTTCATGAAAGAACAAAACACATAGAAGTTGATTGCCATTTTATTCAGGATAAAGTGCAATCAGGAGAAATTGAGACGCCATTTGTCAAAAGCCAAGAGCAACTTGCGGATATCTTCACCAAGGCGCTCGACAAGTCAACATTCAATAATATACACTAGTGGAAAAATGCACATCAGCATCGCCCTATTAGGATCAGACTTTTCAAAATTCGATACTAATCTATATCTGAATCGGACTTTATAAACAACTGATCTTAAAAAGAACAATCAGAATCGATTAAATATTAACAACCGCTCTTAAAAGTGCTGGCCATATCAGAATCGGTTCTTTACAAAAAACCGATTCTGATTATCTACTTATTATCATCGGTTAAATTAAATAACCGATTCTAAATATTATTAGCATCGGTTATTTTAAATCACCGACTCTGATTTCTTTGTTTTAGAATCGGGTTATTAATTAACCGACTCTTTCATAGATAGCCTATTTCTCTTTCCTAGATAGCACTTCCCTTTTCGATAGTTTAGTGAACAAGGAGGGTATTGAATCTACGGATCGATCGATCTTCTTCAAAATTTTCAAAACTCAACGCTCTCTCTCCGTGGCTCACTCTCTTTCTCTCGGGTTCTGTCTTCGCCGCTCAGTAGGTTGAGGCGAGGGTTCCGACTCTCCGGAGGTGAGGTGAGGCGGCCGTGAGGTGAGGCGCGGTGAGGCAGCTGTGAGGTGTTGGGTGAGGCGTCCGTGAGGTGAGGCGGCCGTGAGGCGAGGCAAATAGGTGCGGTTAGGTGAGGCGATGCAGCCACCAGCCACCAGCCACCAGTTACAAAAGCAAGTAAGTTTTTTCGTCTGAACAAAATACTAAAAGATATGACAGCAAGATAGTAATGTGTGTCTGTACCATCATCTACTGGTACGAGCGAAGATAGCATATAATAAAACTCGTTAGAAGAAAAGCTGTATCTTTTAGTATAAAATTCGAAATAAAGAACTATCGACGAACGTTGGATTAACTTGCCTATTGGATCGAAAAAAGAACTATAAGTATAAATAGAAATTCAACAGAGGATCAGGCAAAAAACCAATAAAAACCCTCTACTACGGCTTTGAGCAGTATTTTCTGTAGCTAAACAGCCATGGCGACAGCACCTGTACCACCAGTGGTACAGCAGCCGCCGAGACAGGTCATGTTGGATTTAGAGACGTCTAATTACAATAATAAAGTTGGACATGCGTGCATTATGATTATGATATCAAATACTGTCACAAGATTACATTTATGTAATTATTAAAATATGCCAAATAATGTGATTAATTAAGCCATGGCATTATACGTATTTATATATATATAAGGTTTTGGATACGAATACATATAGAACAATGTTAATCAATATAATTGTTAATGGACCGATTATAGTTGATTAAAATAATAGCAGTAATAAATATAGGCTAAATAAGGAAATCAGAATTTATTCTGATTTAATTCGGTTTTTCTGGAGGTTCCTGATTTTCCGGATCCTTGAAATCCGAAATCAAGATTTCTTGGCAAACTTGTTTTCCAAGTATTAGCCAATTTTCGGCTGCCCTAGGATTAGGGTTTTGCACTGCTATAAAAGGGCTGAGTCTCCAAGGCTTGCAATCAATTTCATGACAATTGTCTGCTCCATTGAAGACAAGATACTCTGTCATAATATTTAGGGTAGCCAGAGAAAAGGATTGCAAGTTCTTGGAAGGACTCGAGAGCCAACAACTCAAGTCAAGACCAGGAGCGTATCAACCCAGAGCCTTGGAAGCTGTCTGATTGATAGCATACGGAGGCCTTTGAAGATGTCAAGTAAGTTCCGCTGTGCATTAAGTTTAATTTCTTACAAAGGAGTAGATCTTGGTTAGGGTTTAAAGTAATTAGGAAAACCCACAAAGTAAACCCAACAGGTCAAGCTAGCGAGGGAGTGCGAGCTGAGAGTGGAGGTGGGTCCTGACATGCCTCTCCGCATCCGCCTCCTTGCCGGTACAGCTGAGGTTTATGGTAGCGAGTTGCCTCTAGACATCTGGCTCCCCATCCCTCCTCGCTCGAAGATTGCTGTTAAGTCTCCCATTTTTTATTTGAATTTTCAAGTTCATTGCTATCTTTGATTTCAATTTGAATTGGGATTGGGATGTGCACTTGTTTTATCAGATATTTACTTGGCACGGTGCAACTATCGAGCTTGATGGATTCAGTGAGGCTGAGTATACAGCTGATGAGGTGATTTTTTTTTTTTTAATGTTTTCGGGCTTTGAATTGTTTCCACTGCAACTTTGTGAGTAAATTATGCCACATTCTATCTAAAGGCAACAGCATGTGGTTCACAATAAATGCTCATTTCATTATATTCCTGAATATGCTTTTGAGAACTCTTTGGGTTGAATATTTAGGATATTTTCTGACAAGCCACCAGGACACTACATCGAAGCAGATTGTTTTCAAAAAAGAAGTAAATTCTGATTTAGGAACCTAACAGCTTTTCTTTAAAACTGTTTTGATGTACTCAGGAATTATTATTCAATAAAGTACAAGAAAATTGTACTAGCCTAGGTCATGTTTGGTTGTGGAGTAAAGTTAATGAGGATTAAATGACTTACTCCATCTTACTCCACATATTTTACATCTTGTTTGGTAGTATAACTCGTGGCTTAAATTAATCCGCCTAGAGGAGTAAAGTGTTGGAAACTGAGCCTCTTCCTATGATAGTGGGCCCTACAGGTGGAGAAAGTGTGGAGTAAGTTAATCCACCTGAAGTGGTGGAGTAACTTACTCCGGATTAACTCACCTCTTACTCCACCTTACTCCTCTTCTTTTACTTCTCGTTTGGCTACCTAAGTGTGGAGTAAGGGGTTTACTCCACCTCTTACTCCACAACCAAACATGGCCTAGGGATTAACCTTTTGTACTGACCTGATGGCAATGAAGTTTTGATAGACTTGCCAGATTTGATAATCTGATCAAAGAGCTTAAACCTATGCTATTAGTTGTTAATGCATGCTGATAGCTTGATTTCCCTACTTATGTACATACCGACAAGGGAGTACTACCACAGGCACACACGGTGTCTGTAACATGCATGTCATCCAGGACATCCTCGTGCCCCTCTACAAGGTCGGTGAGGCCATGGAGTTTGTCCACAAGGAGATGGAGGTATGCTCTCTCTCTAGCAAGTGCTTTCTTGTTGTGCTTTGCAGTTTTAGAATTAACTCTTTAGAATGTTGAACCAATTTTGAGGGATTGGCAATCTGAAAACTTTGTTGGTTCTTTAATACTTGTGCACTTTTATCTGAAATTGTTGTACCAATTTTATGCATGAAGTTTCTATTGACTGCTTTAGCAAGCCAAAAAAAGTGAATAAAAAGAAGAAGAAAATAGTAGAAAAATATGCAGTTTTTGTATTTTCAGGGCCAACTTTGAAAATGGCTAGAAAATAGTAGAAAAATCCAAATGATGCAAAGTTTAGCTCTAAATCATTTTTTTTTCTGTCCTTTATTTAATTGTGTAACTAAACTTTTGATTTGGGCTTTGGATCAGTCTGCACTGACTGATCTGTTACAAAGAGTCATGTGAAGCATATGGTACTTTGTTTGGATTTGAAGAAATGAACTTTAGACAGCCACCATTTCTCACTGGATTACTCAAATTGAGTAATTCTTTTTTTGTTTTACTCATATGAGAGTGCTCTACTTTCTGGTAAAATTTCATGAAATTTGAGGCTTCCTAGCTGTACCAGAAAGGGGTCTAAACACAGGGGTAAGCTGGGAACTGTGCTGGTATTTTGCTGGTTTTTTTCATTTTTCAAAGGCTGAATCTTTAGAAAATCATAGAAAATGCATAGAAAATGCTATGAATGTAAAATTTGAGTCTAAGTTGTGTGTTTTTTAGTCCTCTCTCTAACTGTATCATTTATTTTACCATATTACCCTTTTATCAGTAGGTTCTGTGCAGATTTTGGATTGTGATTTTGTAGACTGTTTTCTGGTAAATGGAGCAGCAAAGGTGATACAATCTATGACTCTATGAATTTTCATGATTTTACAAATTTTCTTCTTATGCCTAATGACCATGCAAAGATAGCAAAGAAGTCATGTGTTCATGAAAATTGGTAGAGCATACTAGTGGTGTATAATTGCTTATTAGTGTACAAATGCTAGTTAGATGATTCTATGTAATTGTGATATTTTGATAATTCATTGTTATTATTTTGTTAAGTGACATGGCTGATGTAGTTTGATTAATTGTTGGAATTGTGATTGTTGAATATTATTTTGATAATTCTTTTGTTTGTGATTGTGGCATATTAATTATTGACCAGCTTAAAAAAAAAAAAAAAAAAATGAAAACAGTGTCGGTTATCTACAGTAACCGATGCTAAAAGTGTGAATTAGCATCGCCTGTTCAACCGACCCAGATTAGTACCGCATTTGCAACGCCTGGGTCAGCATCGCCTCGGGGTCCGATGCTAATGTGCGTATATAACCGACCCTGATGTGTGTTTTTCCACTAGTGATACTTAGCAAGTTGGGCTCAATCAATTTGTTCGAGTCCAACTTGAGGGGGAGTGTTGAGAAATTAGGTTATTAGCCTCAGAATAATTCATCATAGGCATAGTTAGGCAACAAAATAGCTAGCATCCATATATGGTACCTAGCCTGATATATGTAAATCAGATATGATTAGGGATATAATTACGGTGTAATTAGGCAACAGATCCTCCAATTGTAAAATAGGAATAAGCCTAACGGCTAGTAGGAAAACATAGGAGCTTTAGGTTATATATCCATGTACAGACTATGTAAAAATTTAGAACTTTTCAATAAGAAAACATTGTTCATCATTCCTCTAAAATCCAATAGCAAGCGAAACCCCTCCATGACCCGTGACTTTACTTGGATCCAAGCAATCGGTGTCCTCTTTGGCAAGCATCGTCTTTATGTCGGAGCAAGAAAGACGACCGGATGGGACGATGAAAGCGACCACCTTGAGATCTCCTTTGACGGTGAATACGTCGACTTGCCAAAAGCTGACGGTGCTGAGTGGAAGTCTCTTTATGTGCCCGCACTGATAATCTCTCGCACAAAAGCTGTTAACACGGTGATGATCGAGCTCAAGGGAAGATTTAAGATCATTGCAAATGTTGTGCCTATCACCAAAGAGGATTCCAGGATTCACAACTACGGCGTGACAGAAGATGATTGCCTGGCCCACGTCGACCTCGCATTCAAGTTTGACGTGCTCACGAGCGACGTCCACGGTGTGGTTGGCCAAACCTACAGGCCGGACTATGTGAATAAATTTGATGTCAAGACAAACATGCCGGTATTGGGTGGCGAAAGCAACTTCTCCACGTACCTCTAGTTTGTTTTCCTCTGATTGTGCTGTTGCACGATTCGGTCACGACGGAGGAGCAGCTGCAGCAGATCGAGCTGATTTCTGATCTGGCTGATATCAAGTGTGCTAGTGGCATGCATATGGATGGCCCTGGTGTTGTCTGCAAGAAGTGATCCATGATCAATTCATCGATCGATGTCTCTCTGTTTTATATTTAAGAGATAAATTACAATAATAAAGAAGTCATTAATTAAACTTTACATAAATGATCCGCACAATAGTCAAACCCAAATCTTGATTTTCCGGGATGCATGTGGACATATATACATGCACTTCAGGAGCAAGCTAACAAGAAACCAGTAAGAACCCGAGAATCATAAATATAAAAAAAATTGCTGATGTTCTCAGAAAGGAGAAAAGAAAATCCATGAGCACGTGAAGGCGTTGACCCCTGACTATATATATATATATATATATATATGAGGAGGGTTCCAATGCACCCAAATTTCTATGCTCCCAATGCACCCACTCTTTTATCTGCATTTTTAAAGTCCAAACAGTCGATCCGAACCGCTCAACATGATCTTCATAATAAAATATGCTTCGAGACCAAATTTTATATTTTTTAGAATTTCTTTACTATTTATTAAGATAGGTACAAAATCACTTTATCGGATGGTCCAGAATCTCCTTAAAACAATGATTTTGTACCTATCTTAAAACATAGTAAAAAAATTCTAAAAAATATAAAATTTGGTCTCCAAGCATATTTTATTATGAAGATCATGTTGAGCGGTTCGGATCGACTGTTCGGACTTTGAAAATGCAGATAAAAGAGTAGGTGCATTGGGAGCATAGAAATTTGGGTGCATTGGAACCCTCCTCTATATATATTGCATACAGAAAACTTTATTTATAAAAGAAACCAGTGCCGGATTATTAATTATTAATTATAAATTAAATTTTCAATTCTTATTTATAATCCAACGTGACAAATTTTAATTAATTTTAGAAATAAAGATGTTTAGTTAATTTCAATTATTTCTATGCCAATTGTATTTATTACATTTTAATTTCCAGACTCTTTTAGTTTTTCACTAACAAATTTGTCAGATTCTTGTCATTAAAAAAGTTAAAAAAAAAATCTAGTTATTTACTTCTCTATTTTAAAACCTAAACTAATCAACCTAGAGAGAACTTTGAAATCTGCTCCGACAAACCCAGATCTACGTCAGTATGAAATTAAAAACAAACTATCAAGCACTAAATAGAAATTAAATTTTTTAATTTGTAAACATCTGCATCCATTCAATTAAATTTTAATTTCTTTTTATTGGTCATGTCAACAATTATTAATATGAAAGAGAAATATTAAAGAAATATTTCTAAATTAAACATTACGTCAAGCGTGCTTTTAGAAATAAAAAAAAAATCTCATAGCAGATGCTCAATTTGATCTATTAATGGTTTGTGTGACATGTCATCTATTATTTCTATGACAATTGAATTGAATTTAATTTTTAATTTAAAAAGTTGAACCTATATAAACTAATTATTTAGTTCTCCATTTAACAAGATGTTAACTAATCAACCCTATAGAGAAATTTGAAATCTGCTTTGTCAGACCCACATCTACATCAGTAAAATTAAGAATAAATTAAAAATAAATGTCAAACACTAAATAAAAATTACATTAATTTTAATTTTTAAACGTCTACATTCGTGCAATTAACTTTTTATTTCTTTTAATAGCCACGTCATCAATTATTTTTGATAAAAAGTTAGGGATCAAGTCCCTATTTTGTATATTAATAATGGAAATTACTATAGTGTAGGTTTTAAATTAGAACATGTTAACAAGGATACAAAAAGTGGTCTCAAAAGAGAAAAGAGATGAGACTAGTTCAAAAAAAAGCGCTTAACATTAAATGCCAAGTTAACAATTCTTAATATAAAAGGTATAGATCAGTGTTGTAAAAAACGTCCGTTTAAGCAGATTAATCGGCCGATTAATTGTTGGCGGTGACCAAACCGTCATGGATTTTTCCGACTAATTGGCCGATTATTTCCAATTATGACCGATTATTCCCGATTATTCCCAATTAATCGGTTGGCGGTACCCTGTCCGTCCGACGACCGCATACTGTTATTTACAACATTGGTATAGATAACTCGACCTGAAATCGGATCAGTACAGTCCGATTACGATCCGAATCGGCCGATTCCGCTCTAGAACGGTCAATTTTTCCTTCTATGGTTGGTACTGCTACCATTCTCATGCTGGACCGGTTTGCGATTTTAATACAACATGGGGTCTAGTTCGTGAACTTCACGGATTAAGATGGAAAATTTGACACATCTTGGGTTGTCTAAGCCGAAAGTTAAATGAAAGGAAAATATTAAAATGAAATTGGTAGACTTGTTGGGTCGAGAAATAATAATTTAAATAAATGGGCTATTTGAGGGCTTGAGGCCACTTTGGACCGGAAACAAATTTTAATAAATCTGAAGAAAAATGTGGGTTTAATACACAAACAGGTATTTCTGTTAACTAAACGCGGATCACAGAGGAGGGCTGAAAAGTGAAAATGGATCCGATACAAATCAGATAGCGGTAAAATCATATCCTTATCCGTATCCATTTTTATTATTTTTTTTATACAGATATGGATTGGATATTAGACGGATACGGATCAGAATGAATATTTATTAAAAAATATTTAAATATTATTAAAAAATATTTAAATATTATTCAAAAACATTCAAGTTCATAATATTTATCTAAATATATATAATTGTAAATAATATTTTTTTCATAAAATATTTTAAACTATATGGTATATATATCTACTATTCGATACTGATAATTGAAATCTAAAACTATATCCATATCTGTACACTGTACAGATGGATCGATTGAATAAAGATCGGATATTATCCGCTCAGTTTTTCACCTCTAACTCTATGAAGAATAAGAATATATAGACAGGACCAGGACCAGGTCCAGGTCCAGGTCCAGCATCCATCGAGCAACTCATGTGCCTCACCAGCATACTGGTAGCTAGAGGGACATTTCTGATTTCTCCCGAACAAATCATTTAAATTAATTTAGAACTAGAATATAATTAATCACTAAATTAAAGTTGCAGCGTTAATTAGCTGCACACACCAGTACGTCTTAGTGTGGCACTTACATATTACATATTACATATGTAAATTTTAGTGTGGCACTTACATATTACATATGAATTATGTCTCTCAAAATCAAAATGCAGACTAGCTACCGTCTTTCATTTTTATACGTTTACTTATTTATTATTATGCTTTTGAGTAAAGATCGATACGGCTATATCAAGAGCAGTGAGCACACACAAATTTAATTAAATATATATGAATTAAAAGCAATTAATTAATACAACGAAATTCATTAAAGTTTAATTATAAAACCAAATGGATGAAGCAATAATTAATTAGCTAGGTTCATATATTGAAAAGTAAAATCACATGCGGCATGGTTCATATATTAAGTGTGCATATATATATATATATAGGCACTTGAGAGAATAAAATAAAAAGTTGGCATTGCTAGCTGTTATCAAAAGAAATGTCGGCCTAACTTGGGTTGGGTTCCACTGATTATATTGCCAGTACCAGCAGGTTTATCACCATCTGGTTTCAGAGCTGGTGTTGGAGTTAGCACTCGCATATATGTTACCCATAGAGGCAGAGATCGAGTACACTTGAATGCAACAATTTCCATTAATTCATGGTGTTTGCATTTGTATGATAACTAATTAACAATTCATTGTAACCAACACTTCTTCTCACACATAACAACATAAATTTATTATTCACTTAAAAATGTGTATCACAGAATTTTAACTTAATTAATGTTCAGTATACGCATTGACCACATTTGTGTGCTTAATTTCATATCATAGGAGTTATGTCTTTTTGGTAGCTTAGAGCATCAACATTCGACCTTTTATTCTAATTTCAAATCCAACATACTAATCCTAGCCTTTTTTTTTATTCTTTGGGTGTATGAGAATATTTAATTAGCAATTTTTTTTAAAAGAAATCACTTTTTAATTCCCTCATTTTCTGTAGTTGTTAATGAGAATATCACACTACTACAAAAAAACTAATTCTACACTGCACATTGTACACGGTTTTTCTAATTTTATATAAAAACCGTGTGTCAAATATGAAATTGTGAAAGGCTAAAAAATATTGGGGAATTATACACGGACACTTAGTTATAAATCAGTGTATAATTGTTTGAGAGAGCTACACGGTTTATTAGGGATCAAAAATCCGTGTGGAAAGAAACCGTGTGGAAAAGATTGAGAGAGTTACACGGATATTATACAAAAATCCGTGTATGAATAGCTACACGGATATTTGATTAAATAACCGTGTAGAAATATTAAGAGAGCTACACGGTTTTTAGTTACATGTCTGTGTAGAATAGTTAGAGAGCTACACGGTTTTCTTATCAAATATCCGTGTATAAAGGGTAATGCTACACGGCTTTTTTAATAAATAACCATGTATAAATTGTGACAGAGCTACACGGATTGTTAAGTATAAATCCGTGTAGAAAAGGCGTGTAGGGTTTTATGCAATATAAAAGGGCCCCTTCTCTTCGAGAGACTTCTCATTCCAACGCCGTTTTGATCAAGTAATTAATACGCCATCTCTCTATTTTGAACTGAGATCTGATTTCCGCAAATTAAAGGCTAGCAGCTGGAATCTGTCATCTTTGAAGTTTTTATTTTCTCCTCTCTAAATTTCGAAGGTTAGTATATACATATTTTCCTTTTTCCTCTCTAATTTTCTGTTTAGTAATTATTATTGCTTATTTAATTAGGTGTGTAATATATTCATGCATGCTTGATTTAATTATTAATTAGATAATGTAAATATATAATTAGTGTATTGTGGTCCAATAACCGACCTATAAATGATTTTTAGGTCCATGCCCGTTCAAAATTAATCCAATAGGGATTAATTTTGGACAGTCCCCGTTTTGGGACTGCTCTTTGAATATTGTGTCTCATTTAGGATGTGAACACATATTAGTGGGTTTTAATTAGTATTTGAGGAAAGTTCGACGGTATTTTCCCTTATTGCTCCTACGAGTATGTGGTTCGTACGCATACTTGGGGAGTTAAGGGGAAATGCTGGCGAATTTTTCTCAAATACTAATTAAAACTCGCTAATATGTGTTCACATATGGGACATAATATTCAAAGAGTGGGTTAGGATTGTAAACCGGCCCTTTGTAAGCCCAAAATTTGATACAATTTATATGTTGACCATGCTTGATTAATTGATCAAATCATTTTTATAATTTAATTTACAAATGGATCGAAGTTGGATGTATGAATTGCGACGTGACAGTGAAGAATATTTGGTTCGCGTTGATGAGTTTATAAAATTTGCTGAGAGGTATAGAGCGAAGAAAAAAGAAGAAGACATTTTGTGTCCTTGTAGAGATTGTAAAAATATTTTAAGATTTGTGGACTCCGAAGAAATTAGAGGTCATTTAATTTGTCGGGGATTTAAGAAGAGATATACATGTTGGATCATGCACGGTGAGAAATTTGGTGAAAGTAGTAGTACCAATAAAGATTTTAATCGTTGTGAATTGAATGATGAGAATGTAGAAATTTCTGATAATTTTGAATTTGATTGGAACGAGAATTATGAGGATGTGGAAATTTTTGATAATGTTGAACCCGAAAACGACGATGATGAGCTGGAGATGAATTCTGGTGAAAATGTAGAACACGAGTTTATTGAAAATCTGGAGAAAATGTTTCGTGACGCGGAAGATGAAATTAGTGATAAAAATTATGATAAATTCCAAAATTTGTCTAATGATTCCAAAAAGCAGTTGTATCCCGGGTGTACCAAATTTACAAAACTGTCAGCTGTGTTGAAATTATTAAACTTAAAAGCAGACAATAGTTGGAGCGATAAGAGTTTCACGTCCTTATTACAGCTTTTACGAGAAATGCTCCCTGTCACACCCCGGGACAACCCGCCACGTATTTCTACGTAAGGCGTATTCACATCACATACATTATCAATAACAATATAAACAAAGCCACATTTATTTCATAATCAAAAGAGTTTAACAAACGATCACGACAGATATGGCTAGTAACACAAGCACTGCCATGCCTGCTCAATGTATCAATTATTGAATCATGAAAACAAAACTAAACAACATGTGGCAATTTATCAATCATAAGCCTTCCCGCTTAGTCTCACTCTTGTCCTTGCTCGAATCCTTCATCTTCGTTACCTGGAACCCACGTAAAAGTGGAACGGGTGAGAGATCGAACCTTCTCTCAATGCGGGATTTAGTTCCAGCCTAGAGCTTATAAAACCTTTACTTATTATCACAAATATGAATAAACATAATTAAAATGCGTATGCTTCTTCTAATGCAATGCATACCCTATCATTACTTGTACTACTTTCTTATGCTTTCAAGATTCCGTTAATCTATTTCGTGTGCCTCACTAGACGGTGAATTCATATGCCGCTAGGTCTTGGCGGTGATAGGACCGCTTCCGCCTACGATCACGCTCGTGAAAGGACCGCTTGCGCCTACGATCACGCTCGTGATAGGACCGCGTCAGCCTACAATCACATCCGTGACAGGACCGCTTTCACCTACAGTCACGTTATCGAGGGGTCCAGTCGAACACTAGACCCAATGTATACATCCCAATATGCAAGCATATCGGCCCCTGTTCAGTTTCCTTAGTCGTTCAATTCACATACATTTATTCAATCACACAATTCATGCCATGCTCAATACATCCTATTCATGCAAGTCCATTGGTCAATATGAATCCTATCATTTCATGCAATTTATTCATGTTCTACTCAAGTCATACGAATGGTTCGAAAACAACATGCATAAATTCAACTAATGCCATGATAATAAACAGTTGAATGACAATAGGCAAGTAAAATAGTTTTATAAAGTCTAGGAAACCCGCACCTGTTATCGTAGGGAACTCACTAGACGTCTTGGGCTCTTCTAGAACTTCTGAACTCGAGCCTAAATCATGTACGCATAATTTCTAATTAATATTCTTCGATGGTCATTTTAAGGTTCTCTGTTTACTAACTAAAATTCATTGTCATTACTAAAATATATGTCAAGTGTGTGTGAAATACTACTCATCCTTTCATAAGAAAATCATGAAAAGAAATAAAGAAGTATGAACAAGAATCATTAAAATTCAAGAAGTCGAATAATTAAATTAAAGCCTTAGCAAAAGTCTATTCAATAGATTAATAAATTTATATAGGCATCAGATTATTACTAGTTATAGATAACAAGACCTATTCAATATAGGAACTCTTAAATAAATTGTCAAATAAAACAGTGAACTTCTAACCTAATAGAAATAACTTAAGCATCTTATATATCAAAAGAAATAATTATCATTTGCTAAAGTATTATCATGCGAAATATATGAATAAATATTACGAAGGTTAGTGTTAATCCAGTTTCTTGAATTGTATAATTTTATTATTGTCTTACTAATGATCTATTAAAATTTGTTACAGAACTTATAAACTTTAAAATACACATTGACGTTCGTGCACTTTAAGTTTGATTATCATTTATGATTGCTTTAAAATTTTAGAACATCTAGGTTCCATGAATCAAATCGCCACCCAAATGCATTAAACACAAGAGATCCAATCCGTATAGGTGCTATATACTTTCACCGTTTATAGATTGAAGACCATAAACACAATAAAGGAATAAATAAATAAAATTCATTACTCTACTCCAAACCAAGCCGTATTAGATGTCAATGCATCATTGAAGCGTTGGATTTAAGAAACAGAAACAAAATAAATTAAATATTACTCTACTCCAAACCAAGCCGTATTAGATGTCAATGCATCATTCAAGCGTTGGATTTAAGAAATGAATCAAGAAAAATAATAGTAAAAATTATCCTAAGTGATTTATTTATTTTTATTTTTTTATCTCAACTGCGTCGGATGTCATACCAGTTGCAGTATTGAGACTTTATATTTGTTTTATTTTAATCATGAAAAATTCAAGTAACTAAAATTCAACAAAGAGAAGTCAATCTATTTAACGTTAAGGAGGGAAGAAAACTATAACTTAATTTAATGTTGTAATTAAATGATTTAGTATTTTTACCTTAGAAGGCCAATGAATTAAGGAACTCAGTCCTAGTATTTCTTGTATATGAAAAAAGCTTGATTTGGCTAGCGGGAGAGAGAAAGATGTCGGCTAGAGAGAAAAGAGAGGGATGGTGGCTGTGGAGGGGGGGGGGTGAGGTAAGGGGTTTATATAGAGGCGAGGGTAGGGTTGTCTCCAGATTTTGGTTGGGTTGGGTTGGGCTTTAATGGACCATAGTTAATTAATCTTACCGTCTTAGGCTAATGACAAAATTCTGTTTTCTGCAGTTTTAATTTTCATTCTTAAAGATAAATCTACTTGGATTTATAGGTTCGTAATTTGAGAAAATTTACTACATAAGAATCATAGGATTTTCTGTTACAGTTCAAACGCAACTGATTTCAACTTAATCGGAATTTCCAGTGAAGGGGAATGATTAAAATAGTCGACAGAGGTCTGCAGTTTCCGAACAACACTGTTTACTGCCTTTGAAATTTTATGGAGAATTCTACGTTCAGAATTTGGGGTAGGTTTCTAAACAAAAGTTGTAAATATTGAAGTTACATATTCAGGTATTTAATTTCATGCAAAACCGAATTTATATGAGTGAACTGTGATTAAAATACTAACAGCTGTCCGTCTGAAAAATCCAGCAGAAGTTAAATTTAGAAGGTTATCAAAAGGGGTAGCTCAAATATAGGCTTTAATTAATGATTTGATTAGTATTTATGTCCTAATTGTTGTGGCCAGGTAAAGAAACATTTATTTCAGAAATGTTTGCATTTTTCTACAAGATTTCTTATGACATTTTCTATATGGATAATTGCGCGTGGGATCCTAACTTGAGATGTGTGAATATTAGATCGGTACTTGTTTGGACTTTTCTTTTACAAAATGTTTAAAATTTCTAGTATTAATTTGTATAAAAATTATCATATCTTAAATAAGTTTTGAAATGTACCTAGTTGTAATGAAGTGTTACATATATACTTATAATAGTCGTTACGTTATGTCGTGACGATTTATGACTATACAGTTGACGTGACGGGACGTTACACTCCCAGATAACAACGAGTTACCCGGTACAATATATCAGGCGAAAAAATTGATATGTCCAATGGGGTTGAAGATCGAAAGAATACATGCATGTCCGAATGACTGTGTATTGTACCGTAACGAGTAGGAGACCATGCATGTCTGTCCTAAGTGCGGTGTTTCACGGTATAAACGTAAGGACCAGGACAGTACTGATGATTGTAACAAGGACAAAAAGGGCCGACCTCCGGCTAAGGTGTTGTGGTATTTGTCGATAATACCGAGATTCAAACGGTTGTTTGCGAATTCCAAGGATGCAAAATTATTGCGTTGGCATGAAGAAGAGCGCAAAAAAGACGGTAAACTAAGGCACCCGGCCGATTCTCCTTAGTGGAGAAACATTGATAGACACTTCAAATAATTTGGTTTCGAAATGAGAAACATTAGGATTGTGGTGAGCACTGATGGAATGAGTCCGTTTGGAAGCTTGAGCAGTCGGCACAGTACTTGGCCAGTTCTTATATCCATCTATAATCTTCCTCCTTGGTTGTGCATGAAACGCAGGTATATAATGATGTCATTACTAATCCAAGGACCCAGGCAACCCGGAAATGACATAGATGTGTATCTCGCACCATTAATTGAGGACCTCCAGAAATTGTGGCGTGATGGTGTCCCGGTCTGGGATGCGTACAACAAAGAGGTATTTCAAATGCGGGCCATGGTGTTTTGCACAGTAAATGATTTTCCCGCGTACGGGAATTTATCGGGTTACACTTGTAAAGGAGCAAAAGCGTGCCCTATCTGTGAAGATGACACGCAGGTGCTGAGGCTGAAAAATTGTCAGAAGAATGTTTTCATGGGGCATCGTAGGTTTCTTCCTGTTAATCACCCATACCGTAAGAAGAAAAGTGCATTCAACGGGAAAATTGAGCTTGGAGTGGCCCGTCGTCCATTAGACGGGAATAGTGTCTTCAATCGGGTAAAAAACCTTGATGTTATTTTTGGAAAATGTGCCGAAGCACCACCGAAGAATATTTGGAAAAAAAGGTCCATATTTTGGGATCTACCGTACTGAGAATTTTTAGAAGTGAGACATTGCATAGATGTCATGCATGTTGAAAAAAATGTCTGCGACAGTTTGATCGGTTTACTATTGAACATTAAGGGAAAGACTAAAGATGGTGTTAAAGTTCGGAAAGACATGGTTGAAATGGAAATACGACCCGAGCTTGCACCGCAGGAGAAAGGGAAGCGCACGTACCTACCCCCCGCACTGTGCACAATGTCGAAGAAAGAGAAAACAAGCTTTTGTGAATGCCTTCATAGTATTAAAGTTCCATCGGGGTATTCCTCGAATATTAAGAAGCTGGTGTCGAAGAAGGACCTGAAATTGCTTGGTCTGAAATCCCACGACTGTCATGTTTTACTGACACATATGATTCATGTTGCAATTCGGGGAATTTTACCAAAGGAGGTTCGGGAAACCATTACGAAGTTCTGTACTTTCTTCAATGCAATCAATTCCAAAGTGATAGACCCTCTAAAATTGGACTCTTTGCAAAAGGAGATCGTCGTTACTCTTTGCCAACTTGAGATGTATTTTCCGCCATCTTTTTTCGATGTTATGGTTCACCTTGCTGTTCATCTTGTGAAAGAAATTCAGATCTGTGGTCCCGTGTTCCTGCGGTATATGTATCCATTCGAGAGATACATGGGCATCTTGAAAAATTATGTGAGGAACCGACATCGGCCCGAATGTAGCATTATAGAAGGATATTCCACAGAAGAGGTGATTGAGTTTTGCACAAACTACATGGCCGGTGTGGATCCTATTGGCGTTCCGAAATCTCGATACGAGGGAAGGCTCCAAGGAGTTGGGACAATTGGGTTGAGAGCCGTAGTTGCTGATATAAATGATCTACAGAAGGCACATTTTATTGTACTACAGTACATGACAGATGTTGCTCCCTACATAGATGAGCACATGACAATCCTTAAACAACAGAACTACACGAGAAGTCAGAAGTGGCTTACTAACGAGCATAATCGTTCTTTTATAGGATGGCTGAAAGAAAGAGTGAAGTCACACCCCGTACCTGAAATTGTTAAACTGCTGGGCGAAGGACCCCAAATTGTTGTCAAAACATTCCAAGGATACGAAATTAACGGTTATACTTTTTACACTAAACGGCAAAGTGAGAAGAGTACAATGCAAAATAGTGGGGTGACGTTGGTGGCGACGTCTCAAGAATTCAGTAGATCTGGAGATGGCCGGGCTGTAATAACATCGAGGTCATATTATGGAGTCATTGAAGAAATTTGGGAGCTCGTTTACAATCCTCGCCTGAGCATTCCCTTGTTTCGGTGTCAATGGGTCGAAGACCGGGGTGTTAAAGTTGATAACGACGGGTTCACACTCGTTGATTTTAACAAAGTTGGGTATGTTGATGATCCGTTTATACTCGCCAAGCAAGCCACCCAAGTCTTTTATGTCACTGACCCGAGTGATGATAGGTGGAGCGTCGTCCTATCCGGAAAAAGAAGGATTGTCGGGGTAGAAAATGTCGTCGATGAAGAAGAGTATGACCAGTTCGACGAAATACCTCCATTTTGTGCCGACATGCAACCTGAGGTAGCAACAATAGAAGAAAACGACAGAGCAAACTACATGCGATCCGACCACAATGAAGGATTATGGGCCGAGAGTACTGTTGAAAAGGAGAAAAAATAGAGAAAAAGGAAAAAAAAAGCCGGTGTGTAATATTTATTTTTTGTTTAAAATTTAAACTTGTAATATTTCTTTTTTAGAAACAACTTTGTAATAATAAAACATTTCTAGTGCAAATATTAGTATTATATTTTAAATATTAGTAGGAATATTAAACTTTAAGAATAAAATATTTGTAGTTCAAATATCAAATATTATATTCCTCTATTTCAAATATTAGTTCATTTTTTTAATAATAATAAAACATTTCTAGTTCAAATATTAGTATTAGATTTTAAATATTAGTGAATTCTTAAATAATGAAATAAAAAATAAAATATTAGTATTAGTTTTTAAATATTAGTAGGAATATTAAATATTAAGAATAAAATATTTGTAGTTCAAATATCAAATATTATATTTCTCTATTTCAATGTTAGTTCATTTTTTATAATAATGGTACACAATTGCTATTTCAAATATTAGTATTAGTTTTCAAAATATTAGTTAAGATATTATATAATAAAAATAAAATATAAAATATTAGTTAATATTAGTATAAGTTTAATTGTCTAATATTAGTTAATATTAGTATTAGTTAATATTAGTACAAAATTTTAATTGTCTATAGTTCAAATATTAATAATAAAAAAAAAACCAGGTATTAGTTAATATTAGTATAAGTTTTAAATATTAGATGTGATATACTATATATTTTAGTTAATTTATTATTACTTTAAATAATATAAAAAATAAAAAGAAACATAATTGAATATGTTTGAACTTTTTGTACACGGACTTTTAGTTAATAGTCCGTGTATAAATAGTCATTGCACATGGATTTAACTATAAAACCGTGTATAAAGGGGAAGAGAGCTACACGGACTATTAACTAAATGTCTGTGTACAAAGGGGAATTGTACACAGACGTTTACTTGTTTGTCCGTGTAAAAAGACATATTGTACACGGTCGTGAACTTAATAATCCGTGTAGAAAGAGTTAACAAATGTACACGGCCGTGAACTTAATAATCCGTGTAGAAAGAGTTAAAAATATAATTCAAAAGACATTTCTCTTCTAAATTTTCATTAGCCGCGCGCCGTTTGAGTTCCAAAACCTCCAAATTCTCTCCGGCCACTGCCACCACTCCGGTGTACTCCGCCATTGTCGGTCCTCTGCCACCTCTACGGTCCACCCTCTCCTTTCTCGGTAAAGTACTCTTCACTTCTCTGATTTTGGCCGAGTTCGGGTTGTTGATTTTCCTAACTCGTTGGAATTAATTTCATTTGGGGGATTCTCTTAATCAGGCCAGTAAAGCTAGAGCTCGGTTGGCTTAGATCGAGTTAACCAAATTTTTTTTTAGAAGAAAGAGGAAGGTTTTTCTGTTTTTAATTTAAATTGAAATCAGTTTTTCGGTTTGAATTAAAATCAGTTTTTGTGGGTGCCACTTTACTGTCCCTAATAATACAAAAAAAAAAAAAACAGCTTGCACCATGTTTAAATTTCTGACTAAAAGAGATTGTTTTTTTTGGTCTGTATGGATTTCTATTAAATTTGATGCTCAATCTATCTAAATTATGGTGGATGTATATATGCAAAACCTATTAACTAAATTGATTAGAGATAATACCATATTCTGTAAGCTTATCACCTAGCTGGTAAATTGATTATAGACATTGATCTTGTAAAAGTACTCCAAACGGCCAAAATGACCTCTGCTGGTAAATTGATCAGTGCAGATCAATGCGGGGGACAAAACAGATTTATGAATTGACCAACCGACAGAGGACTCCAAAACACACAAAATGGACACAAATTTCATATTTTTCAGATTATATTTCAATTTTATATGATTTTTCAAAGTTCAGCCTTTTAATTCTTATTTTCTGCTATTTAAAGGTGCAGAATTTTCATTTTGAGAGGCTGAACTTTGAAAATTTATATAAAATCGAAAAAAAATCAGAAAAATATGAAATTAATGTCCATGTTGTGTGTTTTGAAGTCTTCCATTTAATTGTGAACCCTCGTTTTGCATTTTACACATAGGTCCATTACTTTCTTTTAATATTTCTTTGTATGGCAGAACCATGTCGGATGAGGGTGAGCACATAGATGTGATGGCAGAAGAGGATCAGCAAGCTACTGCCTCATCAGAAAGAAGGAAAAGAGGTCCGACAATGTGCACAAGCACGTCCGAGAAGAAGCAGTTGGAAATCCGGTTCGCGGAAGACGGGCGTGCGCAAGGTCCAAACCGAATGGCGTACTCAAATTGGTGTTGCAATTTGGTGAAGCGAAAGGCAAGTATCATTGTAGAGAGTTGGAATAAGTTTGATAAAGAGGAGAAGAACGACTGGTGGAACATGGTGAAGGTAAAGTACCGAACAACTCTTTACTTTATTTTCATTGTTGTACATGAAATTAAATACAGTGAATTTGGTGTCAATCAGGCCTGCTCAGTGGAACATCGAGAGCGATACCCCAAAGGTCAAGACTCTGAGGATCATGAACGAAGGTTCGAAGCAATTCAAGAGCACGCTGAAGACAGATTTCATGGAGACAGGGAGAAATCCGGTAGGGTACTATTCTTGGCTAACACAAGAGGTGTGGGAGGAGTTTCAAGCTTTGAAGTCCACAGAAGAGTTCAAGGTATGTAACATTATCCAAAGTAGTTTATGTTTTTTCTCGATCTTCAATTATTTTTCTAAAACTAATTGATTTTCTTGCACATGTGAAGATAAAAAGTGCCGAAGGCAGGAGGATCGCTGCCATGAACAAGTTGTTAGTTTGTAATAATCTAGAAGTCAATAATACGATAAATTTGTTATATAAAGCTTTGTTCATGAATTGAATGTTTAATCATTTTGTTACCTTGAGTATTATTGAATTTATGAATCATTTCGAGTTCATGACTGGAATTGTGAAACTTCATAATATAGATGATAATACTCTTAAAAGTCTCTAACCAAGGTAATTAGCAGGAACACTAATTACCGCGATAAGGTTAGTGTGTGTGGATTAAATGATGGTTAAGTTTTACAAACCATAGACAAAGAGTTGTCATTTTAATCACACAGATACATGTTAGAGAACATGATATTTGACAGACCCCAAATGAAACATTAAATGGAATTGTGTTTGTGTCATTAATGTTTTCATTTTAGTGTTAAGTTCGAAAGTATGAGATATTCATTTTTCCTACATAAGAAATGTATATGTGTGATTGCTATCTAACGCTATCCGTAAAAAGTAGCTATAAGGATAGTTTTTCGGTATACATAGCTTATGCGGAGGAAAAGATGGTTTATCAAAAGTACTATTGTCCCTCGTATCTCAATACGAGCTATAGCATCACTGGGCCCCTTGATAGAATATGATTATCTGGATCCAGTATGATTACAAGAGTAAACATATTTGATAATCTATTCAGGATCAAGAAAAGATTAAGTTTGCAAGGATGACACACACCTACCTTGAAACTAATCTGATAGCTATGAGACAAAAGAATTAACACGAAGTAAATCGTTTACTGGATCGTGATATTGTACGGTACAGCATCATCTGTGTAATTGGTGTCATAATGTACTTGCCAGGTGCCACCTATGATTATAGAAGTTAGAACAGTTCTAATTCTATTTGCCAACATAACACAGATCCTATCGAGTCACACCAATAGGAAAGTAATCAGAGAAATTTTATGATTAATTATAAAGTGTTATAATTAAGAATAAAATATATGTCATGGAGATGACATGCTTAAATCGAATTAAATTTATAAACGTGTATGACACGTCGTATAAATTTATCGCAAACGCAAGAAATACAATTATTCAGAATAATTGTATATATATATATATATGGATTAAAATATTAATTATGAATTAATATTTTGGACCAAAAGTCCAATTTGAATTTAGGCCTTAATTAAATTTAGAATTTAATTAAAAGCCTAAATTAAATTAAATAAATTAAATGAAAATGTTTAATAAATATATTAAACAAATAATGACAAATGCAAATTGGTTTTGACATCTCAAAACCGACCTTAATAGAACCGCCATATATTGGCTATATAAAGGGTGGAAATGTGAGAAAATATTAAGAAGTTCATTCTAAGTTCTAATCAAAGTACGAATCAGAATCCGATTCGATTCGTATCTAATTTTCTCTCCCAAATAGTGATTTGCAGAAAATCTGATTATCCATATATATATTTTTGCGAGAATAAAAGTTATTCTTGTGAATAGTGTTTTGTCAGAAATTTCGTACTTTCGGTGAATAGTGATTTACCGAAAACTGCGAATTTTCGAATACCGTTTGTTACACCAAAAGGTATAGTACAAAGTTTCAGTACAGTAAACTGCACTTTTTAACCTTCAATACACTTTTCGGTTCAGACTGCAAGTATACAATCCTATCGAGTAGTATAAATTCGGGTATCGATCACAGGGACGGTTCAAGTCTTAACTAGATTTCTACGTAAATTAAATAAAAACTAGAAGTTGGAAAAGATTGGTTTTGGGTTTTTATAATTCCTAACAATTTAATGACAATAATTAAATGCAAGAAAGAAAATAAACTTGATTTAAATCAATAGTAAAAAAGGTGTTTCCAGGGTTATGACTTCATCTCAGTTCTGCCTCGAGGTACCCGGTCCGTGTAGTGTCCTACACGGGCCGTGTCCAGTGTACACGGGCCGGGTACTGTCGTACACGGTCCGTGCGGCCCTCGAGTGAATACAGCAGTTATTGTTTCTCTGTGTTGTTCCTTTGTGTAGGGTTCTACTGACCAGACCTAATGTCTCTAAACCTCAACTGTCGTCTGTTGGCTTATTAACTTGGTATGGAATTGCAATATGTGCCCTCGTCGGGTTCTAGACCTCAACTGTCGTATGTTGGTCTGAATTACCTAGTTGCTTGTTTGGTATACTAAAGGTAACCTCATTCCGTCGATATGAGGAAATGTTCACCTGTCGGCTACTACTTGATTTCACCTTCCGGATCACTAATCCTACCTCATGTACTTAGTTTGGTTGAGAGATTATAAGGGCCAAAGTACCTTCTAGATGTGCGCATTCATCTAGTGGTAAACCAATAAAAATCAAACAACTTAGACTAAGCAATTAAAATCAAACACAATCCAGCAAACATAAATTTCAACAAAAGAATCCAATAACTAACATGCAAAACAAAACATTCGATTACATCACAACCCTAGAAACTAAAAGTCTACTCTAACATGATTAAAAAGCAAATAAAACAAATAAAGATAAAGGAGTTCATAGAAAAGCTAGAAGAACAATGAAGATCCGTCGAAAAACTCTCGTTTTCCTCCTCTCTTCTTCGCCTCCTTGCTTAATGTTTTCTTTATGTTTTCGTTTTCAAAAACTTTCGACTGTGGTAAAGTTCATCTAAGAATGTGATGAAGCAATAGAGTACCCAAGTAAGAACTGTTTATCTCCACCGTAAAAGAGAAAAGGTTGAGTCAAAGAAGAAAAGCGGTTTTCTTTCTGGCCAATCCTATTCGTTTTACGTGTCCTGATAAACTGGCCCAAAGGGGACTTTGTCACGTTACCAAATTGCTTTACTACTGTCGAAGCATGGCAAAATGTAATTCTTTCGCCTTTTCGAAAACCTTTGGTTTTGTAAAGTTCATCGAAGAATGTGATGAAGCAATAAAGTACCTGAGTAAGAGCTGTCATTTCCACACCGTAAAAGAGATGGTTCTGTCTAGGAAAGACCGAATCTAAAGCGGTCCTTGTGACCCCGGTCTTTCCTGGGAGCCCCTTTTCGTGTCCTAATGGCTGGCCCAAAAGGAACTTTGTCACGTTACCAAATTGCTTTACATGCCAAAAAGAATATCTGCTTTAAAACCATATAAACTGTTTATATGTTTTCAAACGGTATAACTAAAGAACTTAGCATAGCTGCAAAATAAAGAATTAGGAACTGATAAGTTGTATACGTAACTTGGTCACGTATATAAATAAATAGGATTTATTGCTTTGATATGAAATGCATAAATTAGATTTATCGCTTTCAAGGAACCGTGAAATTAGTCGTTAGTCAAAGAAAGACTGGAAGTGGATACCTTCGGTTGTCTTTCTGGCAGACTCTTTTCACGTATCCGTAAGACTGTCTAAAACCAGATTTATGAGATAAACATGCTTAAAACAAAGTCAAGCATGTGAAAGAGTGTCTTAGTCAAAGGAAGACTGGAAGTGGATACCTTCGGTTGTCTTTCTGGCAAGACCTCTTTTAAAGGTTGCTTACAAGGTTTAAAGCATAAAACAAACCCATCTAATTAAGTAGTATGCCCTTCCTACTCTATCCTTCTCAAACCATTGTTCATTGGTTGACGGACTGCTCAGCAGACGTCGCCTTTTACCTTTGGTGGTCGAGGGTTATGTTCGACATAACAAACCAAATAGAGTGAGGTTACTTACCGGTGATTTCCAAAATCGTTTTGGGCTCGGGGCAAAGTCTTCGTTAAAACATACGATGTTTAACGAAACCAAGAGTCATATAGAGATATGATTAGCAAAGAGTTACTTACCTAAAAATAATTAATAGGCAAGCTTCTTAATCGACTTGTCTATTAATGAAAGATAGGGATCTTGGTCCTTCTGCAAAATAGGAATATAACAGATTTGCAGTGGGAGTTTTATTGTTAAAAATAAAACATTACATGAACAAAGCTAAAATCTTTACATTTAACATTGTAGAACATGTCTAAAGAAACGTCATTCTCGTTGCGCTCCCTGCTCGAGAAAGAAAAGCTGAAAGGAGACGGGACTAATTTTACTGATTGGTTCCGTGCTCTCACGATCGTACTAAGGCGCGAGAAAAATGAATATGTCTTAAATACACCTTACCCTGATGAGCTCAAAGCAGGTGCTACTGCTGATGAGCTCACGGTGTACAACAAGCACAAGGAAGATGAGCTTGATGTACAGGGTCTCATAGTTGGGATTATGGGTCCTGAATTGCAGAGGCGATTCATGGATACCAAATCCAACGACATGTGTGTCCAGCTTAAGAACATGTTTCAAGAGCAGGCACGTGTGGAGAGATTCAAGGTAACCAAGTCCCTACTAGGTCACAAGTTGGCCGAGAGCGGCTCTATGGGCACTCATATGCTCCGTATGACGAGTGATATTGAGCAGCTGCATAAACTTAATAGTCCGTTGAGCAAAGAGTTTGCTACGGATATTATCCTGAACTCGCTTCCACCCAGCTTTTCGGGGTTCATCATGAACTTCCACATGCTTGGGATGGAAAGGAGTTTACAGGAGCTGCAGGGGATGCTTAGGATCGCAGATGGAGACATGAAGAAAAGTTCTTCTGTTCTCATGATCCAAGCGGGTAAGAAAAAGATCAATAAGGCAAAGAAGAAAGTGGTTCCGAAGTACAAGGGCAAAGGGAAGCAGGTTCTTAAACAGAACGCTCCCAAGGTAAAGGTCTCTGCTTCCTCTGACTGTTATTATTGTAATAGCAAAGGTCATTGGAAGAGAAACTGCCCTAAGTATCTGGAGGATGTAAAGTCTGGAAAGGTCTCCAAGGCTTCAACCTCAGGTATTTATGTTATTGAAGTTAATGTTGCTACCTCTATTAATGATTGGGTATTAGATACTGGATCATGTGCTCATATTTGTTCAAATATGCAGGCATTAAAGAATAGAAGGAAACTTGGCAATAGGGAAGTACAACTCCGAGTTGGAAATGGAGCAAGTGTTGCAGCCATTACAGTCGGTAGTATAGAGTTGTGTTTGCCCAGCGGGCTTGTAATGGAACTGGAAAATGTTTATTTTGTTTCTAGCATTTCCAGAAATATCATATCAATCTCATGTTTAGAGATGAATGGTTTTTCATTTGTTATAAAAGACAAGCGTTGTTCTATTTATAAAAATGAATTATATTATGGATCATCTTATATGATAAATGGTCTTTATATGTTGGAAATGGATAAACCTATGTTTAACATTAATAATAACAAACGACTCAAAACATCTCATGAAAGTACGACTTACATGTGGCATTGTCGCCTTGGTCATATAAACGAGAAACGCATTAAGAAATTACAAGAAGTAGGACTTCTTGGTAAATTTGATTTTGAATCAATTAACACATGCGAATCCTGTTTACGAGGAAAAATGACCAAAGCGCCTTTTTCTAAAAAGGGAGAAAGGGCAAGTGACTTATTAGGTCTAATACATTCCGATGTATGTGGACCTATGAGTACTTGTACAAGAAACGGTTATTACTACTTTATCACTTTTACTGATGATTACAGTAGATATGGTTATGTCTACATGATGAGACATAAGTCTGAATCTTTTGAAAAGTTCAAGGAATTCAAGGCTGAAGTAGAAAATCAACTGAATAAAAGTATTAAAGCCTTACGATCAGATCGTGGAGGCGAATACTTAAGTTATGAGTTTAAAACGTACTTAAAGGAATGTGGGATAGTCTCACAACTCACGCCTCCAGGGACACCGCAATGGAACGGTTTTTCTGAGAGAAGGAATCGAACTCTGTTAGACATGGTTCGTTCCATGATGAGTAACGCCACTCTACCAAAATCATTTTGGGGCCACGCACTAGAAACTGCTGCACTAACGATAAATAGGGTTCCATCTAAATCAGTAGAAAAGACTCCGTACGAGTTATGGTTTGGAAGAGTTCCAAACATATCTTTTCTTAAAATTTGGGGTTGCGAAGTATTTGTCAAACGCCTGACGTCTGACAAACTTGGTCCTAAATCTGATAAATGCTTTTTCGTAGGGTATCCTAAGGAAACGAGAGGATATTACTTCTATTACCAATCCGAGAACAAAATAGTTGTTGCTCGTAATGGTATATTCTTGGAGAAAGATTTTCTTACAAGAGGAAGTAGTGGGAGTAATGTAATACTTGAAGAAGTTCAAGATACATCACACAATATAATATCTGAACAAGATCAGATAAACCCACCACTTGTTACTTCAGCTGATGAGCATCTGGAAGAACCAAATCCACAAGTAGTTGTGGAAGAGGTTCTAGTCCCGAGCTCAGATACTTCGACTCAAGTTGAAGTAGAACTGAACCCACAAACAGTTGTGGATGAAGTTCAACAGCCAGAAGAACAAGTGCTACGTAGGTCAGCAAGGATAGTCCATGCACCTGAAAGGTACATGGGACTACACGAGATTTCAGTGTTTGACACTGAAGATCCACTAACCTATGCGGAAGCAATGGATAGACCCGACTCCGAAAAATGGCTGGAGGCCATGAGATCCGAAATACAATCCATGTATGACAACACGGTCTGGAACCTAGTTGTACCACTTGATGGGGTAAAACCCATAGATAACAAGTGGGTTTTTAAAAGGAAAACAGACATGGATGGTAATATGACTATATACAAAGCACGGCTAGTAGCGAAAGGTTTCAAACAAATTCTCGGTGTAGACTATGATGAAACTTTTTCGCCCGTGGCTATGTTTAAGTCAATTCGGATGCTCCTAGCAATTGCCGCATTTCATGATTATGAAATATGGCAAATGGATGTCAAAACCGCCTTCTTAAAATGGAAATTTAGAAGAGGACGTGTATATGATACAGCCCAAGGGTTTTGAAGATCCAAAGAATGCTGGGAAGGTGTGCAAGCTTCTTAAATCCATTTATGGATTGAAGCAAGCATCAAGGAGTTGGAATCTTCGATTTGACGAGGAAGTCAAAAAGTTTGACTTCGTCAGATGCGAAGAAGAACCTTGTGTGTACAGAAAAACTAGTGGGAGTTCCATCGCCTTTCTAATCTTATATGTGGACGACATACTCCTGATGGGAAACGATATTCCGTTATTGCAACAAGCCAAGTCTTCATTAAAGAAAGTGTTCTCAATGAAAGACTTGGGCGAGGCAGTCTATATATTAGGCATCAAGATCTATAGAGATAGATCGAAAAGACTCATAGGATTGAGTCAAAGCACATACATTGACAAAGTGCTGAATCGGTTCAGCATGCAGGATTCCAAAAGAGGATACCTGCCAATGAATCATGACGCAAAGCTTAGCAAGACTCAGTGTCCTTCGACAACTGATGAGCGAAGCAACATGAGTAAAGTACCATACGCTTCGGCTATTGGCTCTATCATGTACGCCATGTTGTGCACTCGCCCTGATGTCTCGTACGCTTTGAGTGTTACGAGTAGATATCAGGCTAATCCAGGCATGGAGCACTAGATTGCTGCAAAGAATATCCTTAAGTACTTGAGAAGAACTAAGGATATGTTTCTCGTCTACGGTGGTGACTCAGAACTCGTGGTAAATGGTTACACAGACGCAAGTTTCCAAACTGACCGAGATGACTCGAGATCACAGTCCGGGTATGTGTTCATACTCAACGGTGGTGCTGTGAGCTGGAAGAGCTCAAAGCAGGAAACTACTGCAGACTCAACCACCGAAGCTGAGTACATAGCAGCATCCGAGGCAGCAAAAGAAGGTTTATGGATTAAGAAGTTCCTTAGCGAACTAGGAGTGGTTCCCAGTGTTCAAGGCCCTGTGGACCTCTACTGTGACAACAATGGAGCTATAGCTCAGGCCAAGGAACCGAGATCGCACTCAAAATCCAAACATATTCTACGCCGTTATCACCTCATACGAGAAATCATAGATAGAGGTGATGTAAAGATCTGTAGAGTTGACACAGCCAGCAACACAGCTGATCCACTTACAAAACCTCTTCCTCAAGCCAAGCATCAGATGCATACTGCTTCTATGGGTCTGAGACACATAGGAGATTGGCTATGAGATTTTCTTTAGATCTATGAGATTTTTAGAAAATAGAGATTTGTATAAGATAGGGCCTACGATGATTGGCTCCTAGCTTAAGTGAGAGATTGTTAGTTTGTAATAATCTAGAAGTCAATAATACGATAAATTTGTTATATAAAGCTTTGTTCATGAATTGAATGTTTAATCATTTTGTTACCTTGAGTATTATTGAATTTATGAATCATTTCGAGTTCATGACTGGAATTGTGAAACTTCATAATATAGATGATAATACTCTTAAAAGTCTCTAACCAAGGTAATTAGCAGGAACACTAATTACCGCGATAAGGTTAGTGTGTGTGGATTAAATGATGGTTAAGTTTTACAAACCATAGACAAAGAGTTGTCATTTTAATCACACAGATACATGTTAGAGAACATGATATTTGACAGACCCCAAATGAAACATTAAATGGAATTGTGTTTGTGTCATTAATGTTTTCATTTTAGTGTTAAGTTCGAAAGTATGAGATATTCATTTTTCCTACATAAGAAATGTATATGTGTGATTGCTATCTAACGCTATCCGTAAAAAGTAGCTATAAGGATAGTTTTTCGGTATACATAGCTTATGCGGAGGAAAAGATGGTTTATCAAAAGTACTATTGTCCCTCGTATCTCAATACGAGCTATAGCATCACTGGGCCCCTTGATAGAATATGATTATCTGGATCCAGTATGATTACAAGAGTAAACATATTTGATAATCTATTCAGGATCAAGAAAAGATTAAGTTTGCAAGGATGACACACACCTACCTTGAAACTAATCTGATAGCTATGAGACAAAAGAATTAACACGAAGTAAATCGTTTACTGGATCGTGATATTGTACGGTACAGCATCATCTGTGTAATTGGTGTCATAATGTACTTGCCAGGTGCCACCTATGATTATAGAAGTTAGAACAGTTCTAATTCTATTTGCCAACATAACACAGATCCTATCGGGTCACACCAATAGGAAAGTAATCAGAGAAATTTTATGATTAATTATAAAGTGTTATAATTAAGAATAAAATATATGTCATGGAGATGACATGCTTAAATCGAATTAAATTTATAAACGTGTATGACACGTCGTATAAATTTATCGCAAACGCAAGAAATACAATTATTCAGAATAATTGTATATATATATATATGGATTAAAATATTAATTATGAATTAATATTTTGGACCAAAAGTCCAATTTGAATTTAGGCCTTAATTAAATTTAGAATTTAATTAAAAGCCTAAATTAAATTAAATAAATTAAATGAAAATGTTTAATAAATATATTAAACAAATAATGACAAATGCAAATTGGTTTTGACATCTCAAAACCGACCTTAATAGAACCGCCATATATTGGCTATATAAAGGGTGGAAATGTGAGAAAATATTAAGAAGTTCATTCTAAGTTCTAATCAAAGTACGAATCAGAATCCGATTCGATTCGTATCTAATTTTCTCTCCCAAATAGTGATTTGCAGAAAATCTGATTATCCATATATATATTTTTGCGAGAATAAAAGTTATTCTTGTGAATAGTGTTTTGTCAGAAATTTCGTACTTTCGGTGAATAGTGATTTACCGAAAACCGCGACTTTTCGAATACCGTTGGTATAGTATTTCTGGCAAAAGAAATACCAACTCTCTGGTGTAGTTCCTGGTGGATAACTGATAGAGGCACTATATTTTTGGTGCTTGCTTAGCCGGGTCAGACTGTCGGGTCAGACTGCATTCCAATTTGAATTTGGAAGCAAGGTAAAGAAATGTTATATTAATCTATTTAATTGTTAAATAGATTTAATCTTTTAGAAATCAATCAAAGGAGTAGATCTATAAACTGATTAAAATACAAGTAAATACGGTTTTACTACTTTGGGTCTATACAGGATTAATCTGGTATGTAACTCTCGGTTATTATCCGACATACTACTTTAATCTATGATCTGAATGAGTAAAGTTTTATTTACGGCTTTTAATCTAAGAAAAGGATTGAACGGGTATGTAACTCTCGGTAGATTATCCGACATACCGCTTCAATCATTTTGGCTTAAGTTAGAAGTAAAAATTTTGTTTTACGGTCTTTCCGCAGCTTAAGCCTAATGGCTTTGGGTAGCCTCAAAACCCAACACAAGTATCCGCACCATTTAGGGTCAGGTGGTTACAAGGGTAAGTCGGCAGAGTGGAGGACAGTACTGGAGCAAAACAAAGATTCCGACTCACCCGTGGTTAGGATCCAAAATCCTAGGGGCCAAGATTGGTTCATGGGTAGATCCGAGTTAACCGCTGACGGGAGGATAGTACTCCCAGAGAAATTGCAACCCGTGGCTCAGAGAAGGTAAGAGTCATTTCTTATAACTTTGTGTCATTCAAACGAAATTATAATTCCGAATGTACATCACTCGGTCTTTTGCTATAACTAATATTTCTATTAACAGTTGGAGGTGGAGCAGGAGGTCAGTTCGGGTGCCCGGACGGTCGAACGACAAAATGATTCCTTGGCCGCAGCGCTCGGGAATCCAGAACACACAGGCCGGGTAAGGGGTGTAGGGGCCTACAGGGGCTGGAAGGAGGTGTTCCGAGTTGAGGGAGAAAAACCTCGAAGAAAACCTCGTGCCAAAGTTGATAAAGACGAGATAGTTGCGCAGGTACGCGCGGAGGTCAGCAAAGAGTACGACGCAAAGCTGGCTGAGATGGAATCAAGGTTGTTGAACCGGTTTTCATCTCTTGCGCAGCAATCCGAGCAACCACCTCCTATTTCGCCGGGAGTTCGGCGAAGTAGCCAAGCATCCGGGACTTGGGCCTTAGATGATTTGGAAAATCTAAAGGTAATCACTACTGTTTTATAGTCTAAAGGTAATTCATACCTGTTTGTAACATTGTTAGACAACATCGCACCATTAAAAAGTAATAACTTTTTTGTAATTGCAGGACCCCAGAGCATGCGACCTCGTCCTGTGGCAGGGTAGTTCTCCTCTGATCGTTGCCAAGGGCGTTGTACTTCCAGGAGCCCCAAGTGTACACCATGCTCAGCTCATGCCCGACTATGCATGCGTGCAGGTTGACTCAGTCATGGAGGGATGGGGGCGCGTACCTCTTCCTGCCCCTACCGGCGATATGTTTGTTCTTGATGATGCCCGCAATTCATTTGTCCAATAGCCCAGGAGTCAGATTGTTTTGCATCAGGTAATCTCTAAATAATCCATTTCTTTTGTTACATTCAAATCATTCTTTTTCAAATAATTGAAGAAGATATGTTAATTTTAATGCAGACACGAGGAGATGATGTCATCGGTGCACAGGAGATGATGTCACCGGTACGGACTGTTGTGGCTTGCGACGTCGGGGCTGACGCGCCAGGATCACCAGACCGTCCTATGGTCACCGAAGAAGAATACAGCCGTTTGCCTGGTGATTTGCGCCTTCTCCACGACCGCTTGATGTCGGCACCCGAAGGCATGAAGGATATCATCATCCCTGTCCCACCTGGGATGTTTTTACATGAAGGCAGTATTATCAGTATGTCGTTCAAAGACTTCAAGGACATTCTCCACCACTCGTCATCCGATAGATGGCTCGATGTGTCGTTCATCTCCATATTCCTCATGTTAGTGACTCAAAATTATTTTCATTATTGTATACAACTCAAATATATATTCTAATATAAAATTATGAGTTTTCAGGAAGCTAATCCGAAACTGTAATGAGATGGTACAAAGGAAGAACTTGTGCATATTTCTAGACCCCGAGAGAGTGAGTGACACGTCCCTGAGATGTTATTCGGATGTGGGTATCGAGTACATGTGTTCAGCGCTGCATCGTGCTGTGGAGGAGGAGAAGAAATTCATTATCGTGCCGTACCACCAGAGGTTAATTCTAACCTTAGCTTATGTATTGTTTTTTTTGATAAAAGTGGTATATACCACCTGTTTCCATAGAAACAAATTGTTCATACAAGAATGTTTAGAAACAGAAACAGCAAAACAGTGTCTATGTAACAAAATAGCTAAATCTCACAAGTTCTGAAGCAGCTAGTAGATATCTAATAGACATGAGACTAAAGAATTATTAAGCATAGAGCAAACAAAATAGAAAGAGTTAGAAAGTTTATTAGAGTAAAATAAGGGGCAGCAGGAGAAGAGGAATGGAAGAAGGCAGCATCAGCATCATGAAAAATCAGAGGGGTATGACCCCTCTAAACCAAGACATGGATCTTCCTCTGAATCCCAAATATCGCTGTCCATCTCCGATGTATCTGTCTCCGATAGGATTATAGAATTGCCTACCTGAGACAAGTGTGTAACATCCATAGGTAGAATCAAGGTTAATTTAAAGAAAGATTCATCAGAATTAGTCTTACACCAATAAGAGGTTAAGGAAATAATTTGAGAACCTAATGTTGCTACAGAGGGTATCCTAGCATTATTAAAGCAAACTTTATTTCTAGTCAACCAAATAATCCAAACTGTGGCTGCTCTAATTAATTCTATTAATAAACAATCTTTAAGGGGAATCCAAGCATCTAAAAGCCACAAATCTGATATATGTTCACAATTAAAAATAAAATTGTTGTAATTGGCAATCCAAGACCAAAGAGTTGAGATTAAAGGGCAAGTGACAAAGAGGTGATCAATTGTTTCTAAAGAGTTGCAAAAATGGCAAGTTTGGTCTCCAGTCCAGCCCCTTTTAGCCAAGTTGTCTTTTGTCAAAATTTTGCCCTCTTTTAGCAACCACATAAAATTTTTAATCTTAAGGGGAATTTTTGTTTTCCAGAGGGTAGTATAGGTTGAGTTTTTAATTCCTCCAAAATCCAACCACTGATAAAGAGAATGTACAGTAAACTGGCCAGAAGAGTGCCATCTCCAAAAAATCCTATCAGGTTGGGAAATGTTAGTAAAGACTGAAGAGAAGGAGTAAGAGGATATAAGGTGGTGCCATTCAACTAAAGTAATTCCTGTGAGTTGTCTATTGAATTGTAAGGAAATAATAGTAGAGGTGAAAGCCCTAGAAACTGTGATAAGGGGTTCAGCTGAGATACGAAATAGATTTGGGTATAAACAATATAAAGCACAATCTCCAGCCCATCTGTCTAACCAAAAGGAAGTTTCTTGTCCAGTACCAATGATTCTATTAATACCTAATTCTACAATATGTCTAAGTGATAGGATGCTTTTCCAAAAGGAGGAACATCTTGAGTTAACTAAGTCCGATATACTATATTTATCTATAAGAATATCTTTCCATTTACCTGAGGAAGTTGGGTCTTTGAATCTGAAATACCATTTGGCAAGCAAGGAAATATTCATTCTATCTAAGTTAAGTACACCTAAACCGCCTTGGTTCTTACTAAGGCAGACTTGGTCCCATGCTACAAGGTGGTATTTTTTTCTAGTTGAAGAGGAACCAGACCATAAGAATTTCTTTCTGATTCTATCTATTCTTTGTCTAATGTTAGCAGGAATCCTGTAGATGGATAGCCAATATATAGGGATTGCAGATAGTACAAAATTAAGTAGTGTTACTCTACCTCCTAATGAAAGTAAGGTGCCTTTCCAAGTTTGCAGTTTGTTTTCTATTTTGGAAACTAAAGGTTGCCAATCATCTGTACTAAGTTTTTTCCAATGAAGAGGAACACCTAAGTAGGTGATAGGTAGAGAAGAAAGTTGACAGTTTAGTTGATTAGCTAGATTAATAGCCATAGTATTGGAGATGTTTAGTGGAATTAAAGCACTTTTATTGAAGTTGATTTTTAGTCCAAAAAGGGACTCAAAACCTAGTAAAAGAAATTTAAGGTGTTCAATCATCACAGGGTTGGCTTCTAAGAAAATTAGAGTGTCATCTGCAAAATGTAGATTAAGAACTGTGGAGGAGTTGGCAAATTGACCTAAACCCGAGATAAGACCAGCTGATTGGGCTCTTGTAAGAATTTTGTTTAATGCATCAGCAACTAAGTCAAAAAGAAGAGGTGATAAAGGATCACCTTGTCTAAGGCCTTTCTTACATGAAAAATATGTTCCTTGAGTACCATTAAAAGAGACACAAGATCTACCACCTTCTAAGATATCTTTAATCCAATTAATGAAAAGGGTACCAAAGCCCCTAGCTGCTAAGATTTCTAATAAGAAGTTCCAATTAACCTTATCAAAGGCCTTCTCAAAATCAAGCTTAAGGAGAATTCCTTGTTGTTTAGAGATTCTAACCTGGTGTAATACCTCGTGGGCACTTATGATATTATCTCCTATTAATCTGCCTTTAATAAAGGCTGCTTGAGAGTCATCTATTAATGGGTCTATAACCTTTGATAATCTATTAGTTAGAAGTTTGGTAATTAATTTAAAGCTGCAGTTAATTAGACTAATTGGTCTAAAATTTTTGATAGTGGTGGCATCTGACTTTTTAGGAATTAGACAGATAGAGGCTAGATTAAGTTTAGAGACATCTAATGTTCTATTGTAAAAGGACTGAAATAAGAGATTAAGGTCAAATTGAACTAAGTCCCAATAGGTTTGATAAAATAAGAAAGAGATGCCATCAGGACCTGGGGCTTTATTTGGATTGCAAGAGAAGACTGTTGTTTTTATCTCTTCAATTGTAAAGTTTTTTTCAAGTGATGCCTGTTGAGATGGGGTGAGTTTTGTAGAATTTTCCCAAAGGTCAGGTTGTAGAGAGAGGAATCTAGAATCAGTAGTACCTAATAATTCTTTAAAGTAGGAGGTAATATGATTTTGTAGGATAACAGGATCATATATAGGAGTATCATTTATTTCTAAGGATAGAATAGTATTTTTCTTTTTCCTAATGGAAGCAGATAGGTGAAAAAAATTTGTATTGAGATCTCCTTCTAAGAACCATTTAAGTTTTGCTCTTTGTTGCCAATGGGTTTCCTCATCTTGGTAAATTTTATACAAGGATGTTTGGCAATCTTTCCATTGTGAGTATTCCCCAGGAGTAAGAGAATTAGAATCATGTAGGTTTTCAAAGTGTTCTAATTGCTCCAAGAGGGTAGTTTTTTTCCTTTTCTGTTCCCCTTGGAGATTAGCATTCCATCCTCTAAGTTTTTGTCTAAGAAATTGGAGTTTAAATTTCCATGAATTGCCTAAGTCATATTCTAAAGGATAAGCTAGCCACCATGATTGTATTAAATCAGAGAATCCTTCTTTGGAAATCCAGGATTTTTCAAATCTTATTGTTTTTCTAGGGATAGTGGTAATAGAATCAGTGTGTAATATAATTGGATTGTGATCAGAGTAAGTTCTAGGCAAGGAGGTAACAATAGAATTAGAGTAGTGAGAAATCCAATCAGTGGTGCAAAAAAATCTGTCCAGTAAAGCTTTGGATTGGGATGTTAATGATCTTGCCCAAGAGAATTTTCTATCAGTCAGTGGGCATTCTAGTAGATTGAGATATGAGATTAAGTCATTAAATCTATTGCTAAGGATGAAATTAAAAGAAGGGCCATGTTTTTCAGTTCTGTTTCTAATGAGATTGAAGTCCCCAAACAATAACCATGCAGGAGGACCAAGTAAAGGAATGGTACGGAGTTCAGCAAGAAAAGCACTACGTAAATTGGAGAGAACAGGGCCATATACTATGGTAAGAAGCCATTCAAAATTTTCATATTTGTTTTTAATATGAACTGTGATTGAGAAATCCATAATCCAAGTGTCTAAAATCCAGAATTTTGACTCATCAATACCTAATAATAAGCCTCCTGAAGCTCCATTGGAGCTTTTGGGAATCCAATGGGAAATAGAGTTGCTAAGGGCATTTAAGGATCTGGGAGGGAATGATTCTTTTTTTGTTTCCTGAATTCCTACAATGTCTATATGATGGTAAAAGAGAAAGTCTTTAAGTACTCTACGCTTAGATGAGGATCCTAATCCTCTAGCATTCCAACTTAAGAAATTAACCATTATTAACTATTTGATCATCTGTTGAGGGAACTAGAAGGAGAGGGCGTAAATCATAAGGGTCAGAGGAGGGAATTTTAGACTTAGTGGAAAGAATATCAGAAAAGGAGGAATGAAATCTAGAATGTGATAAATTACGTAGCCTTTTAACATTGTCTAATTTTTCCTCTTCTGAGGATCCTATATTAAAGCCGCTAATTTCATACAATTGGATAAGTTCTAGATCAGTTAAGTGAACATAAGGAAATGAGGAGACAATGGCAGTACCTGAAGTAGCTCCAGTTTTGCCTCCTCTTTTTTTACCAGTACCATCTTTGGCTTTGAGGCGAAGGCTATGGCGGGCTTCTTCTAAGGCGGTTGGTTGAGTACGGTCTTGGATGGATACAGGAGCAGGAAGGGGAGCAAGAACCGGATCAGAGGTCCGAGTAGGCACCGGGTCAGATATTGAAGTCGGTATCGGAGGAGGCATCAACGCAGGAATAGGAGCAGGTAGTGGCTTTGGAGAGGGTGGTGGAATAGGTAATAGAGGAGGTATTGAAGATGGGATTGGAGAAGGTACTGGGGGAGATACTGGAGCAAGTATTGGAGTCGGAAGTGGAGATGAGGGAGGGGTGGGATCTGGGATAAGGCTGTTCGGAGGAGGTGAAGGTATAGTTTCGGATGAGGTTGTGCGGTTAATGGCCGGAATTTGAATATTGGTTGGTTGTATATGTGAGGTTGCTGGTTGAACTGAAATTATTGGATTGTTGATCACAGGAGATGGAATTGGTTGGGAAGGGAAGGAGATAGGAAGCTGAAAGGTAGTAGGTTGAGTAGGCTGAGTAATCATAGAGGATTTAGAAGTAAGTGGATTTGGATCAGATGTTGAGCCAATTAAGAGGGAAGGAGGCTTTCTAGGTTCAGGAGATACTGATCGGGGATGCTTGCTATTGTTGTTGAATACCTGGAGGCGAGAGTGGCCCCAGCGTGGTACATCACCAAAGTCTTCCACTACAGTCTGGATTGTGTAGGTGGATTGTGCTCCAGAGGCGTCAGTGAAGACCAGATGGCGGCATGCTGGAATGACATCTTTGTCAGAAACACCTATCTTAAGGCGGAGAGCTATCATGCTGGAGGTAAGTGGATCAGCGTCTAGAAAAACTCCTCCCAAATCGCGAGCAAGCTGACGGAGTTCCGTGTCTCTCCAGAGATCATGTGGAAGGTTGTGAATTTGTATCCAGTAAGCCTTTAGGGAGGTACCTTGGTTAAATCTTTGAAAATCATAGGGAGTCACCGGAAAAAAGACATCCCCTAGCTTGATAGTACCAGCTCGAATTATGTCATCACGCCAAGCAAGATTTGGTGGAAGAATGAAGTACTGATTGTCAGGTAGTTCTCGAGCGATCCAAGTCCAATGCGGGAAGGGGAAGGAGCGATAGAGGTTTTCTTGAATGTACAATGGGCCTAGGCAGCGGAGATCCTGTAGAATGAGGCCTTGAGAGAGGGTTTGTCGAAGTTTTGTCGTGCCTGGAGTGGCATAGTAGCGGAGAACTGGTAAGGTGTTGGCCTCTGTAAGCAGCGGCAAATTTGGAGGAGGTAGCATGGTAAGGGGTAGGGAAGGAGCAGTTGGAGGAGAAGAAGGGAGACCTAGAATTGAAGAGGAGGGGGGTGGAATTGGAGTGGCGGTAGTAGTAGCAGCAAGGGAATGAGGAGATTTAATAGAAGTGGTGGATGCAGGGCAAGCATAGGAACGGTGGCCAATTTTCTGACAAGCAAAACAGACAAGCGAGTTGCGACAAATGGCAGTTGAGTGACCAGTGTCGCCGCATTTAAAGCAAACGTCGGAACGTTTCTTGGAGAGGGCGCGGAGGTGGTTAATTTTGGCAGTGACTCGAGCTTTGGATGTAGTGAGGTTCGTGTAGGAATTTTTGGGAAGGGGGCGTGTAACGGGTTGGGAAAGAATGGAGTCGCGGAGGACATCGGTGAAGGATCTAGAGGGGAGGGTCGCAGCCGATCCTGGGATAGGGTTTAGGGGAGGTATTTTAAGTGCTGGATTGAAGGAAGGTACTGTCTTGGGGGCAGCGAGAGTTGGGGGTGGAGGAAGAAGAGAGGATGGCTGTAGAGGGAGTAATGGGGCAGAAGGTTGAAGGGACGAAGAGAGGCGATCTAGGGCTCGGTGAATTTCCAGAAGAATTGTAGAGACCTGGGCTTGCTGGCCCATATTGAAAGAGATAATCTTGATTTTCCGATCTTCTTCCCTCAGCCCAAGAGCTACCTCCACGTGGCTTGCTTTTCTCCAGTCAAATTAAGAATCTAACTTTGATTTAACTGTTCTACTTCACTAGTCACTCCTTAGCTTATGTATTGTTCATATTAGCAAACACTCGTGTCACTATTATATGCTAAAGTACTTTAATTTTTATCCTCCCACAGCAAGCACTGGTGTCTGATAATCATTGTGCCTTACCTAAATACGAGCATAATCGTTGATTCTTGTAAGCCCAAAGGAAATATCCCAGCTAACAAGTGCAAAGAAATCTTCCCTTATGTCAACAAGTAAGCAATAATAATTTAATTGGTTTGAATTTTTTTCAATTATATCAAATTATAAAATTGCTATAAACATTCACTTTGTCTTTTGTAAGGGCTTTTGCGAAATATGTTAAAGAGGGAGGATTGCATAACAAGAGCAAGAAAAACAAGTTGAGTTGGAAGTGGTTGCTGGTGAGCACACTAAAAATTTATAATTTCATATATTGTCCAAAAAAATATTATCATTCTAACATAGGCCGCTAAATGCAAATTTCAGGGCCCGCAACAGTTGGAGAGTTGAGAATGCGCTTATTACATGATGATTTTCATGTTTGACTTTGTCGAAAGAATACAATTCCAATTCCCAACCGCGGTATGTAATTCATATTAATTGTTTCTATATAATAGCAATTGATATTTGCAACTATATTTCATCTACCTTTTCTTGTTACTAACTAATACCAAATTGTAATTGTAGAATGTGCCAAAGGAACCGCATTACACCAAGGAGCAGATCGACGATATCAGGTGTGTGTGGGCAAGGTGGTTTCTAATGGAATTTTGCAATGCTCAACATGGATTTCCATAATTTTGTATAATTTGGTGTATATGAATATTGTATAATTTATTGCATATGGATTTCTGGATAATCTGAAAAATATGAATTTCTTGCTAATCTGAAAAATATGGATTTATTGCTAATCTGAAAAATATGGATTTCTTGCTAATCTGGAAAATATGGGTTTCTTGTTATATGAAATCTGGAAAATATGGAAAATCTGGAATAGTTCTGTAACAAAACTGGCTAGCAAAACTGGAGGCTAGCCCAAAAACGAAAAATACAAAAAAAAAAAAGTGCTTTCTACACGGACATTTAACTAAAGTCCGTGTAGAAAAAAAGATAGCTACACGGACATTTAGTTAAATGTCCGTGTAGAAAGAGGAGAGCTACACGGACATTTAACTAAATGTCCGTGTAGAAAGAGTCAAGCTACACGGTTTTTTAGTTAAAAGTCCGTGTACAAAAAGAATCGTACACGGTTGTTTAGGTGATATCCGTGTAGCTCGGTAACATGGAGAGCGACACATTCTGGTCTTTGTACACGGCTGTTTGTGAAGTTATCCGTGTATAATCGTTAAAATTGCACATGGGCAAAAGTCCGTGTGTAGTTATTGAACTCATCGTACACCCTCGATTTAAACACGGTAGGAAATCCGTGTAGCTCCTCCTTTATTGTCCGTGTATAATCTCTTTTTTTTGTAGTAGTGTCAAATTAATTATGAACTCAAACAGCTTAAATTTTATAATTTGCGAATTTATTTTCACTTTTTGACCTTTTAAAGTCTAGTGCTATGAAATTGTGGCTTATAAATATTGATTGTAATAAGCATTACTTGATTGTGGGTTATTGTGTCAAAATATTGATTCCTTGTTTGTTGAATTGGGTGCATGTTGTTGCTGGCTATGAGGCAGAGATAGCGTCCATGACATTAATTTTTAATTCTTTCAATATTTGCCCGTAGAATTAATTAAGGCCTTTCTTTCTGTTGATATGATTATTATTGTTCTTTTGGTTTAATTTTCCGTATATTCCTACGGTATTCTCTAATTTCTTATATACCCCTTGTCCCCTTCACACTTAAATTTATCTAATTTATCTCTTAATTCTTCAAACTCTCTTTTTTTTATCCATTATCCATTACAAAGTAACTATGGAGTTAGCCATAGTTAGTTAAATCTCTCATTAAAATATATACTTAAAGACAAAAATACCCTTTTCTGTTAATAATTTGATTCGCCTCCTTGTCAGTGAGGTTTTTGGCCATGTTGAGACTGAAGCTCAACACCGTTAGGATCGCTGGCCGGAGTGCAACGAGTCAGCACACTTGCTTGGGTCTGACTTTGACAGTTCGATGGGGATGACCGGGACTCCGCCTCTTTTGCCAACTTGATTTACTTCTAGCTAGGCTGAGGAAAAGGTCTTTTGATGGAATTTGCTGCACTTATGATCGTTCTAACTCCAATTTTCTGCCCTGATCATTATCCTATGAATTTATTCAACTTTTAGGGATATAATTTGCTTTTTTGTTCTCTTCAGTTCTTGGTTAACGGTTCATTCAGGATTAAATCTATAGATTTTTTAGTGTATCTTCATCTTTACCAAGCTGGGATTGCAATCGTATAATTATAAGGAATTATACGATTATGGGTAATTAACTCAAAGGTAAATAGAAAAACAAAACAAGAGTTGAGAGATATATTAGACATAATCTAAAATACAAGGGTAAATAGAAAACTAAAAAAAATTCAAAAGTAAATAGAAAATTAACCTTTTTTTTATAAGAAATCCAGCTTGATTTCTTAAACTAACCAATATAACTGAGTCATTGCCAATAATCTCATTCCAAAAAAATAATATCTGATCCTAAGGAAATTTTTTATTTATAAACAATATAAATGGATGGGGGATAAAAGGATTTATTTTTCCATATAATAAGAAAACTTAATTGTTACTAAAATTTTAAATATAGCTCGTTATTATGTACTAATGAAATATAAAAAAATCGTTTTCCACTCGGCATATAAGTTGTTAAAGATTATTTTAAAAAATTTGATCTCCATCTCATACTTAGAGACAAATAATTTTTGTAAGGATGTGAATACTATATAAATAAAAGTCACAAAGATATAAAAAGTAATTTTTTACTATTGACACGTCTATTTTGAATGACTATACTATATAAATAAAAGGAGAGCATCAGATCAAATTCGATCTATTATATTGCTCATTTAGCTCGATCCGTGTTGAAATTTTGTCGAACATCGGACCGAATCTGATGTTATTTTAATATTATAATATTATCTGATGTATGTTAGTTTACGTAAGTATTTGTGTCCAATTGTAACTTAATCATGTACAAAATTTATAATCATATACGATATATAATTTTTTATCATATAAACATCATTTCGGACATGTAATTTATAATCATATACGACATATTCCTTATAATTTTATATGAAATTTTTTAACCATGGATGACATGCAATTTACAATTAAAAATGAGAAGTTATTTATAACCATATAAACATACAATTTTATATCATAAATTCTATCTATGTTTTGTCTCAAATATTATGAAGCAGCTAGTGAAAAATGACATCACTAGATGTCCTTAGAACCGATAGTGATATGGAATTCATATCATCTAATAGAAAAAAAAAATCTGTTTAGATTCAGACCATCCGATCAAAATCCACACAAATATTAAAAGAATCCTATATATTTCATCCCAAACAGGATTGATCCAAATTCTTATCCGACTGTTCAGATCAAAAAATAAATATTTTGTTACCTAGCAGAGAGGATATGGATTCAGTGATGTGAGTAGAGTAGAACTAGGGTGTTCTTAAGTTCACCAAGTCCCTTTGTGAACTCAACTCTAAAACCAATGGAATTGGCTTCAAACGACGAATCCAAACCGTTGAGATCCTTCTACCTTACGAGTAATACATCTACATGTGAAAATTTTAAAGTCTTGAAATAATTTAGTATAAAGTCAAGTGATCAAAATTAGAAAATTTATAAATTAATTTTAATGCATTCATTTTTTGAGCGTCTTTTGACCACTTGACTCTATACAAAATTAATTTAAAATTTAAAATCTTTTACAAGTAGTCTCACCACTCGTAAGATAGAAGAATTTGAACAATTTAGATTCGTCGTTTAAAACTAATCCGATAAATTTTAGAATTGAGTTTACAAAAGAAGTTGGTGAACTTAGAAACACCCTAATTGTACTCGATGTGAGTAAACATTAGGAACACCCTAGTTTGCATTCTACACAAGTGAAATGTTATTAGGTCCTGTGAAGAAAGAGGCCACAACGGGCTTGGCATTTTAATTTTGACTGTTTCTTCAGCCCATTAGGCCTAATTCACCTTTCTCCATCAATTTGTTTCTTTCCTGAATTCCATTGAGAGTTGAGAGACAGGTAAGCTATTCTCGTGGAAGACAAACTAGCACGCCCTTTTTTTCTCAAATTAATTCTCGCCGAATCGATCTCCTGAGATGGATTGGTGAGGAAGAAGGGCCGCTAGCTAGCTATAATTAAACGCAGTGGCTCACTGTCACTGGCTCGATGCTGCATGTGGTATAACATGGATGCAATAAGAATTCAATATCATAACACGAGGGACGAGGCCCAAGGCCCAAGCGCAAGCCCCAAAAGAAAGATTGTCTAGCTCAGATCCAGATAATTTGTATTGGATTTAATTTTGAACAATGTCGATCACATTTGGATCAAATATCTCTATTGCCTACCTTTGGATCAATTTTATTTCCTTCCTAGTCCAATTCATTTCTTGTCTACTCTTGTTAGTGCAATCAACTATTATATCACCACTAACTGAAAAAAAAAAAAAACATATATGTGAATATACTTGTATGATTGCCAAATTCAACATTTCACTAAATAAATTAGCTAACACATAATATATTAAAAAATATTATAATTAGAAAATTAAATTAGACCAAACTTACAACTATTATCTGACTAAATAAATTTATACAAACATTGGCACAAAACAATTAACATAATTTATAAAAAAAATCTCAAAATAGTCATAACAGTAGTTCGATCCTGAAAAAGAAGAAGTAACAAACAAGGTCAAACATTAATAATATAATTAAGAAATGAATAAAAAAAACTACCAAATGTTGCAGAATTTGAGATTCGAAAATAAAAATTCAGCTTATTAATTATCATCAGAAAATAAGGCACATTAGCACAATCAACCAACAATATTTAAAATTAGAACAAAAAAATTTTCCCTCGAATTCCAAGCTAATACTAGTTAATACAAAAATCAGTATTAGTAAAGCTTCTCAAGATGTACGTCCATTTGAAACTACAATTACACTTACCAATCAACACACATCCTTACAATAAACCATTGCTTCTAAAAAAGTTTTTAATCACCACATATCATTACCAATCTCAATCCTCAATCTCAAGCATGACGTCTGGGAAGCTTAAGGCACGTCATCCCCATGCTGGCCATGACAACAAATAGCCCAAAAATTAGTAAGGACACCGTAAGATATAACCTCATCATTCTCAAGACTACCAAGAAGCATGTACATATGAAGCTGGTCCTAAGAATTTGGACCGACTTATCATTAATGCGAGACCTCAAGTGCAACTGACTTGAGTTGCAAAACCGTATTGCAGTGACGTTAAAAGTGTCTAGTCTATTTTGTATTCAAACCTTTAGGTCCTGGCATAAGATATTTATCAAATAATTAATTTCAACATAGTAATAATAAAATATTGAATTGACACAAAAATGTAAGTAATAAAATATTTTAATAGCATGAGCATGAGCTGAAAGTAAATCTTAACAACTGAATAGATACAAAATATTTTATTTGAAGCAATAATTTTAATTTAACAATAAAAATATCATTGATTAATTTAATTATATACATATAAAATTATCTAAAGAATGTGGAGAAATATCTTATTCAGAGATATTCAGTTCATATACAGGCAATATAAAATTGCCATATTCTAATTTTGTCGGAAAGGTATGTTTAATTATAATTTTAAAATAAAAAAATAATCACAATTTAGGTCAAAAATAAACATATTTAAAATATTTAAGAAATATATAATTATACATTTAGTTTTCTCCAACATCATAGATTAAAAGGAGCAAAAATATAAGAAATTTTATATTATTAATGTGTAATTATTAAACAAAACTAAGATATCATATTTAAGTATGCTACAATTGATATATTTTAAAGACCACATTTCCATTTTAAATACCATGCACGTATACAATTGATTCTGTACTATAACTATTCACGTATATAATATTTAGAGAATGCATTATGTATACTACTCATGTATATAATATTTAGAGAATGCATTTTGTGTGAAGGAATAAGACACGCTATTTAGATAATGCATTCCGTGATTAAGTTCGGTTTCAACTGCATTTGAAAAAAAAAAAAAAAAAAAAAACTATTTGCGAAAATATTATATTACAGTTCCACGATGCTTCGGATGATGGGGATGGGTGTGGAGCAGTAGAAATGGATTTTGAGCTAGAATAGAAAATATGATGGGACTCTTTTATTTTTGTTTGGTTCTCATTTACGTTGATGTAACATTTTTTTATTGTCTTCATTCTTTTGCTTTGCATGCTTTCAAAGAAGTGAACAAGTTTTTTCTTCATTTTTATTCCGAGCTACGATAATATTCCGAGAGAACGATGAATAAAATATATATATATATATATATATATATATATATATATTATACTCCATTTTCTCTTTTAAATGAAACTGTATAATACATACCTTATTTTATTAAAATAATAAATTATGACAAAGAGTGATACGATAGTACTACTATGCATAGCACGGATTGGTCCGTACAAATCATCAATACTTTTTGTTTTTAAAGTTCAAAAAATCAATCTAAACCGTACAGTATGATCTTCATATAAAAATAAAAAATAAAAAAAATTGATCCACAAGTGCATTTCAAATTTACATCACTCTCCTTTAAAGGAGAGTATTACATTATTATCGATCACTCGAAAAAACTCGAAAAAATTCCATTAACCCCATACAAGTTAACACTGCTTAATTTAAGCCCATTTAATAAGCTGCAACTAGAATTGTCTAAATTTTTTTTTTCCTGTTTTGAAACGAGTGGTACCATGTATCACCTGTTCACACAACCTTGTTAAATAGAACATGTTTTTTAATCAAACCTTGTAACCAAACATTTTAATCAAATATGGGCTAGACCTTTATTTTTCCTCAAGAACATGTTTTTTACATCTTTTTAAAAATTTCCCTAATCAAGCCTCCAACACCAGTTATCACATGCTTGAAGCTAGGGGTGTTCATCGGTTCGGTTGAAATCCAACCGAACTAGGCAAACCAAAGTTATAATTCGGTTTTAAAAAGCAAACCGAACCGAACCATTAAACCAAAAAAAACCTAACCGTTTGGTCCAAACTAATTCGGTTCGGTTCAAAACCGACTAAACCGGACCCAATGAACACCCCTACTTGAAGCTACTACTGATGATCCCCTAACTACCTCTTTGCTGATATTGGAATTTTGGCTTAAGCTTTGAATCAAAGAAGACCAAATCAGACAAAAAGAAATAACTGTTTCAAAACATAGAACACACAAAAATATGCTCTTATGAAGCCAATGTATGCTCTATCTCTCAGTTGATCGGGTCCAGGCCCAAGCCTGAGTATCTGCACCTCATCCATCGACATCCCCTGCTCTACCGTGCCAGTACCTAAGCCAGTAGGTCTTTTACATCATACGGTAAAATTAAAAGTGAGCTTAAAGAAAGAAAAATCATTTATTATTTTGCACCAAAAGGAGGTTAAGGCTATAATATTAGAGCCCTACTGGCTACTGCTCTTAGAGAATTTGCAAAAATAAAATACCCCTGAAACAAATCTTGTTGCATTCTAACCAGATTATCTTCTAAAAGGTTACATGATACAATATTAATCAACAGTTGCATTCTAACCAGATATAATACATCTACATCACAAGACATCTTCGTCATCCTCAGCAGACAAAGCACAACAGCATTCAATATAGTAGTTAGCAAAAATATAAACATAAAGAACAAATTTTGGCCATTAACATGCACATAATACATATACATAGCTTAAAATGAAAAACATAACAATTAATAAATGGTGTAACTAGCTTTCTTTCTATTAAGAACTCTTCATTCTTCTCCTGATTGTAATGCGCAAATAATTAGCTCCAGTCTATTCCATCTCAATAGCATTCCAATTTCTGACAAGAAAGTCCAAGTCATATTGCTTCTTCAAGTGAAGACCCTACATTACGATAAATCTTAATTATTAACAAAATAAATGTTTTTATTGTAATAAGGGTTGAATCTGTACCAGTAAATTCAGAAAACAAACATCTATATGACCCTTGAAATTTTCCCAATCAGCCCCTATTTTATGATTTTTTACAAACTCAAAAGTAAATTTCTTACAAGATTACAAGGTTTGGTGTTAAAGAGAAAAGTAACACTAAAAAAAAAGGTTTCCTACCCGAATCAGTTCAATAGCCGAGCACTGGTACCAAATCAGAACCAGATAAAATTGCCTGATTTAGTCTTAATAAACACTGGTACAAAAGAAAATAATAACAAGTTATAGAAAGAATGGTTCAGGCAGGGCCTAGGTACAATAACCTTTTTTAACAAGTCCATGACCCAAAAGATTAGTAATGTTTGAACATTGTTATGTATGTATTTCTCATTGGTCTGTAAAGAAGATGATACAATGGATTTATAGGCAAAGACTAGATCTCAACTGCACTATCAACTATGCTTAAACTCTAGTTAACATCTGCAGTATAGACTTGAAATGTGTGCTAGAAGAATGAAAGGAAAAACAGCATTCAGTTGGAGGTGCAGGAATACTGGTAAAGAAGATACTTTGCCAGTTTGATTGTCTCTACTGTCAAGTTTAAAACAATCTTAAATTTTTCTGTAAACACAAATCAACTGTGAAACTGTCAAGCTCAGAACGTACTGAAGCAGACAACCTCATTTCATTGTCTAATGTGAATATATGAACCATTCTACATTTATCGACAAGGATAATAGATAAACTAAAATAAGAAAATACAAAATCACAAACAAACATATAAAGTTTCCTACCTTAGTTTGAGGAGTCCCAAATGAACTCCCGCTGAATCCCACCAATTTTTTCGAGATTTCATTGGAGCCGAAATTTTCTTCCAAATCTTGCCAAATGAAACGAACTTTTGTCCCTGTGTGCATTCAGATCGCGGGATTTGCAAATACGTCAATTCCATTTCTAATTTTAAAGAGAATGGATGACTACTGCTACAATGTTAGCTACCAAATTGTATAGAACTGAATTTTACAACCACAAGTAATTTTATGTTCACATTCTGAGCAGAGGTAGAAAAACTTGCAGTATTTATATTCACATAATTTTTGTGCTTGGCATGCAAATAAACATACACAAACAATAACATAATAGTAATTACTGCAAAATACTACATATTCATAAATCATACAACATATCAACGTCATAATTTAGATATATATAATGGAAATAAATACCCAACATGGTGAATGATTACAAGATAACAAATTTCACCATATTAGAATATTAGTTAGAATCAAAATAAATCCTAAAAAATTTCACTCGAAGTTAGAATAAAATTAACCAAAGTGGCAACAGTAACGACCAATATTTAAGCGATCTCATAGCTTAATATGCAGAAACACACCTCAATCTGGCCTTCACTCTCGAGTACCTGAAACCAACACAAATGAAAACAAGAAGGTAAATTTGTAATACTAAAATAACTTTGCAAAAGCCCTAATCACTATAAGAGTTAAGAAGGCAGTCTGATTAGAACAATTGAACAAAATTTCTAACAAATTAATAAAACTAACTTGGCTCTTAATGTATAATTGATATCGGAGAGCTACACCAAACTTGGCACAAACCAACTCGCCACATAATTAAAAGGACAAGGCAGCACCTCAGTTGTACCATCTCCTATGTCGTATCTACAAATATATTGCCACTTTTTCACAAAGTAAATGCAATTCCCTTTGAATCCAGCAAAGTTACTCGCACTGAAAGATAACCCACGATTATATTCCAGAAACAACATTTGGTCACCGATATCAGTAATTTTCACCCAACACGGTTTCCCTTCTCCATCGCTGAAATAAAGGCAGTATATATCAAAGTGGCACGACTCGTAATGCTGGAACAACCTCAGGATCTTTCCTCCTGACTCGACTATAATTGTGCGACCCTGTAGAAGAGGGTTTGTGCCCTCTGGTGGTGCGACTTGATAAGCCATTTTTTTGGTGGCAATATCAACAACATTCATAATGCCAGTATCTTTGTCGTTGCTGAAGTATTGACCCATATAAAATGCATTAGCATTGTATCTGCTGCCGACCCCTTCTACATAGTCCCAATCGTCAGCCTTAGGTCGCCAAAAAGCCATCATTTTGGGTGGGTTTCGTTGCCAGCCAGCACATGCATATCCTGATAAAACCACAATATCACCGCCTTCAATTGGATCTGGACCGATATAGTCTGGCCCCCAATCGCCGACATTAACAATAGGGGCATGAATCTGATCATGTGTAAGAGGATTAAGGAGATACATCTCCTTATTTCTCCAGTGTGAGGCAAGTAAGTAGCGGCATGTGGGGCCATCTATAAAGGAACAACCGGAACCTGGACAGGTGATAGTATGAACTTTACCAGAAGAGAGGCAGTAGAAGCATACAATGTCGTTTTCACAGTCTTCTCGAAGCCAGGGGAGTTGTGGAGGAGGATCGGTGACCGGGGCTGATAACTGCCACATCTTGCACACAGCACAGAAGCGTATGAAATCAGTGATATCTGGTAGCTTTTTGGAGAAGAGATGGAGAATTTCCTGTGGAAGTTCAGACCAATTTCTCTTTCCATTGGTAGAGCTTTTAGTCTTTCGCTTGGCCATCTGATTTTCGGAGGAAACAAGTGTAGTTAGTACTAAAAGGGGTTTCAGGTAGTGGCACCTAATGATCTGTGAGTGATTAGGCAGAGATATATGAATTCTGATCTGAGCCTCCTGAGAAGCTTATACTGGTTCTAGACCGGGGTCACAATGCATACCAGATAGGGATGGTCATAGGTGGGCTTTAGCTCGAAGCCTTGTCCAGTCCAATAGAACTGAAAAATACTCAAACTCGAATTCGGCCCGAACCACTCAAACAGTCACGATCGAATACCAATGTCAAAAATATGATTAACAATGTTTATGCAACAGTCAATCAAATTATTTTTTACAATTATAGAAGGGGCAGATAAAGACGCAACAATATGTTTATCACTAATAAATCAGAACATAATACAAGGAATGAATTCCTAAACATGTCAGGCTTGTAAATTGATTCACCAGCACCATTTAGCAAAACTTGTGGGAAAAAAATGCACTCTCTTATATGGTAGTATCAGTTTTTACCAGATGTTATTTCTTCTTTTCTTTAGAATAATGGTTCTTTTTCTAGATGTGGATAAAATTTGGGAATATGAAATCAAAATTCTGTTAAAAAGACCAGTAATCATCTCTTACTTCAACCAGAATGAAAATAATTAGGTGCAGTGTCGGCTCTGCAATTTTACAGTTTTTTTGTGTTTACATGAAAATCTAACAGTAGAAATTAGGGACTGAATTATAAGATAGTAACTACATAGAATTAAAATTTACCCTTTTGGATATTGAAATCAGCAATTGTATGCCTGTATGGTATCCTCAAGCTGCTTGCCTGCTTCGCAGCAAAGATCAGGCACTGCTGCTCTAATGATTCAAACCAAGAGTAAAACCACCAAAATAAACATCAAATTGCATCTCAAGTTTTTCTTTTTTAATAAAAAATGCATATAATAAGGCATATGATCGGCAGTCTAAATAAAAACACTGTTCGTAAATAAAAAAATTTAAATAAAAAGCTAAACCCTAAACCCTAAAAACACTGTTCGTAATTATAATAAATATTAACAAAAATAAATTATGACCTTGGTGCTGCGAGAGGGCGTGGAGGTGCAGCAGCGGCAGAGGTGTCTATAGTATAAATGGGGGCATATATAATTAATTCAGCACTATAGTATAAATTAAGGACTTTGCTATTATCAACAGGAGGGGCGGTAAATGTCGGTACCGATTTTTATAGTATAATTTTTGTTTTTTAATTGGATATGTTCCTTAGATTGTAATTGGTCAAAAAAAAATTCTGTTCTGTATCGTAATTTCTCAGTATTGTTGTCAATTGTTTGATTGGACATCAAGCTCTTGACTCAGTTTTGGTTGAGTGTCAGTGGACATAGCTTGTTGCAGTGATACCATTAATCAAATGATAACCATATATATGAGAAGGCATAACATTCAGGTTTAGAACTACTAAACTCAAAACATTCAGGTTTGGAACTGGGAAGTACCACCTGGTATGACCTCGTACCAGCCAAAATAGGGAATTTTGCAAAGAATATACCTGATGATCAGGAACTTGAGGAATGTTGCTCACATCCTGCATCAAGAGAAAAGCAATGCATGTCAAAATACATCAAAATTAGTGCACAAATTCAATATTTTTTTTATTTTTTTGAAACAAAAAGCAATTTTTCTGATATCTGGAGCATCAAGAAAAGATATATAACTCACAATGTTTTCAGTTAAGAGTGGAAGGAAAACCTTCTGATGTGGATTTTTAATTGTGAATAAAATAAAAGGCAGGGTTTAATTTCAAAAGCAACTCGGTTTGGTACCTGATTTTGAGTTTTAATGTATCCAAATTAGAAAAAGAAGTAAAGAAATAAATAAAAATAAACAGAAACATTAACACAATAGAACCATAAAGCATCAAAAAGAGGTGAAAGATTTGAATGAATTAGCAAAATGCATTAAAAAAAAACATCAACTCAATAACAATACAAATGAAAGCAAGAGAGAAGCAAATTCTCAATTTCAAGTGAGAAATGTCACAGAATGTGTCCTCCCTCTTTTTATATTGATCATTTATTTAACCTTTATTCATGTTTCACAATAGAAAATCATGGAGTCTGAGAATCTAGAGCATGGTTTGCTCATTTTTGAATGAATGATACATTTTAATTGTAGTATAAATGAAACCAAATAATTCCAATGCCTACTCTATTGACATATTTTAGATACCTTAAATTCATTTTATACCAAATTCGTACAATTTAATTCAGCGAGGTATATTTTCTCTCCAACAACATATTTCAGATACCTTAAATATCTATCTTAAAGATCAATTTAATTTGCACAACTACATGACAGAAGCAATTGAGTTCAATCCAAAAACTTATATACATATACATGACAGGAAGCAAACAAATAGGGGAAAAGAAACTGACTCAGGAGATCATCAATCTACTGCAAATTGAGCTCAAATCAAGAAAAAATGCTGATCTGCAATACTCTTACAGATGGATAGTGTAAGAAGTATCAAATTGAGAAGGCAATGTATTTCCTATATGCAACTTTCAAAAAATTTGCTGAAATTGAAGAACAAATGACCAAACCACAACTATGTATGTTACGGATGTAAATAATATAAAAACATAGATGACACAACCTCTCTTATTGTTTAAAAAGAAAAACAGTCTGTAGAAAATAGATACTGAGGATCAAGTAACTGTGGTGAAGACAATATATTTTATGTTAAGGAACCAAATGCAATAAACCAATCATGCATTAAAATTGAATGGAAATATCAAATATTTGCCTACAACACAGAAATACCAGAACTCAGATCCTCAATTTGATAAAAACCTCTTAGTTAACAACGCTTTGCTTGGAGTTTGATGTATTCAAACATCTAATTAGTTAATAACACTTGACCATTTTCACTTTCATTTCTAAATAACTATTTATGCTTAAAAAGGTATCAACTAAACTTCAATATAATCTTTTCTTTAATTCAAATTGCTGTTCCAAACTATTGCTAAAGTTCTCTTCATTTTGAAACTATTATTTCTATGAAATTTCCATTAGGAAAGGCTTATCATACAAACTTTTACATTCTGTCACAAAAAAAAGGTTCCTATCCAGGGACCGTTTTCTAAACAAATTTATTTTCTGTCACAGTTCAGTCCCTCAACCCTGTCAGACCCGAAAATTTGCATTACAACCCCTGATATTAACCAGAATCCATCCAGAGCTGTACAGAATAGAGGTATTTTATAGAAAAGACCCTGGAATGTTGCAGAATTACTCCAAAACAGTGCAGAAAACTGGAAACTTAAAAAAAAAGCCCCTGAACCGTACCATAATCGATTTTTCTAGTACCAACTGGCAGCAAAAAAAATTTAGATTGCATTAAATGGTACAATTGATTTGTTGTCAGATCTTGTCCTTACTGAAATGTATTTCCCATATGCAACTTTCAATTATGCTGAAATTGAAGAAGAGGCAACCAAACCACAACTATGTACGTTACTGATGTAAACAATATAAAAGAATAGATGACACAACCTCTCATACTGTTTGATAATAATAATTAAACAATTGATGAATTTTTTTTTTTTTTGGGTGTAAAAAGTATGAAAAGAGACCAAATACAACTGTAATTAAGCTTGCTTTAACTCAACTTTAACTCAACTTAATCTCAACTGTTACAATGAGTGTATAATCAGCCTTATATTTAATGCAATCACCAAAGAATTATTATACAATTGTCATTTATAAGGCTCAAATACATATACTGACCTTGTATAATTTTCTGCAAGGCAGGGAGAAGTGTTTTTTCACCCTTGTGCTTGACAAACTGCAATCAGTTGTTAAGAAAACACATTTAAAAAGACCAGATTTAACTAAACTAAAAAACAGATAAATAACAGAAACATCCTCTCAGTGAAAATAAATAAGTGAAATACTAATGTTGTTGACAAAGCATGAGCCAATCTGAAATGTAAACACTTTACAAAGTCACATTGGGGTTGTTCGGCAGTCCTCTAAGGAGAGGGAAGGATTAAGAATTTAATTCTCTCTAAGGAGCCTATGTTCGGCAATACAAAAGATGAAGCATATAGGATAAAGTGAACAAAAAATCTATTACAATATTAGAGAAGAAGTAAAAGACTATATTGCCATTCATATGAATATCGATTGCTGAAGATAAATAGTTGTGTCTTTTGCCATGCATACTTAATCCACGTATATAAGACTAACAATTAATCAAAGAAAAGAGAAAATGAACTAAATCTACACGTATTATTGTACTGGTAAGTGGTACTGGTACTACAACTGAATCCCTTAGCATCAATATATATGCACCCAAATCAACACTTATTATTGTACTGGTAAGTGGTACTGGTACTACACAAGTACTGAAGTACACAGTAACAGTAAGCTTTAAAACTACACAGTACTATTAGTCTCTTACCATTTATACTCATCCCCAATAAATCAATAAATTAGAAAACTGACCAAAGAGTGGAGAAAAGCGGCAGGGGCGGAAGAACGAGAGATTGCAGCGCGATCCGGACCGCCTATTGAAAGACCGAGGAATTGAAGAATTGTCGAGAGGGAAAGAAGAAGGAGAAAAGGAATCGCGCAGGAAAGAAAAGAAAGAGGGAGAAAGGTCTGTAGGCAGTAAAAAAAATAATTAGTTGGGCTGGGCCGCACCAATAAATTTTGGGCTTTGGGCTGCACCAATAGACAAAAGCTCGCCTACTTTATTTTTAATATTTAGAAATTTGATTTTCAAAATTCATAAATACACAATTACCTTTACCTGCCTCCGCGTGCCTCTCAACTTGGATCTAACTCGGTATTAAATTGAACGAATGATGCATGCAATTGTTGTGTTTATTTATTCAATTTTGTTAAAGTTATATATATATTTCATACCATATATTTTTGTCTTGATTTTGTGATTTTTTCCGTAAATTTTGCACAAGTGTACTTAAATTTGATAAAAAAGATTAATGTTTATTGGTATGAGATGATTGTACTAGTACAAGATAATTAAGATTGTGTCGGTGTTGTTTTTCATACAAGTACAATTCTTCTTCTTTTTTTCTTTTCGAGGGGTGAAATTGCAAATAGGCCAAGACATTGTGAAAAATAGAGATCTAGTATTTGAAGTGTCTATATAATTTATTCTTAACAGTTTTTTATAACAGGACGAATTTTCATATGTTTTGCATTAATTATTCACTGATTGTTTCCATTTAAAACAATAAATATGCAAGAGGTCATTTTTATGGGTGCGTTTGGATCATCCAAGAATAGAGCTAATCTTGGGTTAGCTCCAATATTCTCAAACCTTGGTGATCCGAACACAAATTAGCAAATTGAATTGGCTTAAAACTAGCTCTATTCTACTAACCCATAGAAATAGTTAGTAAGAATAGAGCTAGTGGGATTAGTGATACTAATAAAATATTTGATTCCTCTCCATTAGAGTTAGTTTAAATACAAAATTAGTATTAAATAAATATTTGATTAGTATTAATAAATATAATATTAGATTAGATTAGTATTAAATAAAATATTAATTTAAATATTAAATGTAATATAATATTAATTTAAAATATAGATTAGTATTAAATAAATATAATATCAAATTAGATTAATATTAAATAAAATGTTAGATTAAATATCATATTGTAGTCATTTAAATATTAAATGTAATATAATATTAGTTTAAATATCATATTAGTATTAAATAAATATAATATCATATTAGATTAATATTAAATTAAATATTAGATTAAATATAATATAATATTAGTTTAAATATAATATTAAATTAGTTTAAATATAATATAAAATTAGATTAGTATTGAATAAAATATTCATTTAAATATTAAATGTAATATAATATTAATTTAAATATTATATTAGTATTAAATAAATATAATATCAAATTTAGATTAATATTAAATAAAATATTAGATTAAATATAATATAATATTAATTTAAAATTTTAATGTAATATAATATTAGTGTAAATGTTGAGTGTTGAATGTAATATAATATCAGTTTAAATTAAATATTATATTAGTTTTAAATAAAATATTATACTAAAAATAATATAATATAATATTAGTTTAAATATTAAATATAATATAATATTAATTTAAATATTAAATGTAATATAATATTACATTAAATATTAGATTAGTACTAAAAAATATTAGCTTAAATGTAATATAATATTAGTTTAAATAATAGATTAGTTTAAACATTATTTTATTCATTCTCTCCATTGCTCTTTGAAATATAGAATTCAAACTACATTTTTACTAATTTGAATATTCCAAAGTTAGCGTTATTCTCAAACCACTCGAGTTAGTACTATTCTCAACCACTAACTAAAAAATCGCTATTCTTGCACTAATCCTTGCATGATCCAAACGTATTCTATATTAATTAAATAATCGATTGAGAAGGGCAAAATCATCCAAAATGAATTTAACTTTGGTTGTGCACGTACTGTGCAAAGTGGTTAATTTTGTCAATGTTAATAGCGCCTCCGATCCATTTAAGATTGGGGTTCGTTAATTGCTTCTGGCATGTTCTTTTCGAGCAGTCAGATCCACATAATTAATTTATAAGATTATTATTAATTAATTCTAGCATTGTGCAACCCGCTCTATTTCACAACTACGTACCTCAAAATTATTTTGTCCAAGTAATGTTTTAATTTGGTATGAAGCTAGCTGAACATAAATTGAATTTTGAAAACCTTTTTTTTAAGCAAGATTAGGCAATCAACTAATAACCAATCAGTAAGGATCAAAAACTAATTTAAAGTATATTACAATAAGTTAACAGTACAATTTAGTCCTTCGGTGAATGCATTTAGAATTAAGACAACTGTCTATCGTGCCATGCTTGAGCAAATCCAGTGCAAGGCCTAACAAACATATATATCACGGTAGAAATTTAATTTAGAATTGTAGATATATAAAATGGAAATAAATACCCAACATATATGGTGAATGGTTACTAGCTAGCTAGATATATATCAAATTTCAACATATTAGAATGTTAAATTGAATCGTAATTAATCCTAGCCTGGCAGAATAACCTGAGTGAGAATACTCTAGAAGCCAGGGGAGTTGTGAACGAGGATCTGTGACAAGGGCCGACAACTGCCAACTCTTGCACACAGCACGGAAGCGTATGAAATCAGAGATATCATGTAGCTTTTTGGAAAAAAGATGGAGAATGTTTTCATCCGGTATCACCATTAATTAGTCTGTTACAGTAAATGTTATATTGTAATTTTCCATAATTAATTCAATAACAGTGCATGAAAAAAAATTCAACCTAAAACTGGCAATAGACCCTGAACCAAAAAATTGTATCGGTAAACCAAAAATGCAGTGAATCCACAATTTATAACCCTAAACATTGCATGTCATACTGAAAACCCTACTAAGGCATGATTGCAATACTGACCTTAACCTAAATTTAACCAAAAAATAATTATTGAAGTTCAACATGAACAAAATTGTTCATACATGCGAAAATTCAACAGAAAAAGAAAAAGAAATCCAACACAGCACAAATCTAAAAACGATAAAGGTTCTCAGCAACAAAAGAAGTTCAGCAAAGGAAAAAACATACCACATTTGAGAAAGGGACTAATACCACAATTATAACCTAATTAATTCTATCCATATTTGTTAAGAATTGAAGAACAGTAAAGAGAGAAAGAGAGATAGAATGAATTGCTTTATTGATTTTCCATACTTTGATTACAATTACAGGAAGGCTTTATATAGCCTATAGAATCAGCTAGAAGATCTGTCTGTTACAGCTAGAAGGTGCTTAACAGACTAATGTAACAACCTTGTCTAACAAATATCCGTAACAGAATCACTAACCACTTTTGACTTTGGTCAAAACTGTGGTAACATTATTACCCCCCTTAAGTCCTGTGGAGATGAAATAACACAGAGCTTGGAACGTAGTTGTTCAAACCGAGAAGTGCCCAAACTTTTAGTGAGAGCATCAGCAAGTTGGTCCTGTGAAGAAATAAATCGGACAAAGATGCGTCGATAAGCCACCAAATCTCGAATGAAGTGAATATCAACCTCAATATGCTTAGTACGAGCATGGTGAACCGGGTTTGCGGCAAGAAAAGTCGCCCCGAGATTATCGCACCACAAAACCGGAGGATCAATATGATGAGAATTGCACACGGACATAAACGGAGGAGCTACACGGATTTCCTACCGTGTTTAAATCGAGGGTGTACGAATAGGTCAATAACTACACACGGATATTTACCCGTGTGCGATTAAAACGATTTCTACACGGATTACTTTATAAACAGCCGTGTACAAAGACCTGCCTGTGTCGCTCTCCATGTTACCGAGCTACACGGATATTACCTAAACATTCGTGTGCGATTCCTCTTTCTACACTGACATTTAACTAAATATCCGTGTACGATTAATCTTTATACACGGATTTTTTACCAAATATCCGTGTAGCTCTCCTCTTTCTACACGGACTTTAAACTAAATATCTGTGTAGCTCTCTTAACAATTCTACACGGATTATTGAATAAATGTCCATGTATGAAACAATCTTACACGGACATTTATCCAATAATCTGTGTAGAAATGTATTCGTGCATGGATTATTTTATAAATTACTATTCTTACACGGAATTTTGTTAAATATCCGTGTAGGATTGTCTTATAATTTTTTTTTTAGTTTTTTTTTTTGTCTAGCCTCCTGTTTTGCTAGCCAGTATTTAAATTTTTCAAATACCAATTTAAAATTCATGTACATGAAATTATACAAAATTATACAAATCCATATTTAGCATTACAAAATTATACAAATCCATATTTATCATTACAAAATTATACAAATCCATATTTATCATTACAAAATTCTAACCGAAACCATAAAAGCATAAAATTCTAATATCAACATATATAACAAAAAAGCATAAAAGCATGAAAGCATCAACATATATAACCAAAAAAAAGCATAAAAGCATCAACATATATATACATATTGCCTTTTGTACATATACAATCCCATGTGATCCACATATAACTATACTCCTCAAGATCCAATACAATGTTTGTAGATCAAGTTATGTCCTTACCACTTAGTAAGCATGTGATCAAGCTTTGGCCCAAATTCCATAAAATTGGGCTCATGTTGCCAAAACGTTGGGCTATGATCTAGTTTGGACCAAAATTTCATACAAACTAGTTGTATTAGATCCAACATATCAAAAAGGAGAGTGCCCATGTGATCCATGACATGATGTCTCTTGGTTAAAGATCTCCAACATTTCAACTCCAATAAAATACATTGATCAACATATATATGCATGCATGCATAATAGAGAATAAAAATTCTCCTTTAAATTCAAATTTTTTTCGAATTTGAAATTTTTTTCAAACGTGGCCGCCCCTACGCTTGGGCTCCCCACTCAGCCGACTTCCCCCCGCTTTTGCGTGGCTGCCCCCACGCTTCGGCTCCCGCTCAGCCGAACTTTCCGCCGTTTTTGCATTATCTTAAGAAATCAAGCATGCATGAATTACACATAACCTAAATAAGCAATAATAAGTAACATAAAATTAGAGGAAAAAAAAGAATATATATATCCTTACTCCTTATAAAACCACCTTAAATTTTGGAGGGTTGAGAATGCTATCTTCTCAGAGAAAATCTCAGCCTTACATTCAATCAATCTCAGCCACTGATTACTGTCTGATTTTGTGTCTCCTTTTCTATGTAGTCTTATATGTAGAAGCAGAAAATTAGTTAAAAATCTACCCATTTCAATTCAAAGTATAGTCTCAATCATTATTGGTCGCCATACTTTTTCCATTTTCTCTTTTTCTGTACGCGGAAGGCGTTTCATCTATCTTCGCTTCTTCCCAACACCAATACACGTCTCTTTTCTTTAAATTTTTTCCCTTCCCCGCGCACCGGCTCTCCTTCCTGATATCTTCTTTTCTCCTTTACGATATCTTCTCTTTTCCTTCATGGAGAAGGAAACCCCCAAATTATTTTACGAAAAGTTCGCTCTTTCAGCCTTATCTCTTCCTGGCGCTTTCGCTCCTTCCTTACGCAGAACAAAAAAATCGATCTCTTTTTCTTCTTCCCTCTCAAAGAAACTCTCGCATCGCATCGCCATGGGGAAGAAGCAAAAGCAAACGGAGGTGCTAGAACTGAAGACCGAACCATCGCCTCCTCCGTCGAGGCAAGGAGGTATTGATTGTTGATGAGTTCACTGGCCGCGTTATGCAGGGGAGGTGGTGGAGCGGTGACCTTCACTAGGCTGTTGAGGCCTAGGAGGACCTCCCCATCTAAAATGAGACTATCAATTTTCCTAAGGTCACAGTGGTTCCCACTAACAACATGACGATGTGACTCAGCGGTTCACAGAAAGAGGGTTTCAAGTAACATAAAGGATTTTTTTTTTTGGTGACAACTTCAATATAGTGGTCCAGATTATTACTTTTGTGATGTTTGAAAGGAATTGCATGAAAAAACCAAATTGTTTCGTTTGCTTTAACTTGGGATATAACTATTATTGTTTTGCAAAATATACTATTTATATCGATAATAGTGTTTTCTAAACTGTGTCAATGGCATGAAGAAATTTTTCTGGGTTTTTCACGGTTATGCTTTATCTGGACAGTGCCAGATAAGATACCAATCAAGGCCAAGTTGATCGAGAAGTGAAGCCTGGACAGATATGTTGACTGGCTTGCACTTGGACGACGAGGTTGATTGAGAAGTGAAGCCGGAGGAGATGCAAGTAAGACTGACTCCGCTTTGGTACCTATCGACTCGCACCAAGGATTACTCGGAGCATTTCCTGGTAATATTACAATCTCTGATTTCCTTTCTTTATTCCTTGTGATGGCATGTGGGCTGAGCCCCTTTCTGATCTGTATTCGTTTGCTTGATCGATGTTTGTGCTCGATGAATTGCTGTCGATTTCTTGTGTGAGGCGAAACAAATTTCTGATGTGTTTCCTCTGTCTTGCTTGAAACCCTCTTTCTGTGGATTGATTGAATGTTTTGTGCCTTCTTGAATGATTAAACTGCTTCACCCTTTTGTTAATTACAGTGCCTGTGTGATCTATGAGCTATATTGTGAATTGTTTAAACCAAAATCGGTCGCTGTTATCGTACCATCCAATACCCCGATTCAGTCAGGGGCGGATCTAGGATTTCCGTCAGGGTAGGGCAAGATAATATTTATGCGGGTTCAATATCTAATCGGGTTTAAACCTACTATCTAATCGGGTACTAAATAAAAAACAATCAACATGCCAAATTTTTTTTTTTAAAATCTAAACATGACATACAAAAATTTACAGAGGAGAAAGAGAAGAGAGAATTTGTTTCTTCCAGGGTAGGGCATTTGTTTCTTCCAGGGTGGGGCAAGATCCAAAAATCTAGCACTTGAAAACTAATTTTGAAATTCCAGAGTAAGGCAGTTGCCCTACCCTGCTCTATGCTGGATCCGCCCCTGGATTCAGTAACAACTTAATTCTACATTTCTTTCTTCTATTCACCTCTTTTCTCTTTTTCAATCTGTGTTCAGGAATTCTGATAATCATTTGGGTAGAGATAACACCTGACAAGGAGTTTTTAGCGGTGGCCGGAAATCCCCATATCCGTCCTTTTGATGTCAACTCCAATAGCCCGCAACCCGTATGACAGCATTTGTTTTCTTTTTATCACACTTCATCTATGCTTAAGTCTATTTATAATTCTGATGAATAATTTGAGCATCAATTTGGCAGATGGTAAGTTATGATTCTCACAGAAATAATGTTATGGCTGTTGGATTTCAATGCGATGGAAATTGGATGTATTCTGGCTCTGAAGATGGTTTTGTCAAAATATGAGATTTAAGGTAACCAATGCACTGTATTTTTACCAGTATCTTTTTCAGGATAGAGGAAATTTTTATCTGTTTTTTGTAGTGTCATTTTATTTTACAAGGACTGAAACACTGTCAGCGTGAATATGAAAGTTGGGCAGTGTGAATACTGAATACTGTGGTTCTACATTTGAATCAGGTTAATATTTAAAATATAGTCTTCTTTACATATTTTATCTTTTTTTGTTCTCTGGTTATTGTAGAATGACTTATTTCATCGTGCTGAGCTTATTTGTTTATGCAATTATAAATATTAATATTGCAGAAGGAATTAATATCTGGGGATCAAAATGGAAATATACGAGTCTCGGATTTAGCCGCAAACTCGTGTAGCTGTGAGTTGGTGAGTACATGTATGTTTATGATATTTTATTCTTATTCTCATAAAAAGAAAACATGATATTTAATCTCAGTTGGAATTCACTATCTCTAATTAACTGGAGGTGCCGGTGGTTGACACGGCTTTCAGATTTATGACAGTTATGTGGGATGGCAGCATGGTCGTGGCTGCAAACAATCATGGGACCTGTTATGTGTGGCGCTTAAAAAAAGGCACACAGGTACCTTCGCTTAAATTGTTTATTTCGGTAACTATAGATAATTTGGCTAATCAAACAGAGATTAATTAAGATTAATAATTTTTCTTCCTTTTTTTCTCTCTTTTTATCAGACAATTACCTACTATGAACCGTTGCACAAGTTACAAGCACATGCTACTACGACCCACAAAGGTGCAGGAAGAGGAATCAAAATAGACTTTCAATCTCCATTACAATACAAACATCACATTTAAAGAAAGTGATCAAATATGATTTTCAATCTCCACGGCAACGCGTGGCCGCTTGACTAGTATATATATATATATAGAGATGGACTTAGCTACTTCATGGAGTAAAACGACTTTGTACTTCACGCCATATCTTCATTTTCAAAGTTCAAATAGTCGATTCGAACCTTCCAACATGTTCTTCATATTGAAATGTACTTGGAGACCAAATTTTACATTTTTTGGAATTTTTTTACTATTTATTAAGCCACTTTGAAAATCTGAAAATTCTTATGAACAGTAAAAAACAGTAAAAATTTCTGGACCGCCGGATCAGTGATTTTCAAAGTGGCTTAATAAATAGTAAAAAAATTCCAAAAAATGTAAAATTTGGTCTCCAAGCACATATCAATATGGAGAACAACTTGAGCGGTTCGGATCGGTCGTTTGGATTTTCAAAATGAAAATAATGAGGCGTGGAGCACCAAGTCGTTTTACTCCATGAAGTAGCTAAGCCCAGCACTATATATATATATTAATCTTAGAAAGATAGAGAGGAGAAAATAAAAACTTCAAAGATCTCTGATCCCAGCTGCTAGCCTTTGCAGAAATAAGATCAACATTCAATACAGCGAGAGAGAGACAATATAAAAGACTTGATTAAAACGGCGCTGGAAGGAGAAGGCCTTTTATACTAATTAAAACCCTACACAACCTTTTATACACGGATTTATACTTATTAATCCGTGTAGCTCTCCAAATAATCATACACGGCTATTTATAATAAAATCCGTGTACATTTCTACCATTTTTACACGGATATATTATCAAAAATCCGTGTATATATTCCTACACGGATATTTAACAAAAATCCGTGTAGCTCACTCAATTTTTTTCACACGGTCTTCTTTCCACACGGATTTTTGATCCCTAATAAACCGTGTAGCTCTCTCAAACAATTCTACACTGATTCTTAACTAAATATCCGTGTATAATTCCCGCAGATTTTTTGGGCTTTCAAAAAATCATATTTGGTACACGGTTTTTATATAAAATTGGAAAAACCGTGTACAATGTGCAGTGTAGAATTACCATTTCTGTAGTAGTGTAGTCATGTTGCGTACAAAAAAATGCTTCTCAATCATGTGGAATCAGATCACTCAACTTACAGTTCCTTGCTCAAAGCATATATATATAGAATTTTGCTATTGTACTTCGCGAAGTAAAACTAATATTTTACTTCACGCTCATATTTCCATTTTCAAAATCCAAAAACATCGATCCGACCGTTCAAGTTGTTCTCCATATTGAAATGTGCTTGGAGACTAAATTTTACATTTTTTGGAATTTTTTTACTATTTATTAAGCCACTTTGAAAATTTCTGATCACATGGTTCAGAATTTTGTTGCACTGTTTTTACTGTTCACCCGGATCAGCAACTTTCAAAGTGGCTTAATAAATAGTAAAAAAATTCCAAAAAATGTAAAATTTGGTCTCCAAGCACATTTCAATATGGAGAACAACTTGAACGGTTCGGATCGACGATTTGGATTTTGAAAATGGGAGTATGAGCGTTAAGTAAAACGTCGTTTTACTTCGCGAAGTACAATAGCCCTACAGAGCTGGGCTATGGTGAGTTGCGAAGTAAGATGTCATTTTTATTTCACGCTCATAATTTTATTTTGAAAATCTAAACAACCGATCCGAACCGCTCAACATGTTCTCCATATTGAAATGTGCTTGGAGACCAAATTTTATATTTTTTGGAATTTTTTTACTATTTATTAAGCCACTTTGAAAATCGCTGATCGAATGGTCTAAATTTTTTTACTGTTTTTTACTATCACCCGGATCTGCGATTTTCAAAGTAGCTTAATAAATAGTAAAAAATTCCAAAAAATGTAAAATTTGGTCTCCAAGCACATTTCAATATGGAGAACATGTTGAGCGGTTCGGATCGGTTGTTTAGATTTTCAAAATGGAGTATGAGCGTGAAGTAAAATGACGTTTTACTTCAAAACTCACCATAGTCGATCTCATATATATATATATATATATATATAAAAGCAGAAAACTAGACAGGATACCGATTTTTTTTATTAATACCCTCAGAAAATAATAAAATATCAAATCTGTCCTCGAGTTTTTTTTTTAAAAAACTACCCTAACCGCCCCCCGTAGGGCGATCCACTGTTCCAACCAAACCGCCCTCTTGTGGGGAGGTCCACTGTCTCTCAAAATCTCAAAAAAAAAAAATACCAAACCGCCCCCCTGGGGCGGTCCACTGTTCAAAATACTAAACCGCCCCACTGTGGGGCAGTTTGGTTTGGTTTTTTTTTTTTGAGATTATATGAAAATTCAAATTTTGTTTTTAATATTTGGTAGATTGCTTTTTTGATGTATAATTAGCATATTTATACTAAAATACGCTAAATTACGGTAAACTACGCAAATTTCACTAATTATAATGAAATACGCTAAATTACGCTAAATTAGACCGATTTGTTAATGAGATTAAGAATTTGATTACATGATTTCTTGTTAAATTTGTTAATAAGCATAAAATTCATTGGGACTTATGCACATGCATCCAATCCATTGGGACTTAAATATCGTTGTTTTTGCAATGAAACATCGATGTTTCGTTAGCTTTAGCATTAGCAATTATGCAGGGTAGTGCTGAAAAAATATCAGTGCGTCGCTGATGTTTTTGTAATGAAACATCGATACACTTCTGCCGTCGACAAGCCATGCATAAAGCATTGGTGCATCATCGGTATTTTTGCACGAAAGCATCGTTGTATCTATCTATTTAATAGAGTAAGCAAAGAGAAGAAACAAAAAAATAAATATACTAATCGCAAGAGAGAAAAACTCACACAGCCCAAAATCATAACAATGCTCAATCCAATTGGGCGGCCTCACAACACTTGATGTCTTATTGCTAATTCAAGGGGAGAATACCATTTATCTTACACAGCATTTGGAGGCAATATCTTTTGTAGATACGACATAGGAGATGGCAGGTGCTACCTTTTTTTATGGTTAGTCAGCAACGCTGACTACGAAATATATTGATAACTGAGGTGCTACCTTGCCCTTTTGATTCATTGGAAACTTGGTTTGGCCTGGTCAGGTAAGTTTAACTAAGTATGCATGCATTAATTAAGAGCCAAGTAAGTTTAACTAAGTATTATTTAGCTTTTTGTTTAATTTGTTATAATTTTAGTTCATTTGTTCTATATGGATTGCCTTCTTAATTCTTTTAGTGATCAGTGATTTTGCAAAATTATGTTAGTATTACAAATTTACCTACTAACTGGTATTTAAATTTAATACCACTGCTTGAAGGATTTAGAGGCAAATTAAGATCAAGATGTTGAGGATTGACGAGATAAATTGCATGTAAGGGAGGAGATGGTGGGTGATTAGTCGCGCGCGCGGTGATAATGTTGTTCCATTTTGTAGGGAATGTTTGTGTTACACTTCAGGTCCACTAGTTCGTTATTGTTTTGGTACGTACAAAATAATGCCATGTGTATGTCATGCGATTATGACTGATCTGATCTGAAATAGTTATTAACTAGCTAGCGTAGTGCTCTTATTCAAAATAAGATACAAAAGACAAGTTCCATAGCTCCATGGCTTCTCCATGCCATGAATAAACACAGAAGCACTTAAAAGTACTATACTACCATAGCAAAACACAACCTAACCATCATTAAACTCCTTAATTAATTTACTAGATAACCTGATCCATCTCAAAAGGCATCTTAATAGGGTTCATCTTATCTATGGCATCATCCTGAAGCATGTCAGAAGTGAATGGTGGGAACTTGACCTTGGATTCGCAGTTGGTTTCCTTGCTGATTGGACAGCTGATGATGGTTTTGCCATCGCCTGATATGCAGATTTTTATCCTCAACAGTTGGGATCCATCGGACCTTGGCATCATGCGGTTGCACTCGATCACAAATGAGAATGATAGCTTGGCACGTAACGCCGACTCAATGTCCTCCAGATCATACTTGGCACTATTTGATGGTACAATACCTTAATTTGTAGCACAACAAAAAAGAATAGAAATGTTAGATCATATATATTAGGGGTTTTATGTTTTGTGATTACTTGTGATGTTATTCTATATTAAAATGTGCTTGGAGATCAAATTTTATATTTGTTGGAACTTTTTTTACTATTTATTAAGTCAGTTTTAAAATCACTGAGTTTAATAAACAGTGAAAAATTTCTAGATTATTGAAAACAGCGATTTTAAAACGGGCTTAAAAATAGTAAAAAAAATTCAAAAAATGTAAATTTTGATCTCCAAGTACATTTTAATACAGATTGAATGTTGAACGATTTGGATCGACTGTTTGGACTTTGAAAATGTAAAAACCGAAGCGTTTGTTCCTAGGTCCCGGAACAAACTTTTTGATATTAGCCATTCTATACATATGTGTGTGTGGGTGAGAGAGAGGTTAATTAGATATATTTATGTAGTAGACCGTTAACAATTTCTAATTTGAAGATCTAACAAAAGAAATTATTATTGGGCCTCATTGTTTAGGACTGACTTTATAATTTCAGCTGATTTCAAAATTTAATTTCTGTTTTTTTTTTTCCTTTTTTGCAATATATATTTTCTATAGTACTTTGCAATTGGATGGAATAGAAAAGAAAACAGACCAACATGGAAGGATCTACACTCTATGGGTCAATCGACCCGCATTCATTTTTTAAATTCATGTACTATACATTATTTTCTATATAGTTGAACATAAAATACTTTGGATACTATAGGATTTGACTCTTATACTCAACATGAAAATTTTATATGATTAATCTTCATTGTGTGTTTTATCCTCATAGTTTGAAAATCTAACTCCGCCTCTGAAATAAAGTGTTAAAGAGAAACTTAGTAACCTTTGGTGGCGAGGTAGCTCAGGAGGTCGAGATTCTTTCGAAGATTGAGGGCCTGCTGGAAGTAGTTGGCCTGAGTAAGGTTAGAACAGGTGCCATATGTACAGAATGTAGATTTCCACTTGGTTACTCCATTGTTGCTTGGGCATTTCACTTCAGGCCAGTATGAGTACATATCTGTTATGAACTTCCTGAGCTGCACATTTTCAAATTCTCAGTTTTAGCGTAAATTGTTACCAAGTTAAGCTTCTCAAGGTTAAAAAAATCAATCAGAGTTGAGAATCAGCCTTTAGTCTAGTAGCAAATGCAATGCCCTCTGTATGAGGAGTCGCAGGTTCAAAATCCAGATAATAGATTGCTTGTGGATATTAAACTAGTTGGATGGCTTGACCCCAACTTTTAAAAAAAAAATCTATCACACTTTTGAACTGTTAAAAAATAAATTGCGATATATTGTTTAACAGAATATTGAAGTAGGACCATGCATGTCTAGAACTAGATCTGGTACTGAGCATAGTCACAAGATTTGCGAATTATTTTTTTTTTTTGTGATGACGAACCGAACGCCAAATTATTCGGTTGACTGAACTTTGACCGAATTATTTCTGAATAATTCGCACATTTTACGAACTTTCCCAAAATTTTCCTTGAACATTTTTTTAGTTTTTTTTTTTTTTTTGCTTCTTTATAGAACTGAGATATTTGATCTGAATAATTCCAAATTATTTTCAAATTATACCCGAATTACGAATTTTTGATCTTGCCAAACCGAACCTGAATAATTCATTTGTCACTGTGGTACTGAGATGGTACTGAGAGAGGTAAAGGCAGCATTATTATATATAGTCAAACCCGGGCTTTAGTGTTGCAAGTTTTAAATACAATGTGATAAGAATGGGACCAATTTATTTGTCGTCTTCTGACCTACTGTTTATTTCAAAAGAATGATTTTTCTATCCTAAATCTTAAATGTGGATAATTTCATTTCAAACGAACCTACTTTTGATATTTGCTTGGACTATTATGAACAACAATATAAACTTAATATAAGTACCAACCATGTACCTAGCAGAACTGAATTAGTAACTCGAGTGATATAATTAATTAAGATACTGGATAACTTTAAGAAATATTGAGTTCCGAGTTTCAGCAGGCTTCAGCAGCAGCAGCAGCAGCAGCAATAATAATATTAATATAATATAGGCAAATAGCAAAGTATCAGCAGGGGAAGCAGTTTCATATATTGCAGGAATTCACAAAAGGATTCAAAAAACTTTTGAGAAAAAAGGGGCAAAAGAAAATTTCCCTGGACATATACACAGTGAGGGACGCTTGACAAAGGTTACTATATATAACAATAACAATTAATATTGTTGGCAATATATTTTCATAAAAATGACCTGATTGACGTAGAAATTGCAAGTGGAGTCGCTGCAGTTGGTGACGGCATTGCCGGAGTAGCTGTCGTACGTCTCCATCGACTCCACGAAGAAGTCCAGTGCTGGTTCGCCAGTTGTCGGCATGCAGCATGTTTTCCAATAAACGGATCTGCAGTATGACCCTGGCCACTGCATGCATGCACATCCAGTTATTTACTTATTTAATTATAGCTAGAGAATAGAGATCGACCTCCTTAATGAAATTAAAATGTATTGTAAAAAAGTTCAGCATATATAGTACGTATCTTAGATCAAATGTACAAGTTATAAATGTACCAGAAGGTTCAAATAAAAGAAGTCCGACTCAACCGCGCCTTGAGCAGGAACGAAAGGAGAAATGCAAAGGAAGGCAAGCATGCAGAGGAGAAGAGAAGGCTTCAGTGTTGCCATTTAATTTCTCTCTTTTTCTTTTGAATATATTGTTATTTCCCCAAATATATAGAAGCAGAGCAGAACCTGGCCACTTTAAATAGAGCTAGCAATGTTGATCATGGAGATATCAGGACATGAAGGAAGGGGGTAGTTGGGGGAATTCGGATCACCGGAGGTATCTGACTCAAGCAAATTCCAAACCGACGGTTCAGATTAGCTCTTAACTTGGCACGTATCTCAAAACATTAGTGATAGCAAGTTGTGGTTCAAATTTCAAAACTTCAAATTATATAATTCAATGATATATATGATAGTCCCGAAAAAATATATATTCTAATACATGAGATGATCTATCTCATTGAGATCTGAAAAACTTTGAAAATATGTCTTTGACCATATATATATTTCCTCACTCTACCAATCGCTCCGCTGCTATCATTTATCCTTATCCTTATTGTAGAACTCAAATTATGAAACTATATATTGCTAATTTCATTAATTATGCTTCGATAAATACTCGTTTTATGACGTCAAATTCTATAATAGATTATATGTAAAAGTATGAGTGAGGCCATGGCCATAGTTCTATGCATATATATATATGTAGCTAGATTAATTGGTACGTCCTACATATCAATAGTTTTGTTTTTTATGAAAATATATATATTTCATATTTTTTAAAACTTTTTACTTTTCTTTAAATGGATAGAAAATTACTACTTTTGAATAATCTATAATTTTTATCAGGTAATTTTCTATCTAAAACACAATAAAAAATTCAAAACATGTTTGAAGCACAAATATATTTTGATTTTGATTTGGAGATGATGTTTAGATCAATTGTTAAATTGTTTGAACTTGAAGTAATTAGGATGTTTTTTGACGGTGTGTGTGAGACTGTGACTCAAAAGTAAAACACTTTAGAAAAGAAAAAAAGAGCTCTTCATCTTCATACATTACTCCTCATTACCCTGGAAACTTCCTACTCTGTATTTACTGGAGATGAATCGAACTGTTACTGAGAACTTGCTAGTGGCTAACTGGCTATATATTTTCAAAATCGAGGAAGCTGTCTGCTGTCAAGGACACAAGTGTCAGGAAGATAATATATAAAAAGTAATTTGTGTAGGTCCCCCACCACTGTAATTAATTAAGATTCCCTCGACAGCTGAGCTTGCTCAGTTGCACTGGCACATGCACTCGTACCATTGCACGTTGAACTTGTTGCTTATTATTTTTTATTGTTACTTGTCTGAATGGTCATGTGACATCTGAATGGTCATGTGACTCGTGTTTGGTTATGGAGCAAAATTATATTTTATTGTTACTCGTATTCGTTTCATTGCATGTTGAACTTGTTGCTTATTTTTTATTTATACTCTTCATGGTCAAACAATGTTTGGTTTTGGAGTAGCGGGAGCAATAACTATGATCATAGAACAAAAATAAATAAATCAATTTGACTATTATATATCATAGACTAAGAATTTATTTGAATCTCAATTAAGTCGGATAGCTAAAAGTATATATGATTGTTACAATTAGTCCTGTTTCATATTTAAACGGTACAAGGTGGAAAGTGTGTTATGTTTTTTTTAATTTTTAGGCGTTAAACTTAACAATTTAACCTATATAAATTTAGTAATGCGCTAGAATTAAACTTTCCATCTATAACACAAATTTGGGATTTTTGAAACAAGTTTTTTAATTTTTGTTTCGAAACATTCATAAGAAAAGGCAAAATTGCAACAATTTTACTTTAAATCTATATTTTTTTCTAATAGAGAACCAGATTTATGGCTTAAGAGTAACTCTTGAAGCATAATTACACAAGTGACTGCATCTCCAATAATCACATGAGAATATAGTTCTAAAGTTCCAGCATAACACATTACGCGCGTCATGTGGGTCTATATATCACATTGCGTTATTCGCCTGTCACGTGACATATTTGTTCGCATGATGTGTCTTTGTTCAATCGAAAATAACATGTCACGTAACGTGCTTCTAGTTTTGTTTGAAGACATCCATTAAAAAAACAAAAATTGCAACTACAATACTTGAAATTAATATTTTTTTTTAATAGAGAACCGATTTATGACTTGGAGCAACTCTTGACGCATAACTACACAAGTGATTACATCTTCAATAATCACATGAGAACAGAGATCTAAAGTCCTTTTTCCTGAAAGAACTCATGTGTCCAACATATTTGAACTTTGAAGTGTGTGTGAGAGAGAAGAGGACACTGAGATATTGAGAGGGGGATAAAATATTTTTTGTTAATTTATTAGACACGGATGAAGATAAAGTTTATTTATCAACATAACAGATAATCATACACATAAATACCATTTCTTACTTGTTATCCAATAAGATAATTATTAAAAATAAAATTATATACATAAATATATATATTTATATGGTGATGATACATGATATGATAAAGTTTTATACTTTGTTAAATTTCCATCATACAAATTGGTGTATTCATTATTCATTTTCTTCATTTTTTTTGTTTTGAAAAATATTTTATTGAAAATATAAATTGGAATATCAATAGCACCATATTATCTATTTACCGACACCGTATTTGAAAAAAAAAAAAAAAAACAAATGTGGATAAAATTCTTTTTTTCATTTTTTTTATCGAATACCGGTAAATAAAAAAATATCATAATAAGTAGAAATATGAAAATACTTCCATCCGATCTATATGGTATCCATTGATTTGGACACCCCTGCACAAATGTGAGTAAGATAAATGTAAAACGTAAAATGCATAGGTCGCCCCACCACTGTAATTACATAAGATTCCCTTGCTCTCATATCATTGCACGTTGAAAGTGTTGCTTATTTCTTTGTTGATACAAGTAGCAGCTATAGCAATAATGATGGGTGGAAAGCAATAATGATGGGTTTGAAGTCTGAACGAAACTAAAAAAAGAGATGCAAATTTAGAGTCCGACTCCGCTGCTTTTCTTCATGAGAGAAAAGGAGGAGTCTTCTTTCTCAATTCAACGATTCAAAATTTTCATTCGCGTATCTCGAGAAAGAAACTTTTTTATGCACAAATCTCAACGAGTTTTGAATCGTTGGATTCGGAAAAGTAGGCTCCTCCTTTTCTCTCAGAAAAACAGTGGAGTCTGATTTGCAAATTTAATAGAATAGAATAAATATATCACATGATATTAAATCGAATTTTAATATACAGCTAAATATTTTTTTGATAGAGATAATTTATTTCTATTAAAATTTATAATTATTTTTCACATTTTTAAAATTTACAGATATTGTCATTGAAACCTACAAACTAAGGTTTTAGTTTGCAAAAGAAAAAAGTTGGAGAATGACGAATACTAGAAAAAAAGAAAAGAAAAAAGGAATATTTGATTAAGAGTTATATTTCGTTTTCAATCAAGCATCACCTCGAGAATTATATTTCTATCATAATTCAATTTTTCATAGTTTTAAATTTAAGATATTAAAGTCAATAAATCCTTAAAAAAATCAGAGAATAAAAACAAACTTTAACTCATAGTTCAATTAGTGACCATCTTTATATGTGCAGAAATAAGTATGTTATGTTATTGTTATCATAAAATCACGTTGTATTATATATTCAGTTCCTTTTTCATTATAAAAAAAATACATAATTCAACTTAACTATTTTAAAAAAAAAAAGGCACAAGTCCGTTTCAATGATAAAAATTGAGATTAAATTACAAGTTTTCAGTCATCAGACCAATGTATATTGTCTGATATCAACAAAACGTTCTCCTATTGAGATTATCTAACAAGTTCAACCGATAGAACACAACCAGTTTTGAGAGAAATAAGCATCATAACAACCAAAAACAACCAAGTATCATAACAACCAAAAGCAACCAAAATGAGGTTATAATAGGAGTGACAAGCTGCAGCAAAGTGAATCTTCAGCTATCCATGCTGCATCAGAGAGAGTCATTAGTATTAGCCGACTCTACCAGCACCTGTTCTGGCTCAGGCTCCGGGTCTTGTTCCTAGAGAGGGATGAAGGAAGTATCTTCTGGCATCCAAACCTGCGGGCCAGCATCATCCTGTCCAATTGTTGTCCCTGTCCAAAGAGAAGTCCAATTAATAATTTGAAGTACATAAGTTTTAATTGTATCACAAACTTGATTATTGAAGCAAATTTTATTGCGAATGAGCCAAATAGTCCAAGAGAGCGCACTAAACATAATAAAAAAATGATTCCTATGATTAGTTGGCAAACTAAAGGAAAAGTCCATTACATCTTCTATAGAATGTCATTGTTCTAGTAATTAAATCTTGACATCTCCCCATCCAAAACCAAATCTACCTTGTTCTATGGCATCGATGAATAAATGGTCAGGAGTTTCCTAGCCTCTTGGCTACAAAAGTGACATGAAGTATCCCATTTCATCATTTTCTAGCCAATTCAACTTAACTATTATTACAAACTTTATTTGAATTTCAATATATCGGATAGCTGAAAAGTATAATTGTTACAAGGTGGAAAGTTGTGTTATGTTAAAAAACATTTAAGACGTTTAAACTGAACACCTTAATCTATAGTAAATTAATTTAGTGATGCGCGCTAGAGTCTGACTTCGATTAATTATAACACAAATTTGAGATATTGGAAAACTTTAGTTGAGAAAATAAATCTCAAGCACATATATTTATTGAGTGAAAAAAGGCCGATATTTTTATTAATAACCCCAAACAAAAGAAAAATATCAAATCTAACTCCAATATCAAATTTTTTTCAAAACTAACCCAACCGCCCCATCATTGGGCGGTTCACTCTACCCACAAAACCGCCCAGTGGTTGGGCGGTCCACACGGCCATGCAAACCGCCCTCCAATCGGGCGGTTATGCATTTTTTTTTTTTTAGGATATTTTTTTTAGTAAGATATATTTGTAAGATATATATATATTTTTAAGATATATATATATTTTTAAGATATATTAAGACATGTTTGTTTTTGTAAATATATTTTCATTAAGATATATTTATAAGATATATATATTTTTTATAAATATATGAAATATATATTTGTTTTGTAGATATATTTTTATTAAGATATATTTACAACATATATGAAGATATATTAAGATATATATTGTAAGATATATTTTTTCTATTGTAATTTTTATATGAAAATGATTTATTTATTTTATTGTAATTTTAAATAAAAATTGGTTGAATGTGGATGAGTCGTTTGACGTTAGAACTGTCGATTCTTTTATAATAATTGTCGATTATACGGGTGTTATATTGATTGTCGATTTGGATAACGTGATAAACAGTGGAAAATATGTAATATAAATGGTAAGTCCACCAAAAAAACATCCAAACTACGTAATCTAAATGTCCGCAACATAAGATAAAACACTCCAAACCAAATATACAATAGTAGAAAAGCTATCAGACTACAAGAACAAAAAACCTAACGACGAGGACGAGGGCGACGACCAGAGAGATCCAACCTATGAGGTGGATGGCGGTCCCTATGCGGCTGTACACGCCTCACGTGAACCTCCTCCTCATGTGCGGCTGTATCCGCCTCGGCACATGGATCCTCCACCAGTGGGGGGATGGGCGGCATAGTAGGCACCTCCCATGGCTCCCAGGTCGATGGATACGTAGGCGGAGGAGGCGGTGTGCCAAATATAGTAGATGCATAGGCATCTGCATGCTGTGCTCCACTCCCACTGGCCTCGTCATCGTGCTGTCTGGCCTCCGGATATCGTGGTATGTGGAGGCTCGGTCCCTCATCCCCGGAATAATCTCCGGTAAGGTCATCCATAGTGAACTCCGGAGTGGCATGTCGTGGGGGAGCTCCACCCTAATTTATAAACCCTAACTCTAATTTATAAACCCTAATTTAATTTATAAAACCTAAACTCTAATTTAATTTATAAACCCTACTTTAATTTTGTAACCTAAATCCTAATTTATTTCGCTAAAACATAAATCCTAATTTAATTTTGTACCCTAACTGTACACCCTAATTTATAAATCATAACTCCTAGTTTTGTTCAATTCTATCTCGTCGGGAAAATCAACAACCCGCACAATTTAACAATTAAATTTTTAAACTAAAGTCTAAACCCTAATTAAACCGTAATTTAATTTCTAACCTAAACCGCACAATTTAATCGCGTCGGGAAAATCAACAACCCGCACACTGTTAACACCTCAATTCTTACAAAAAATAAAATAATAAGTTACGATAACTTACCCGAAGACGATCGATCGAGAGGAAGAGATGGCCGAGAGAGAGAGAGAGAGGGAGAGAGAGAGGGTGGCCGAGAGAGAGAGTGCGGCCAAGAGAGAGAGAGGGGGGGTCGTGGTGGCCGGCCGGATAGAGAGAGGAGGTGGTGGCCGGCCAAGGGGAGGGGAGGGGAGGGGAGGGCGGGGCTGGGCGGCAGGGGGAGGTGGCGGGGGTGTAGGGAAGAGGCAGGGGCGGTTAGGGCTGGGGGGGGGATGGGCGGGTTTTATTAAAAAAAAAAAAAAAATTCTACTAAACTGTCCCATGTGGGGGGCGGTTAGGGGGGGGGTTGACCGCCCCATGATTGGGCGGTTAGGGGGGGGTGCGGACCGCCCCATGCTTGGGTGGTTTGGGCATTTTTGAAAATTTTTTGGGGTTGGGGTTAGATTTGATATTTTTCTTTTGTTTGAGGTTATTAATAAAAATATCGGGAAAAAAGGTCTTTAATTTTGTTTGGAAACATCATAAGAAAAAACATATTGCAACAATTGTATTTAAAATCAAGATCCTCTTGTAATAGAGAATCGATTTTATGACTTAGAGAGCAATCTTTGATGCATAATTTATACAAGTGACTATATCCAATAATCATGTGAGAATAGAAATGTAAAGTTCCTTTTTTTTTTTTTTTTTCTGAAAGAACTCACGTGCTGAGCATAAAAAAGGCAGAATTTCAGGTATAGTCCTCAAAAGCTTCAAAAATATGTATTTGCGCTCTATTCATAATATCGAATTTACCCTTCTAATTTAAAAAAACTCACAAATTTATCATTTTATTGTCTTTTCTATAACTCATTTTAAATTTATAAAGTACCAATTTTATCCTTAATCAAAAATAAAAAAAAATATGTAGCATGTTTAAGAAAAATGTCATTCTTTTAATTAATCAATTTCCGAGAGCAAATGATTCATTTCTTTCGCAGGGGACCAATCTGCGCTGTGCATAGTACCGTAGCCTCACTCTAACAGTTGTCAAATTTGAGGATAAAATTTGATGTACAGACATCTATATATAGATGAAGAGAAACACAGTTACAACATCATTGTACCATGGAAACAGTATAAAGGAAATCATCTCATGGCTTTGATTCGACTTGCTGGAGGAGGCGTGTTCTTAGGGTTAGTAAACCAGGTCGTATATAGAAACTGCTTGTTGGGTCCATTGTGACAGCATATTTGCCTCAGTTTCTCTCTTTCTCATCCACCTCAGCATAATCTCCATTTGCCTCTTGCTTGTCAGTCAGGCCTCTCAATCCCATTTCCTGAATAATTAATTGAGTATGTACTCACAAAAGTTATTGTAATTGTACATAATAGAAAATGGTTATACAATATATTCTAATTGTGTGAATTAAATGCTTTTTGACAAGTGGCATTTCTTTTGTTACTTTCTCCTTCTTTTCAAGTTCCCTGGAACCAGATTCTGAGTTTTAATCAATTTGGCAGTTCCAAACATAATCAGATGCCAAATTGCATATTTGAGTTAATATTCTGCAATAATTGATCATATTTTTGGTTTAAAAATAAAAAAGTTGATTTGACCCAGACAAATTATCCAGCAGGTCATCATGTCCATCTCCCAGTGTATCAGGGATCAAATAGAGAGAACCATACAAAATGCTTCATTAAGAAATAAACTGGAAGGTGGAAATGAGGCAAGTACAGGTGTAAATGAGTAAATTTCTGAAAAGTTTTTCTTGGACATTTCATCGAACAGGTTGTGTGCATGAGTGATGATGCAGTAAACAACAAGCAGTACAAGTGGTGAGATGGGCGGCGAAGAGGGAAGCAAGAGAAGACCTTGACGTGGTCCCAGGTGTCAGAGATGGTGGGGGGCCGTGCTCCTTGACGACGTCAAAAATGGCGCGGAAATGGAGAGGGTTTGCTCGGGAGGTGATGTCAGCTGGATCGGTTTCATCTTTGGTTTTCCCTTCTTCGCCGCCCATCTCAAATTCCATCTCTCTGGGTTTAGTTCACGGATAAATATTTCAGCTAACGGGTTTAATATGTGCGAACCCGTTAATCAACATATTAATTCGGAAGAGTCCGTTAATCAACATATTGCATCTTTGATTTCTAGATAACTTAGTTCAAAATTGCATTTGGTTCAAATTGAAGTGCCAGATTATGATTAGATAAACCAATATTTTTGTCTAAAATAAAAGTTCAAGAATCAAGTTAATATAAGTTCAAGTTTTAGGACTAACTTGATCTTTTGAAAAAAAAAAAAAAAAAGTTTGACAAACAACATTTAATTTAATTTTTTTTTTTTTTTTTTTTGGGGGGGGGGGGGGGGGGGGGTCGCATCATCTTTTAGTCAATGCACCAATTGTGAAAAATGTTTTACTCAATAAAGTCTGTTATCGTTCGTAAATAAAAAAAAAAAGCTTAATTTTGGTATAAACTTTGTGTAAATAATTTATTTATTTATTATTTTTTAATAAGACTTGGTTGTGGCTATCAAGTTGGTGTAAAATTTTGTCAAGATTGAAATTGGTTGTAAAAAAATTGAGGGATTGAGATCCTGTGACGCAAATTCCACAAATTCAAATACAATGCAGTATCTGACAGTGTAGAATGAGATTTGAGTTCTTTGTTTTAATTTGACATGAATTTCAAAACGGATCGTCTTATATTTTAAATAAATTTCAAAATGATTTTGATCCGGTTGTAGGGGAGCGGAGTAAGATTTACAAATTATGAAAGTCAAAAGTGAATGTGAGTCAATCAATAAAAATTTATATAATGAATGAGAATTAATTTTAGAGTACTAATAGCATTTTAATATAAACTATATAAAAAATTCATATATAAATATAATTTTTTTTAGTTAATGAAGGTCAATTGACTCCAATACAATGTTACTCCCTCCACCCCTGCTAGGTTGAAAGTATTTTATCTCAGCGAAATGAGCCGAAATTTTTAAATATAGCACAGATTCAAAAAAGATATACCAAAACGGCATCGTTTGGCCGGAATTCCAAATTTAGCACGGCCGCAGATCGGCTGAGCGGCCCCATTTACTGGGGACCGCAGATTGGCTGAGCGGACCCCGGGGCCGCAGATCTGCTGAGCGGCCCCATTTTTTTTTTTTTTTTTTTTTAGAGATAAAAATTCGAATTTTGTTTTTAATATTTGTTAGATAGATTACTTTTTTTGATGTATCCGAATTTTTTTTAATTAATACTAAAATACGCTAAATTACTTGAAATTATATTGATTTATGCTGAATTACACTAAATTAATTGAAATTACAATAATTATGTAGAATTATGCTAAAATACGCTAAATTACGCTAAATTACGTATGAATGGGGTCCTATTTTGTGCCATCTTTCATAAATCATAAAAAATAGTAAAAAAAATTTCAAAAATAATAAAAATTGGTATTCTACAAACTGAAAGAGAACTGATTCCATTCATGAAGGACCAAATCCACAAAAATAGTAAATTACGCTAAATTACGTATGAATTGGGATGATATTTTCACTGAAAAGGCGAAAAACGACGACGAAACTTTAAACGGCCAAAAAACGGCGCTCGAGTGTCCGATTTCAGCAAATGACCACTTTTCAGAAAGCTTGTGAAAATGCGCATGCGTCCGAACTTGCTTTGCCAATTTTCTAAATTCAAAATTCCCAAAAAACAAAGGGAAGAGCCTTAAAACTTCAGTTGAAGTTTCCGATTAAGATTTTCATTTCTATTCTCCAATCTACGTAGCTCAGTAAATTAGTTATCTAGTGAACTTGTAGAATACCAATTTTTATTATTTTTTGGAATTTTTTTACTATTTTTTATGATTTATGAAAGATGCCACAAAATCGGCCCCATTCATACGTAATTTAGCGTAATTTATCGTATTTTAGCATAATTCTACATAATTATTGTAATTTCAATTAATTTAGTGTAATTCAGCATAAATCAATATAATTTCAAGTAATTTAGTGTAATTCAGCAAAAATCAATATAATTTCAAGTAATTTAGCGTATTTTAGTATTAATTAAAAAAAATTCGGATACATCAAAAAAAGTAATCTATCTAACAAATATTAAAAACAAAATTCGAATTTTTATCTCTAAAAAAAAAAAAAAAAAAAAAATTGGGCCGCTCAGCAGATCTGCGGCCCCGAGGTCCGCTAAGGCAATCTGCGGTCCTCAGTAAATGGGGCCGCTTAGTGATAAGTCTAAAATACATTCATATTCGATCCGATTTTTATCACAAAACAATACCAAATATCTTGTATTTTCATACAAAAATGATAGAATTTATCAAGAATCAAGTTACTGCGTTTGTTTGTTTTCAATCTACAGAAAAGAAGGCAAAAAGAGAAAAAGTGACCATAAATGCGGACGCATTGGACAGTCATGCGGCCGCACTCAACACTTGGTCAAATCCAGAACCTCAAAATTCAACAGGAGAAAAAGTCCGAGCGCAATGCGGACGCAGAAGATCCCAGTGCGGACGCACTACGCACTTAGCCAAAGTTTGGAGAATAAATGCTTCCTAAATGCGGACGCACAGACACATCATGCGGCCGCATTCCAGACTTAGTCAAAATGCAGCACACTCCCGGAGGAAAGGAACAAAAGTCCGAGCCTAGTGCGGACGCACTACGGACAAATGCGGACGCACCCAGGACTTAGCGAAAAACACAATGTCAACCAAACCCAGAATGCGGCCGCAGGGACCACTAGTGCGGACGCACTCATTCCGCAGAAGCAAAAATTGAAGCATCCGAGCCTAGTGCGGACGCACTGCGGTCGCACTAAGGTCGCATTCAGCCTAAAAATCAAGTTTTCTATTTTTGGCGCTTCTAAAAACGACCCAGGAGTGAAATATGGAAAGTGGGGACGTGGGGGAACTTGTGGGGCAAGTATCTAATGACTCCCCACGTCCATTGGCTCCAGAATAAGCATTACATCTCCTATAAAAGGGCTACAACTTTCCCTTCCAAATCATCCACTACCAATCCACTTCACTGTCCATACTTAGCCAAATTTCTCATCTGTTGGAGCAAATCAAGGAAGGAGAAGGGAAGTTTACAGCAAACAAATGCAAGATCAAGGTTCTTCATTTAGAGAAGGGTGTAAACTATTTCTCTGTTTAATTTCTCTTTGTTTTAGCCATGTTTTGTTTTAATCTTTTGATGAATTCTTGCATCTCCATGAGAGGCTAGTTTTCTCTCTAGGGGTTTAGGTCTTATGCATGAACTTGTTTAATTCTATTTTACTCGGATCTTAGTTTTTATTTGATTGTTTGATTTGATTGTTAATTTCTGTGAATTATTCTTTATGAATTTCATTAGTACTTGACTTATAGTTCACCTGGTTAGGGTTAGTAAATTAAAGTAGCTTGAAATCATGCTATGTCTTGTCTTTCCGCTTTAGTTTATTAAATTCCGGCATTGGTCAAGATAGGGAAGTACTAATTGAAATCATAAATATATATCTTAGGATTTAGTTTATCTTACTAAAAATTTGATATCTAAACCGGATTTCCAGAAATTAAGGTTAGGAGGATGGGAAGAAATCACAACCTAATTAGGACACCTTAGAATAAATATTGATATATACTTTGAATTATGTGTATTAAATATCCCGATTAGGTGAGTGACAGCCCTAACAACGGAGGAACATTAATCCGTTCACCCAAAGTATTTATATCAATATTTGTTCATAGGCTAACACAAGTTATAAACCATTCTTAAGCTTTCTTAGAATAAATATTGATGTTCGTCTTGAATTATGTGTATTAAACATCCCGCTAGGCAGTGTAAAAACCCTAGAATTTGAGGAACATTAATCCGTTCACCCAAGATAATAGCATCAATATTTATTCCAAGGACGACATAAGTTAGAAACCTCGTCAAAATCAAACATGAATTTAAACAACCCGAGTAGATAGAATTAACAAGGGATTGTAGACCGAATGCCCCTAGACTTCCAAACCTTGAAAAAGCAACCAAAACTCTCTTTTAATTTTCAGTTTTAGTTTAAATTGTTACAATCTCTCCTTGTTGGGTATTGAACCCAACAACTTGGATTCCCCCCAATTTACTTTATTGCACTTTACTTTCTTTCTTTTCTGAAATATATCATCTAAGGTTAAAATTTAAGTATTTATCTTACTCCTTGTGGTTCGATACCCGATAATATACTACACGGTAGGATTGTATACTTGCAATCTGAGCCGAAAGTGTATTTGAGGATAAAGCTTTTTCACATATACCCTTTTGACGTAACAAGTTTTTGGCGCCGTTGCCGGGGAGTATAGTTTAAATACTAAGTTTTTACTTTAGCGATTTATTTCAGATTTTCTTTTACTTTTTGGAAACTAATCTAAGTTCTTTTTCAGCAGTCTATAAGTTCTTTTTCAGCAGTCTATGAGCGTAGGAAAAACCCCTTTTCCGACGATTTTCGACGAAAAAGAAGAGCATCTAAGAATGGACCCACCAATCATAAATCCAGCCATCAACGGAGACGACCAATCTGTCCATGACGATCAAGGAAGTAATCGAAGCCCCGTACGAGGACTAACCCCACCTCGTAACGGGAACCACAACAACAATGGCCGAAACCATCAACACGGCCACCGCTTCGGCTTCATTCCTCATGGCCAAGAGCCACGAGATATTAAGCCCTCTCTCATCCATTTGCTTGGCCAAAATCAGTTCGGGGGAGTCCTCAACGAGGATCCACACGCCCATTTGGCGGTTTTCGAAGAACACTGCGGCACTTTCGCCCGAGAAGGAGACGAGCTAGACAACCTCAAACTCAAATGCTTCCACTTGTCCCTCCGAGACAATGCAAGGACGTGGCTAAGGACCGTCAACCGGGACAACATCGGTACATGGGACGACATGGAGAAATTGTTTTTAGGAAAATACTTCCCTCCATCCAAGACCCAACACTTCCGGTCGAAGATCACAACGTTCAAGCAAGCCGAGGGGGAGTCTCTAACCGAGGCATGGGATCGATGGGCGGAGCTCCAACGCTTGTGCCCTAACCATGGCCTTGACATGTGGTTGCTCTTTCAATTCTTCTATGGAGGTTGTACAATAGCCACTAAAACTCACTTAAATTCTGCTGCAGGTGGAAACATGTCAAGGATGGATCCCGAGCAAGCCATGCTAATGATTGAGAATATGGTGATCAACCAAAGGGAGTGGACAGCCGAAAGAGGTGGACGAGTCTCTAACACACCGGGGATCATGAAAGTCGATGAAGTTACCGCCTTAAGAGCACAAGTGGAGGCCTTGCAATATCAAATGACACAAATGCAAAACGTCAAAACCATGACAAAGAAGGCTCCATGTGGCATATGTGGAGAAGCGACTCATATCACCGCCGATTGCCAAACCCTTATGGAAGGAGAAAATGTGGAGCAAGTGAATGCCATGTTCTATAATCAAGGTGATAAGAGGAATGACCCGATCTACAATAAGGTTAGGCAAAATAATAATTTCAATTCCAATTCTTACAACCCTAACACAAGGTGGAACCATCCGAATTTCAAATGGAAAACCGAGAATGATAACTCCAACCAATACCGGTCCAACCAAAACTCTTACCAAGGTCCCTCACCACTCTCCAAGTTGGAAAAGATGATGGAGGAGTACATCGAATATCAAAAGAACACAAACAATGAGGTCAACAAAAAGTTTGAGTTCCTAGAAACGAAGACAAAGATGCTAGAGACACAAATAGCACAATAAGCTTCTTCATCCTCTCGACAACAAGGCACACTTCCGGGCAAGCCGGACATCAACCCTAGGGAGCAAGCAAATGCCGTAACCCTAAGGAATGGTAAGGAATATGAAGGACCCACGATGCCGGACGAGGAAGAGCAGCAACAACCTCAAAAGGAGGCACAAAACGAGCTAGCTCCTCCAAGTACGGACGCACCCTCCACAAATGCGGACCCACCGACATCAGACAAGCAACAAACGGGTAATTCTATCCCGGAAAAGGTAAAACATGCTGAAACTCCTAAGTACATTCCTCCACACAGGTTTATACCATTTCCTCAAAGGTTAGCAAAGAACAAACTTGACCAACAATTTGCCAAATTTGTAGATCACCTTAAGAAACTGAACATCACCATCCCTTTTACGGAAGCAATTACTCAAATGCCCACATACGCAAAGTTTTTAAAAGAAATTTTATCCAACAAAAGAACACTTGAGGAAGTGGGCACGGTGTCTCTAAATGAGGGGTGTAGCGCTCTCTTCTCAAACAAGCTACCTCCCAAACTTAAAGACCCCGGGAGCTTTGTTATCCCATGTAAGATAGGTGATACCAAATTCGGTAGGTGTCTATGTGATTTAGGGGCAAGTGTTAGTCTAATGCCAAAATCTGTGTACCAAAGGTTAAATCTTGTAGAATTGACAACCACAAGAATGTCCTTACAATTGGCCGATAAATCGGTAAGGTTTCCGGAGGGAATTGTGGAAGATGTAATAGTACAAATAGGTGAGTTCTTTGTTCCTGTGGATTTTGTGGTTGTGGAAATGGAAGAAGACACTCATACCCCCCTCTTGTTGGGGCGTGATTTCCTTATTACAGCAGGAGCAAACATCAATGTTAAAGAGGGAAAGATATCATTTGACATAGGTGGTGAAAAGGTAGATTTTCATATGTTTGATGCCATTAAATTCCCCTCTAATGATAATGATTCTATATGCAGAGTTGATGTTTTAGATTCAATCATAGCAGCTCATCTAGAGAAAGACAAAGCTAATGAAAAACTTGACCAAATCCTGGAAGAAACCAGCCCCGAAAACTATCAAATCAACGAAATTGACCCTGAGTGCGTCCGCACGGACCAGAAGTGCGTCCGCATTCACCCTGACGAGAAAGGTTACCCAGATGTCCGAGCTGACTGCGTCCGCACAGACTCTCAGTGCGTCCGCACTACTCCTGGAGATGGCCAATTTCCACAATTGCAAGCTGACTGCGACCGCACAGACCCTGAGTGCGTCCGCACGCAGGCCTTTTCAGCCCAACTTAGCGATTCCCTAGCTGATTCCACACCACCAAAGGTCGAACTCAAGCCATTACCACCATCTCTCCGCTATGAGTACCTGGGCACAAACGAAACATATCCGGTGATAGTCAATTCCGAGCTCGACAAAGATCAAACCGAAAAACTTCTACACGAACTAAGGTTACATAGAAAAGCCATCGGTTATACAATTAATGATCTAACCGGAATTAGTCCATCTTTTTGTATGCACAGGATTTTAATGGAGGATGATCACAAACCTTCTATCGAATCTCAAAGAAGGCTCAATCCAAACCTCAAAGAAGTTGTGAAGAAGGAAATAATCAAACTCCTAGATGCTGGCATCATTTACCCGATCTCTGATTCAAAATGGGTAAGTTCGGTTCATGTCGTGCCCAAGAAAGGAGGTACCACGGTGGTGAAAGGTGAAGGCGACAAGATGATATCAACAAGGGTAGTCACAGGTTGGAGAATGTGCATTGATTACCGCAAGCTAAACAACGCAACAAGGAAGGATCACTTTCCCCTACCTTTTGTTGACCAAATGCTCGAAAGACTTGCAAGCCATTCTCATTTTTGCTACTTAGATGGTTACAGCGGTTTCTTTCAAATTCCAATTCATCCCGATGATCAAGAAAAGACAACATTCACTTGTCCCTACGGTACATTTGCATACCGTCGGATGCCATTTGGTTTGTGTAACGCTCCAGCCACATTTCAAAGAGCTATGATGGCTATTTTTTCCGATTTACTAGAAAATTCCGTGGAAGTTTTCATGGATGATTTTTCAGTTTTTGGCACTTCATTTGACAATTGCTTATCTAATTTGATCAAAGTTTTAGAACGTTGTGAGCAGGTCAATTTAGTCCTCAATTGGGAGAAATGTCATTTTATGGTGCAAAAAGGAGTCGTTCTAGGCCATGTAGTGTCCTCGAAAGGGTTGGAAGTCGATAAAGCCAAGGTGGAGGTGATAGAAAAATTGCCATACCCAACATGCGTAAAAGATTTGCGAAGTTTTCTAGGTCATGCGGGGTTCTACCGACGTTTCATCAAGGATTTTTCGAAAATCTGCAAACCACTCACTAACTTGACAATGAAAGATGCAGATTTTAAATTTGATAAACCTTGCATTAATGCTTTTTGCAGGATTAAGGAGGCATTAATTTCAGCTCCGATCCTCCGACCTCCGGATTGGGATATCCCTTTTGAAATTATGTGTGATGTAAGCGACTATGCCGTAGGAGCCGTATTGGGGCAACGGGTCGAGAACAAACCACACGTGATCTATTATGCAAGTAAGGTGTTGGACGAAGCACAATTAAACTACACCACAACCGAAAAGGAGTTCTTAGCAGTGGTTTTTGCTATCAACAAATTTCGATCATATTTGGTGGGATCCAAAGTGGTGGTGTACACCGATCATGCCGCAATCCGATACCTCCTCAACAAAAAGGATGCGAAGCCTCGCCTAATTCGGTGGATTCTCCTTCTTCAAGAATTCGATTTAGAGATCAAAGATAAGAAAGGAACCGAAAATTCAGTGGCCGACCACCTATCACGCATTAACAACAAACCGAAAGAGGACGACCTACCCATTGATGATTCCTTCATTGACGAACAACTCTATGCGGTACTTAATGCGGTACACAACAATGACGCCCCATGGTATGCATATTTCGTTAATTACCTTGCATGTGGATTGGTGCCCCCGGATTTAACTCATCAACAAAGAAAGAAATTTTTTTGCGATGTAAAACAATATTTTTGGGATGAACCGTTGTTATTCAAATTGGGGGTGGACGGGATCCATAGAAGGTGTGTACCTCAAGAGAAAACTAAGCAAATTCTCCATTGTTGCCACTCATCCGCCTACGGGGGGCACGCTTCAACCAACAAAACCGCCGCAAAGGTTCTCCAAGCCGGTTTCTTTTGGCCCACTCTTTTTCGCGATGCCAAGGAGTATGTACTGAGATGTGACAAATGTCAAAAAACAGGGAACATATCATGAAGACATGAGATGCCTCTTAACACAATCTTAGAAGTAGAGCTGTTCGATGTTTGGGGGATCGACTTCATAGGCCCCTTTCCAAGTTCTTGCAACAACAAATACATCCTTGTGGCGGTGGATTATGTCTCGAAATGGGTGGAAGCCATGGCTAGCCCAACCGCCGACTCCGCGGTGGTAAGAAAGCTTTTTAACAAACTTATTTTCCCTAGGTATGGAGTACCCCGAATAGTGATTAGTGATGGTGGATCTCATTTCATCAACCGCCAATTCGATAATCTTCTACTCAAATATGGGATCAAGCACAAGGTCGCCACACCATACCACCTACAAACAAGCGGGCAAGTGGAAGTATCAAATCGCGAGATTAAGAGCATCCTACAAAAGGTGGTCAACACATCGAGAAAGGATTGGTCCCTAAAACTTGACGAAGCACTTTGGGCATATCGCACCGCTTACAAAACACCAATCGGTATGTCTCCTTTCAAACTTGTTTATGGTAAATCTTGCCATTTACCAGTTGAGTTATAACATAAAGCATATTGGGCCATCAAAACCCTAAACCTTGATATGAAAAGAGCCGGTGAAAAAAGGGTCCTTGATCTACACGAATTAGAAGAAATACGCCACAATGCGTATGAGAATGCAAAATTGTACAAGGAAAAAACCAAGCAATGGCACGACAAGCACATTGTAAGGCGAGAATTTCGTGAGGGAGATGATGTATTATTGTTCAATTCCCGCCTTCGTCTTTTTCCCGGTAAATTGAAATCAAGGGGAACGGCCCATACAAAGTGAAAAAGGTGTTTTATCATGGCGCCATTGAGATTTGGAGCGAACGAACCGGTGCATTCAAGGTGAACGGACATCGCCTCAAACATTTCCATCACGCACATCCGGTAGGCGAGGAGCAAAGCATTGGCCTAGCCGATCCACACACTCAATAGTGAGTACGAATCATGTCGAGCTCACGACGTAAAATTGAGCGCTTCTTGGGAGGCAACCCAAGATTTTTCTTTATTTTTCTGCACTTATTTTCTTAGTTTTAATTTTAATTTTACAAAATTTTCGATTCATTAACTTTGCGAGATTTTTAGGATAAGAAACAGGGAAAAAGGAACCAGACTGCGTCCGCACTACTCCCCAGTGCGTCTGCACTAGAGGAGGAAGAGATTTTTGGGGGAGACGGGAAACTCCAACTTAAGCGAAGTGCGCCCGCACAGAGGGGCAGTGCGTCCGCACTCCAGATAAGGTTAATTATTTTGAAAATAAACCGAATAAATTTTAAAATCATAATTTTTTGGCCTCCGTGCGCCCGCACAAACTCTCAGTGCGTCCGCACGCGTGAATTTGAAAAAATTCGTTGCCCTAGCCGCAGCGGTTTTCAGTCGCGCCCTTTCGTTTTTTAAAAAAAATGCCATTTTTCTCTCTCCTCTTTATTACACTGTTTCTCTCCCTTTATTTCTCTCTCTCTCCCTCCTTACTTCTTCTTCTCTTTCTCTCTTTCTCTCAAGCAAATCTCTCTCCCTCCTCTACTCCTTCTCCTCTTTCTCCTTTTCTTCTTCTCTCTTTCCTTCACTGTTGCCGCTAGCCCTCTCCTCTTCTCTTCTCTCTCAAGGCCGTTCTCCCTATTTGCTTCACCAAGGAGTCTTCTCGCCTCACCAAGTCCAAATCCCGCATCTCCTCCAATTTGGTTTGCAATTTCTAACTCTTACTTTCATTTATTGCTTTTATAGATCTAGAAATTGGTACCAAAATCGACCAAATTGACGAAAATCACCAAAATCCGGTTTTTCACCATTACGTGCGACCAGCCTGCGACCAGCGTGCGTCCGCACTGCTCTCGGTCTGACCAGAACAACCCCCTTTACAACAATGCGTCCGCACTATATCCCAGTGCGTCCGCATACAGGTTTTCCAGACCAAAATTTTGGCCAAGTCTTTAATGCGTCCGCACAAGGACTGAGTGCGGCCGCATACAGCTTACTTTTAAAGCTGTTTTCAATTGTTTTGACCTAAGTGCGGCCGCACTAGTGGTTCCTGCGTCCGCATTCAGCCACATTTTTCAGAAATTAACAAATTGTACCTCTTTTTGAGTACTGATTTGTAGGCAAATGGCTACCAGACTAGCAGGCAAGAGGCAGAGGAAGGACAAAGGCCAGAGTAGCCAGGCTGCGCTACCTTATCCGGTGGCTACTCCGTTGACCAATGAGCAAGAAAATAGGCTCCAAATCATCGAAACACACCGATCCCTTGAACCGTCTCGATGGATAGACACCCCAACTCTCGAGACATTAGGCATAGAGGCCTCTGTTCAACTCCTCACCGGGCGGTTGGGTCTGTGGGATTTCCTCACCGACCATGTGCTCACCTACCAAGCAATCACAATCGAGTTCCTCTCTTCGCTCGAATTCGACAAGGGCACGTGGATCCGTGATTTTAACCTAGGAGGATACCACCATTCCATGAGCGCTACCGAATTGATAAACCTCCTCCACCTCGATACCACCCATGGGAACAACACGTACATGACCACCAACTTCCACCATGACATGACCGAGGTACAATTTCACAACTTGATATGCGAAGTTGGCCCTCTCAATCAACAAAGGGCGAAGACTATCCTCCACCCGACCTTGCGTTACATCCAGCGAGTGATGGCCTATACTATATGGGCTCGAGGTGAGACCGCTTCTGTGATCAACCAAAAAGAACTCTTCTACCTTTGCTGCATGTTGCGAAGGAATGATAATGAGATGCGCTTCATGCCCCACCTTGGTTACAATTTGGCCAGTCATCTCTACAATGTTGCAACCAACCGACAGCGGGGTGGGATAATCACAATCGGTGGGATCATAACAAAAATTGCGAATGGATTGCACATTCCGGTGGGGTATGACCAAGTGCGCGGTGAAACCCGAGTCGACTTAGAAGGTCTCCAAAGAGCAAGATTGATAGATTGGCTCGAGCACATAGAATCTTGGGTCAATTTTGGTCCGGGAACAATCAAACACCTGTTGCCTCTTCAAACCGCCATTGACCCACATGATGTGACAACTTGGCGTATTGTCGATGAGCCCATGGAGCCTCAAGCTCCACAACCTCAACCACCACCTGCCGACGCACAACCACAAGATGGGCCCACAAATCAACAACTCATGGCGTACATGGTAAGCATGCAAGACAATTTTAATACCACGATGGGTAGTATGCAACAAAACTTCACTACAGCAATAGGTGATTTGCGCAACCATGTCGATTCCCGTTTGGATGAAATTGAGGCTGAAGTATCATACGCCAAGTTCTTTGCCGAAAATGGGGTAAGACTTCAAAATTTAAGCTTTGATGAAGTACCACCAACACCACCACATATTAGACGCAGAGGCCGAGCAGCAGAAGCGGCACGACAAGCAGCAGCGCAAGCGCACGCCGAGGCAGCAGCTCAAGCACAACCACCGCTGAACGAGGAAGATGAAGCGCAGGACATGGAGCAAGATGAGCTAGAAGACACTCCATGATGGAGCACGGGATGTTTTATTTTTCTTCTTATTTACTTTAGTTTATTTTAATGCATTGGGGACAATGCTTAAATTAAGCTTGGGGGTGGGAAGAATTTGTATCTAGGAATCTAGGAACTTTAAACTTTAAATTTTTTATTTTTCATGCATTTTAGGATTTATAGCCTCGCTTTTTACTTGACCATGAATAGGATTTGTGATTTTGAACTTAATTGCTTAAAATTGCGAATTTGTCAAGATGTTTTACGAGGTTATGAAAAATAGAGTCTTGCATGATTGGACTTAATTGTTTGAGAATGCATAAAGTATAAAATCATATTTTAATTTTTGTGTTTAACATTTGATAAATTTGAGTGATTGGCAAAAATTAGAAATTTTTTATGCAAATTTAAATGAGTTTTTAGGAATACCCTTGGAATAATTTGCAATAACCACATAATTTGGCGAAAAACTTTGTGGAAATAAAGGCTTAAGAATTTGCGACATTTGGAATTTAAATTTATTAAGGAAGCAATTTTAGATGAGGAAAATGAATTTAGAAAAATTGGAATATTCAAAGGTGTGAGTTAATACCTTTGGATGTGTGTATTCATGGTATTTTCGCAAAAATTGTTGAAATAATTTTTGAAAAAGTTTGAAATTAAAAATAGACTCCTCTTACCTATGATACGGCGACATGACGTACTTATGGTTATGAGTCATTGGCACTCCTGCTCCACTAGTCTCCCGATAAAATTGATATTCGTGTTGATGGAAGGGTTAGACTATGAGCATGCAATATACTCTTGAATTAGAACGGTTGGGTACAGTTAACTACTTGTAACTAACCGGTGCTTAAATGAGGATTGGGAAGATAGTGCCATGAAATAAAAGAAAAATAGAAAAATCAACAAAAAGAAATGAATTTTGCAATATACCAACACACGAAGTAAATTTGGATGTCTTTATCCAAGCTTGGGGGAATTTTTTTCTTCACAAATAAAAATGCATGTCTTTTAATAAATTTGGATGAATAAAGTTCAAAAATTCTAAACCTTTAAGGAAATGAAAGTTAGAGTAATCAAAATTGTGGGGTGAATCATGATTAACCAAGGGTTGATCTTTAGATTTGTGAAAATTTACATAGGAATTTCTAAATTTTGGCAAGATCATACAAATTTTTCATTTTGAGAAACATACTTGATATAGAGTTGAATTTGAGATCGAATGGTAGTCCAAGTTTAGATGTTGCTTAGAGACAAGCAAAGTTCAAGCTTGGGGGAATTTGATAAGTCTAAAATACATTCATATTCGATCCGATTTTTATCACAAAACAATACCAAATATCTTGTATTTTCATACAAAAAGGATAGAATTTATTAAGAATCAAGTTACTGCGTTTGTTTGTTTTCAATCTACAGAAAAGAAGGCAAAAAGAGAAAAAGTGACCATAAATGCGGACGCATTGGACAGTCATGCGGCCGCACTCAACACTTGGTCAAATCCAGAACCTCAAAATTCAACAGGAGAAAAAGTCCGAGCGCAATGCGGACGCAGAAGATCCCAGTGCGGACGCACTACGCACTTAGCCAAAGTTTGGAGAATAAATGCTTCCTAAATGCGGACGCACAGACACATCATGCGGCCGCATTCCAGACTTAGTCAAAATGCAGCACACTCCCGGAGGAAAGGAACAAAAGTCCGAGCCTAGTGCGGACGCACTACGGCCAAATGCGGACGCACCCAGGACTTAGCGAAAAACACAATGTCAACCAAACCCAGAATGCGGCCGCAGGGACCACTAGTGCGGACGCACTCATTCCGCAGAAGCAAAAATTGAAGCATCCGAGCCTAGTGCGGACGCACTGCGGTCGCACTAAGGTCGCATTCAGCCTAAAAATCAAGTTTTCTATTTTTGGCGCTTCTAAAAACGACCCGAGAGTGAAATATGGAAAGTGGGGACGTGGGGGAACTTGTGGGGCAAGTATCTAATGACTCCCCACGTCCATTGGCTCCAGAATAAGCGTTACATCTCCTATAAAAGGGCTACAACTTTTCCTTCCAAATCATCCACTACCAATCCACTTCACTGTCCATACTTAGCCAAATTTCTCATCTTTTGGAGCAAATCAACGAAGAGGAAGGGAAGTTGACAGCAAACAAAGGCAAGATCAAGGTTCTTCATTTAGAGAAGGGTGTAAACTATTTCTCTGTTTAATTTCTTTGTTTTAGCCATGTTTTGTTTTAATCTTTTGATGAATTCTTGCATCTCCATGAGAGGCTAGTTTTCTCTCTAGGGGTTTAGGTCTTATGCATGAACTTGTTTAATTCTATTTTACTCGGATCTTAGTTTTTATTATGATTGTTTGATTTGATTGTTAATTTTTGTGATTTATTCTTTATGAATTTCATTAGTACTTGACTTATAGTTCACCTGGTTAGGGTTAGTAAATTAAAGTAGCTTGAAATCATGCTATGTCTTGTCTTTCCGCTTTAGTTTATTAAATTCCGGCATTGGTCAAGATAGGGAAGTACTAATTGAAATCATAAATATATATCTTAGGATTTAGTTTATCTTACTAAAAATTTGATATCTAAACCGGATTTCCAGAAATTAAGGTTAGGAGGATGGGAAGAAATCACAACCTAATTAGGACACCTTAGAATAAATATTGATATATACTTTGAATTATGTGTATTAAATATCCCGATTAGGTGAGTGACAGCCCTAACAACGGAGGAACATTAATCCGTTCACCCAAAGTATTTATATCAATATTTGTTCATAGGCTAACACAAGTTATAAACCATTCTTAAGCTTTCTTAGAATAAATATTGATGTTTGTCTTGAATTATGTGTATTAAACATCCCGCTAGGCAGTGTAAAAATCCTAGAATTTGAGGAACATTAATCCGTTCACCCAAGATAATAGCATCAATATTTATTCCAAGGACGACATAAGTTAGAAACCTCGTCAAAATCAAACATGAATTTAAACAACCCGAGTAGATAGAATTAACAAGGGATTGTAGACCGAATGCCCCTAGACTTCCAAACCTTGATAAGCAACCAAAACTCTCTTTTAATTTTCAGTTTTAGTTTAAATTGTTACAATCTCTCCTTTTTGGGTATTGAACCCAACAACTAGGATTTTTAGTAAAAACCCCCCAATTTACTTTATTGCACTTTACTTTCTTTCTTTTCTGAAATATATCATCTAAGGTTAAAATTTAAGTATTTATCTTACTCCTTGTGGTTCGATACCCGATAATATACTACACGGTAGGATTGTATACTTGCAATCTGAGCCGAAAGTGTATTTGAGGATAAAGCTTTTTACATATACCCTTTTGACGTACCACTCAGCCGATCTGCGGTCGTGCTAAATTTGGAATTCCGCCCAAACGATGCCGTTTTGGTATATCTTTTTTGAATCTGTGCTATATTTAAAAATTTTGGCGAAATGAGTACCGCAGAAATACTTGTAAAATTAAATAATTTTGAATACTTGTATAATTATTTCGTTAACTACTTGAATCCTTGTTAATTTGTGGCCTTCTAAAATATCCTGTTATAAAATGAGAAAAGGATTTGCTGGAATGAAAAGCATTTTTTGTATTGTTGGATTCCTTTTAGGTAAATGGTTGTGCTTATCTAATTAAGAACGGTTTGAAATATTGTTTGGATTCTTTAAAGCATTCATACAGATGTCCAATTATTGTAAAAAAAAAAAATCTATAATTTAAAGGAATCAAAGCAGCATTAATTTGATTTTTTAGCATTTATAATGAACATCCAGATCCAATGCAAAAACATTGATTTTCCGTAACGATCATTAGACACCTGTGAGTCTGTGACCGTATGGATGTTTAAAGGACATGTATCGAAATAATTTTCCATCTATGTCCTTTCCAATAATTTATTTAATTTATTTCTAAAGATAAAAATTCATTTCAATTTTGACGTCTTACTTACCGTGATTTTTATTTTTACCCAAAAACAAAATTAATTTAATATAATTAATCAAGTTTCTGAAAAAAATTATATTGGTACCCAAACCGTAAATATTATTTACGGTTTGAATTAAGAATTCAAACCGTACAGAATATTTACGGTTTGAATTCTTATCAAATGTAATTTTTGTACCCGCTATTAACTATAGTGACTTATCAAATGTAATTTTTAACCTAAAAAAGATTAATTCTAAAATGGCACTGTGGAATGTGATTTATGACCGTCATTTTGTACTTAAAATACTAATTGTCTTATATACCTATTAAAAATTGACAACAGCTTGGTTCATTGAGTGTATGATTAGTTCTCTTACACTTGTAACATTTTGAGATAATTTAGCTCTGAAGGAGTTTCAACCATGGTGGCAGATTCACAACCACTACAAAACCTACAACTCGATCAGCCAACTATCTCTTCTCATGGTTAGTATTCATTGATATTTAATTAATTTGTGACCTATCATTTGTTAGAGGAATTGCTTAGATTTAATTAACATAGCACTTATAATGTTCTTCTTGCTAGAATCCCTAATACCTACAATTGGAATGGAATTTGCATCTGTAGAAGAGGCATATAATTTCTATATTCCTATGCTTTACAAGTCGGATTTAGTGTGCGAAAAAATCTTGATAGGAAGAACAAGTCCAATGTTATTACTATGAAACATTTTACATGTAACAGAGAAGGCAAATCTAGAGTAAGATCACCAACCGGTGCTCCACCAAAATTTACTAAGAAGGAGATCAGAATTGGATGTAACGCACATATGAAAATTAATATTTGCAGTAAGGGAGTTTACACGGTAACTTCTTGTGATTCAAACCACAATCATGCCACTTCAACCCCAACCAAAGCGAAAATGTTGAACTCTCATAGAAGAATAAGTAAGGTACAAAAGACAATGGCAGATTTGGCTGATGCTGCTGGTATTAAGCCAAAAGCAACATACGAGCTTTTAGCCAAACAAGCTGGAGGGCGGCGTAATCTTACTTCCATTCCAAACGACTACAAAAACTACTTGAGAACAAAAAGAGAGAGTGCTATAGCATTAGGAGATGCTGGGGCATTAATGCAATATCTCACCGATGCCTGCACTTGAAGCGAAAAGGTTTTTGTTCTATCTAATTTGTTCTTCTCATAATTTCTCACTAGATTGGACAATTTCTCGTTGATCCGAGTTATGTTATAGTATCAGCATCGAGAGTTATTCAGTTAGAAAATTAGCTATCTGTATAGTAGCTACTTCTAGTGATTTTGTTAAATTCTTCTAAATTAGATTTTATTTTGGTTGTGTCGGTTGTAACTTTGAGAAATACATGGATTTTTAATGTTACTATCAGTATTTCTGTCTTTGTCTATGAGGTAGTTCTACTTAATTTTAATCATTACTGGGTTCAGTAGAGAGAAAATGACAGTATCCAAAATTTTGTTGCCGAATGTTAACTTTGGTGGACCTGATCTCATATATCTACAAATCTCTGAATTAACAGTATGCAAAGTTTTGTCACACTTGCAATTTTATGAAACATTAATATAAATATAATTACATGGTTTAATTTATTATGCAGGAAACAAGATGATCCAGGAGGTGCACGCACAGTGGATACAGTCAGCGTACCAGAATCACAGTTGGAACAATGAATTGGGAGAATTACAACAAATGTAGAATGAGCATGTAAATTTTACAATAGGGTCCTTCATTTCATTTTTTTTTCCTGTTATATAGGATGCATTTTTTATTTAGCTTTTTATAGCATGGCTTCATATAGATTTTTTGGTGATGTTATACTAGAATGAGTACAAATCTGTATACATTTTGGTGACTGATAGAATGATATTGTTAATTATTTATAATTGGGATTGAAAGTTTTCAAAGTATCAATAAACATATAAAGGTTTTACAGGTACAATTTGAATATTTATACTTGAAAAGTTTATTTTTCTATCATAATGTACTTCTAATGTATTCAATGGCATTTTTCTTTATTCTTTTTTTTTTTGTTGTTACATATTTAGTGAAGCTTGCATACATCAAATTTGTTTTATCTCTTAACTAGCTTCTTTATTAGTACCATAAACATACACTAACCAAAGATACATACATTACAAAGTCATAATGTACCACAAACATGTTAAATATTAGGCTTCTTTATTAGTACTACAAAGTCATAATGTATACATGCACTGTTCAAGAACAACAAAATACACTCAAAATGTGCACAATATATACATACACTATAACATCAAAAGTATTTTACAAATTACAAGGACCAATTCTAAAATACCCTCAACAATTGTACCCTAACCAAAATAATGTCTAACAAATCAATCATCATAGTACTATAAAGTCAGAGGTCCGACTTTAAACAATGGCAGCTGGAGCAAGGCCTGATTTCTTTTTTGCCTCATTAAAATGTTGGGAAATGCATGTGCTTACACCAACTGAACTGCATTTAGTTCTTCATTTCCACCATCAGCAATAAAAAAAAGAAAGAAAATGCTTTGTACCTATTCAATCATGAAAGTTAAGAAAACAAGCAACAAGAACTTTATCAGCATAAGCTTGTCTGAACTTTTAAGTAAGGGAACAAGCAAGTAGAATTGTATCAGCATAAGCTTGCATGAACTTTGAGTAAAGGTCACCATACTATAATGAATTTTTGTTACCATATTAGTAGACATGTGTTTATAGTTAGGAACTAATGAAAATTATCAAATCTAAATTTTACTTTCCGAAGAAAATAAATTATGGACAAAACATGCCTGATTGGGACCGATCTTAGCTTACCCAGGTTGACTATACACAGTACATAGAAGTATGGAAATCCTAGGCTTCATATATTATTCTGGTGACATTCAGTGTACCAGTAGTCTGAATCTTTAGATGCAAACAATGACAAGAACTGGTTGACTGAGATGCCAATTTGGAAGTCACACCATGGGATAAGGAACTCCAGCTTGTGCCTTTTCTCTTTGCACACATGAGACTGAACTATTCTCAGATTGCTTGAAACAGTTTTTCCGCCCCCGATTTTGAAAGTATACAAAACATGCATTATTTCATATAATATTAACTGAACTACATATATAACTAAATATATTTGATTTTTACCCACTTGCACAAGCGAACTAGTTGTCAATTTTCCATGAAAGAGAAGTCGAGTCAACATGGTGACTGTTTCAAATTAACCAGAGACAGCTTGAAATTTTGAGAAAATTTCAACTAACCCAAGATGATCCAGAATTCAGTGGCTGGTAAGGCAGTTCACCCTCTTCAGAGACATTTCCAACTTGAACTCTTAGGATTAAAGTAAAAATCAAAGTTAATATCCAATAAGTATTTGCAAGCTTACAAAGTTATACGATTGGACAAATTTGAATAACCAACCATTAAATTGGTTAAATTGAGCAAGCTACAAAGTATAATTTGATAACTTGATCTTGAAATTAGACAATCTAGTCACATCTCGACGCGGTGTGGGAAAGAGGGAGAGAACTGACGGAAGCGACACCGCGCGGGAGTTGGGAAAGAGCGAGAGAGAGGCCTCCGTCGCCCCAGCAGATGGAAGAGGCGAAGAGAGTGGCTGCAAGTCTGAGGCGGAGAGAGAGGAGGTACGAAGGAGGAGACGGGCGAGGTTGGGTGGAGAGAGAGAGAGAGGCCTCCGTCGCCCCAGCAGCTGGAAGAGGCGAAGAGAGTGGCTGCGAGTCTGAGCCGGAGAGAGGAGGTACGAAGGAGGAGACGGGCGAGGTCGGGTGGAGAGCGAGAGAGACGCCTCTGTCGCCCCTCCGTCGCCTGTGCGAGAAATGGGACAAGCGAGTGAGAGAGAGAGAGAGAGAGGGGGAAGCGATTCAGATTTTTTGATGGTTAACGGGTTTGAGAGCAGAATAAATAAAATTCGTTTTAGAAATATCCGTTAAATGGCGTGACCCTGTTTGATCAGATTCTACGGTGGATATGCCCATCGGAACCAAACTAGGTCCGATGGGCATCGAACCTACACCCATCCCAAGGAAGAGAGTTTTGACTGTGAGGGTGGGACCCAAGTACAGTCGAAGAGGATTCGGTATCAAGTATCAACTGGATATTACTGAAACATACTTAGTTTTTTAGTTTTTTTACAACATAATTAGTCACCTCAAAAAGAGCGCACATCTCTTTTCAAGAGCTTCTAAATTTATTGACAAACAAAGACTAAGCGAGTCTTAAAATTTACAGCATCATTATTCTAACTACTACTAAATTTTTTTTTTTATTATGTTCTATTGTAGAGGTCTCCTACATAGGGGTGGAGTCACACTTTCGAACAATGAAGATCAAATACATATGAGATCAATCATATAAAAAATTTCGAATTATGAGTGTCAATTATATAAAAACTTTATATGAATAATGATGTCAATGTTACTGTATCATGATATTTTGTGCTAAATTATTTCTAAGTAAATCCACCTCTGCTCCTACATATGCCAGAAAAAAAAATTGACAGCTGGAAAATACTGTGATGTTTCGAGAAAATAAAGTGAATTCTATAGATATATCTGTCCATTTAACTTAAGTTTTGATCAGAACCGTCCGATCAAACTAATATGTTTCAAATTAAATTTCCAAGACCCTTACTATAGGATCCCAACATCTATATATTTGGAATTGAGCATTGAGCATAAAATTATGGTTGACGGCAAAGTCGTCAACGAATATATATTAAAACGAAGATAAAAAGTTCATTTACAAACTAGCCCTCTAATTTCACATGAAAAATACTCTAGAAAAATCTACATCATTATAATTAGGAAAAATTAAAAATAATTATTAAGCATAGTAAAAATTAAGTTAATTTTAATTTATAAATCTCTACACTTGTACATTTTTTGTTTGTTTTAGCAACTACATCAATAATTATTAAGTACTTAAAACAGTTAGAGGGGCGAGAACGAGAAATGATAGAAACAATTAAATAAATAACGAGATAGCACTCGGCCATGAGCGTTTTGTATTTTTCAGAAAATTTAAGAATAAATTTACATCTACGTACTACAATCGTTGCAAATTACCTTGTTCCAGACAACTTTTTTCATGTGTTGCAAATCACCTTATTCCATACAACTTTTTTTATGTGAATTAATCCAAAATTGAATTCCAAGGTAAAAATAATATAAAATGATACACAACACATGCGAAACTACCAGACGCTTTGATAAGAATTTTAAGGAAATAATATAAATCACAAAAAGTTGTTGGAACAAAATGTTAAACTAAAAATGTCTCGATCATAAAAAAGATTCAAAAGCATGAACAGAAAAATTGCTTCAAAATCTCATACGAAAGACTACAAAACAGGAAATAATTGTCAAAATGTCCTTATAGGCCTTACCTTTTCCTCCTCTCCCTCTCTTCCTCCTTGCTTCTTACTCCAATGAAATTTTGGCAATTTTTAGATTTGAATCGGTTACAAATTATAAGATCTTTGATGCGGCTCAACATTTATTATTTGAGATGATTTTCAATTTTATTAATTCAATTTAAAATCTTGCCATAGATTCTTTAAAATAATTTTTTTTATGTGTCTAAATGTGACACAATTTTATTATATAAACAACAGAATATTAAATTTAGTGTCACCAAACCGACAACGGGGCACTGTCATATTTCTTTTAATGAATCAATTTATTTTTTGAGCTGAAACAATTTTGAATAACATTTTAGCATTATTCATGATAGACCTAAATTATATACATATTCGATCTGATTTTTATCACAATATAATATCAAATATCTTGTATTTTGAACATAAAGAGAATAGATTACACCTAGAATCAAGTTACTGCGTTTGCTCAACTTTAATTTGCAGGAAATGAAGAAAAACGAAGACAAATACCCAGTGCGGACGCACGGATTGCGATACGGCCGCACTAAATACTTAGAAGGATTTCTGGACACGCGCCAATTAAAAAAAGGTATAATGAGCTGTGCATCAAAATCCGTGCAGACGCACTGTAGCAGCACACAAAATTATCGCCCGAACTTGAAACGGTCATAGTTGGAGTCAGTGCGAACGCACTAAGGTCCAGTGCGGACGCGTCCAGTACTTAGACGAATTCAGCACATTTCAGAGCAAGTCAGAAAATTCCGAGCTGAGTGCGGACGCACTAAGGTTCCGTGCGGACGCACTCTGGCCGCATTAAAATTTCAGCTTTCGACACATAGTTCGTATTTTCACCATAACATGGTCATACGAACTCCGATTTGGGTGAATCAAAGCTTGACGGAACCAGGACAACAAGATTTACAACTTTAATGAAGGAAATAAATCCAAATTCGGAATGTAAAATTCCGTACGGACGCACTAGCCGCATTCAGCCTAAAAACAGTATTTTCGATGGTTTTTCTATTTTATGGCACTCCTGGCCGTGTTCCAAGGGCCAAAATTAGAATGAATAACGTGGAGAAACTTGTGAGGCAAGTATCTAATGACTCCCCACGTCCCTTGGCTCCAGATTAAGCAGTACTTCTCCTATAAAAGAGGTAGAACTTTCCCTTCCAAGATCATCCACTTACAATCCACCATACTATTCAATACTTAGCCATAATTCTCATCTCTTGAAGGCGAATCAAGGAAGAAGAAGGGAAGTTCACAGCAAACATAGGCAAGATCAAGGTTCTTCATCTAGAGAAGGGTGTAAACTATTTTTCTATTTAATTTTTCTTTGTTTTAGCTATGTTTTGTTTTAATCTTTTGATGAATTCTTGCATCTCCATGAGATACTAGTTTTCTCTCTAGGGGTTTAGGTCTTAAGCATGAACTTATTTAATTTTATCTTACTCAGATCTTAGTTTTTATTCTGATTGTTTGATTTGATGTTAATTTCTGTGAATTATTCTTTATGGATTTCATTAGTACTTGACTTATAGTTCACCTGGTTAGGGTTAGTAAATTGAAGTAGCTTGAAATCATGCTATGTCTTGTCTTTCCGCTTTAGTTTATTAAATTCCGGCATTGGTCAAGATAGGGAGGTACTAATTGAAATCATAAATATATATCTTAGGATTTAGTTTATCTTAAAAAAAATTTGATATCTAAACCGTATTTCCAGAAATTAAGGTTAGGAGGATAGGAAGAAATCACAACCTAATTAGGATACCTTAGAATAAATATTGATATATACTTTGAATTATGTGTATTAAATATCCCGATTAGGTGAGTGACAGCTCTAACAACGGAGGAACATTAATCCGTTCACCCAAAGTATTTATATCAATATTTGTTCATAGGCTAACACAAGTTATAAACCATTCCTAAGCTTTCTTAGAATAAATATTGATGTTCGTCTTGAATTATGTGTATTAAATATCCCGCTAGGCAGTGTAAAAACTCTAGAATTTGAGGAACATTAATCCGTTCACCCAATATAATAGCATCAATATTTATTCCAAAGACGACATAAGTTAGAAACCTCGTCAAAATCAAACATGAATTTAAACAAACCGAGTAGATAGAATTAACAAGGGATTGTAGACCGAATGCCCCTAGACTTCCAAATCTTGAAAAGCAACCAAAACTCTCTTTTAATTTTCAGTTTTAGTTTAATTGTTACAATATCTCCTTTTAGGGTATTGAACCCAACAATTAGAAAATTAGAACTAAAACCCCCCAAATCAACTTTACTTTCTTGCACAATCTGAAACAAATTAATAAAGTTTAAAATTAGTGTTTCCCGATATCCCTTGGATCGATACCTCAATACTACAATCGATAGGTTGTGCGCTTGCAATCGAGCAATATTTGAGTATTATGTTTATAAATTTAAAAGTTCAAAGAGTATAAAAATAAGCGTAAAACCCTATACCTAAAATACTCAACAATTCATTAAAATAGAAAATAGTGCGAAATTCCAAAAAAATATTCGGATCACATTTTCCCAATGTTTAATCTCCACGTTAATATCATAGATTGTGTTGCGTGAAAATATGTTGGACAGGAAACAACAGGCCCCTTGGCCTGTTAGGGTCGGATCTTCACCCAGCCCTATTTCAAGTGAATCTTACAACTACGGTGTTTCCCTACTGCGCACGTCTCGCCTCTAGGGTGTCGATTTGTGTCGTCTCTATAGTGTTTCTCTGCTGCGCATGTGTCGCTTCTAGGGTGTTAATCGAAACACTTCTTGTCGTACCATATCAAGTTGATTGCTTAGAATCATGTTTAGTTTTCACCAAATATCATAATCAAATTAGATCAATCCTAATTTTGTAATAAACTAATATACTTAGTTTTCTCCAATATTATAAATACATATATATAATTTTTTTCTATTATTAATATCTATTCATTAAACATAACTTAGAGATTATATTTAAGTATGCTCGATTGATACATTTTAAAGACCTTTTTTCCCCTTTAACATGTTGCATGAACAAATGATTTGGTACTACAATACTCACACACTTGATATTTAGAAAATGTATCCCACATGAAATAAACATGACACATATGCAATTGATTAAGACATATATACATTATTGAAAATAATAAATTATGGTACAAATACATTTGTGAAAAAAAGGCCATCGGCGAAAATACTCTATTACATCTTTTCATCCTTCGTTCAAATGAGTAGGAAAAAGCAACAAAATAATTTATCATTGGGTTCCACCTCCATTTTTTTTGAATTTTGAATTTTAGAAATATATTAAACAAATGTTATTTATAAAAATAATTAATCAATAATAGTGCAATGTTATTATGTTCAGATTATTTAATTTGTCACACGAACTCCGATTTTAGGCTATAAAGAAATCCGATTTTGTGAAGTGTTTTGTCATATAATTAAATAGTTTTTATAATGCTGGTCACAAAAAATAAATATAGGTTATGTTTGATTGTAAAGTTAAGAACATAGAAGGAAAAATCGGGATCGGAATCGGGATCGGCCCCGTCCGATCCCAATCCGGATCGGAAAAATCGGTCAGGATCGGCCGAATCGGATCGAAAAATCGGACTTTTTTGCCAGAAGCTTGGATAGTCTAGTCAATCCGTGACTTTGATTTGTGTTATATCAATCCATGATATAATTGATATATATATAAATGAGTTGTGGTATAAATCAAAAAAGCTTGGATGGTGTGGTGGTAACTTGCATAGACTCCACCCTAAAGGGCTAGAGTTCGAATCCCCACGGCTGCAAAAAAAATTTCTGCTTCTTTATATTCGCGTTTCGGCCGAAATTTGACTGGAACGGACCGGAACGGGCTGAAATTTGACTGAAACTGGCCGAAATATGGCCGAAACGGCCGAAATTGTCCGAAATCTGCACTGTCCGCGTAAATCGGCCTGGAATCGGATCGGCACCGTCCGATCCCGCTCCGGAACGGCCGATTTTGCCTTCTATGGTTAAGAAGGATTAAATTGGTTATTCCAAATTTAGATGGAGCAACTTAATTCTCTTGTTTGGTTGAAGCATGTTACTTAAATTAAATTATTCCTAGTTTCATTATAGTATGTTGCTTACGTCATGGCTTAAATTTTTATATTTCAATTTTATTTTTTAATAACTTATTGAACTTTTAATTCAACGACATATTGTAGAAGTTACAATTTTTTTCAATTTACAGTTTAAGAAAATTACAAAATAAATTTCAGAAAATTATAGACTACAATAAATGAAAAATATACAATAAATTAATTAGAGATGGAAACCAGACATCACATAATTTATAGTTGCATTCATAAATTTAAAGTAGCATTACATAATTTTAATTGAGAATGTAAATCAAACATTAAATAAATTTAACTTCGTATTACATAAATTTCAAGTAACATTACACAAATCAAACCATATATCATCTTCCCCAATCCAATCAAGCATAGGCTCCATAATACAAAAAGCTGGTTTAAAAGGAAAAAAAAAAAAAGCTAAATTTTGGTTTGCTAAGTTAATTGAAATAAGAAGATTAATCATAAAAATAAATATTTATTATTAATTTTTTTAAGATGGATTTGAAAATTTTGTTTGGTTCGGTCTAAACCGGTTTTAACCGAATCAAGCAATATACATTATGTCGTAATTTTTTATTTCTTTTAAATGCTTGATTTTGACGGAGGACGGGTTTAAAAATTTCGGTCAGTTGGGTCTTAACTAGTTTTAAATTTTCTAAACTAAACTGAACAAAACTATTAAAACAGTTTTAGAAAATAAAACGAACCGTTTAAACTGAACTCTCTCAGTTAGATTGAAATCCGATTAAACCGAGCCCGACGAAGACCCCTAATTAGTTTGTAGCTAAATTAGTTTAACTCTGATCTACAAATTCAGGGGAGACTTGGTTGTACGTGCAAGATTACAAAGTAAAGCGAGATGAGATTTCCTCACGAGAATTTTTTATTTATAGAAATAATTAATATAGGATGATGACTGTGTTGTTTTGAAAATTTTAATCCCAGAAAGGATAATTATACATTTTGTAACTAAGCAGATGTAATACTGACTGAGTTATTGGTACCTGTTTTAGGTATTGGTACTTGGTTCTTTTGATTTCTAATGAAAACCAGTTGCCTAACCACTACTCTCCCAAAAAAAGAAAAAAACCATGTAGATGTATCTTTTTTATTTAACACAAATAAACTTAGGCTTATTGAAACAACACAAGTTAAATGTCATATGTTAGTTTTAATAATTAAAAAAATTTAAATGTTGCATAGAGTATAATAAAAAATATAAAAGCAAACACGTGACATATTGTAAATGCATCTAGCAAAATTTTATGCGTAACATTTAACATATCTACTTGATTTAAGCACATACGAACTTATGAAGAGATAAAGAACATACATTAAATATTAAAGCCAATTTTAATGATTTAGGATTTTAAGTATATTTAAAATTGATAAAACTTGTGCTGTGATGAACAACATAAATTAGATATGAGCGAAGCTACCATACTATATATGTATAACACACATTGGTCCGTACTATGAATTCAAATTTTCATTTCAAATTCTTAAAAGTCAACCCGGACTGTTTAACATAATCATCATATAAATATAAAAATGTATTCGGAGGCCTAATTTTATATTTTTTTTATATTTAGAAAATCACTTGATGAAGAGATTGTGGAGTATCCAAAAGTAGTGACCAGCTGGCTCGACTGGGGGCACCTGATGAACATCCATTAAAGGAGTTTTGATTTTTGAAGCCCAAAAAAGCGGCCTCAAGGTACATGGGCCGTAAGATCTTTTCTTTCATTAATGAGCAGGAATTGGAGGAAGATTGGTGACTGGGGTTGATAACTGCCAACTCTTGCACACAGCACGGAAGCATACGAAATCAGAGATATTAGATAGCTTTTTGGAGAAGAGATGAAGGATGTCTTGTGGAAGTTCAGACCAGTTTCTCTCCAGGCGTACTCCATCGGTACAGCTTCATTTTCTCATTGTAGTGTAACTTTTGACTGTAATTTATATTTTATCTAAATGGGACTATTTATCCCTTGTATCAGCAAAAAAGAGTTTTTCAATTAATGATGATGATCAATGTCTAATTCTAAGGCCAAAACTTATGCCTATGATGCTAATTGTAGTCTCATGCTATATAAAACCTTGTATCTTAAATGGCTTGAACTGATACCAATTAACATGTGTTGGCATATATGCATTGTGATCTTGTCAGATTAGCACATAAAACTGAAATCAGTTACTTTGCTCTTGTGTTGTAGAAGATACTATTGATTTGCTAGCATATATGAGAATCTTCAGGAAAAGTAAAAAAAATGTTATGATTAGTAGTTTTTTTTTTTTTTTATTTATACATAACTTAGTATGTTTAATTTTTTTCATGAATTGAGAAATTATGATTTGCTAGCATATATGACTCAATATTGACCAATGTTTTGATGAGAAAAACAGTGTATATTGGGAGATACAATATAAGCATGAATTGGTTAACAGTATCTTGTTGTACAATGCACAACTGTATTTTTTTTTTTTTAAATGAACCTGTTTTCTTCTTTATGGAACTAGCTTCTAGTTGGGTATCAGGTCCTTCACAAAATATAACTATTTCATTGTAGTTAATGCTAAAACCCACTACATACAACACAAAAATGTATAAGACTTTACATGCCTAGGGATACTAATACTAGTACAAATCAAATAACTCATGTAATTCAGAAATTAAGATCATGCACTTAAACCATACTGGTACAAGTGGTAACATCATCATATCATACACTGTACCATCACCATAGCATACTGCTGAGGTGAAATGCAAGCTTAAATCACCAAAAACTGAATTTTTCAACTTTACCCCAGATTTCAGCAAAATTATACCAAAAAACCAATTTTTCAGTTCAGCTTTTATAACAGGATTGAATGCCTATACTTTGCACAGTTTCAGCATACCAGTTCGAACTGGTACAGACCAACCATTTTTTTAATTACACGTGTTCAGTTCCTTTCCAATACACAAATCCTCTTACAAGTAACAAAATCAATGATTAATAAGGAGAGATTACCTGGTCAAGAGAAAGCACAGCCTCAAAGAAACGTCACCTTCTCTGCCTTATCCTCCCCTTCCCTCTCCTCCGTTAACCTTTTCTGGAGCTCAGTACTAAAAGGGGTTTTTCAATTTGGATTTTTAGGGTTTCGCCTCTAACAAAACAATCTCAGGAAGGAAAATGGAGAGGAGCGCTGAGCGCAGGTGAGGTAAATAATTGAGTATTTAATTTCCTTTTTTCAAGGGAAGGTAAACGTACATATATACTGGAAAAGAAATTCTGATTTGGGCGAAACGGCCTAGTGATATATGAATTCTGATTTGGGCTTTTTTGAGAAGTGAAAGCCTTTAATGGTTCTGGACCAGGCGCACAAATATAAGATTGTGGTTTCACGTTTCAGGCTTCAGCAGCATCTACATTGTCATTCTACAAGACTTCAACTAAGCGGCACATGAGAACTAACAGAGGGATTGTGTGATGCTTTTCCTGTAACAGCGAATCTAATCTGAATTTGCATATAATAGTACCCGCAACACGAGAGAACACAGAGCTACCTTCTAACGTCATGGAACAAGCAAAATGGGGGTGAAGAGGTCAGCCACAAATTCATATCCCGTAAAGTAACTCAAATTTTGAGTTTAGATCCGGACGTAAGATCCGTTATGGCATGAATATTAAGTGGAGTGCATTTTATCTCAGATTGGATTAATCTGACTTCTGATCGGATGGTCTGAATCTAAATTCTAAATTTGAGTTATAGAGAATTCGGACCCGAAAAAAACTGATTGCTAAATTCAATCCAACACCAAAAATGTCTTATAAATTAATTACATGGATCTGACTGCTAGAATATAATAGGCGAGAAGTAACGAACCCAGATTTTTTATTAGTACCATTTAAGAAATTTAGTTTTTGAACGTTTCATACCAAATCATTAATTAAGAATAATATTCCAAATATGAAGTTATATTTCTGAACAACCAAATGTTGAAAATTATAAAATTTTAATTATGGAAATTGAAAACTAAAATAGTAAAAAATATGAAAAAAAAAATTAGAAGCCAAAATTGAAGCTTCAAAAATATTTTTCAAAATGATAGAAAACAAGTAACATATGGAGAAAAACATTTTGTAAAATGTTCTCATTTAATTTCTGACAATCTCATCTTGTTTAGAAATTAAAATTAAATCTTCGTGTAAGGGATGATTGAATTTTAAGTTTTTTAGCCTCACTCAAAATGTAATTGGTGGCCAAATTTTAAGTTTGTTTAGAATATATTTAAAAAAAATAGATATGTAGAAAATCACTTGATCTTTTGCCGGTCATTTTGTGTTTTTATCAAAGTGAAACGGCTGGTTACTGTTCATGAAACAGTAAATATATAATAGACAAATAATTAGTTCTTAAACTTAATCTATATATAATTTTGCCTTGTAGGTCTTAAATTTTATGGATATTTGAAATATGATATTTTATATGAGGTAAATGGGTTTTTCAATTGGCGGAGATTGAATAAATTAATCTTATATATATATGTTTTTTGCAATGATATTATGAAAGGTACTCTTTGAATTAATTTTCGATTGGAGATTGAATAAATTTTACGTGGACTGTGTGTACATTGAAGAATTGAGTTTGTCCTGTAGCATTTGCATTAAAATGCAGGGAGCCACGAGCTAGGCCCAACACGTGCGACTCGTTTGATGTTCACAAAAGATCAATCAATCAATCGCACAAGCATAAAAATCCTGGGCTATTGAGAATTGGCGCGCCTGAAGCATAAAATCCTGGATCAATAATGAAACATTGTCACCGGCCTTAACCTAACTAAGCCCACAACAGGCCCATGACCACCACAGACAGGCTGAGTATATACGACTGTGCATCTCAAGCTTTTGAGAAGTAAATAAGAATACATATAGCTCATCCGAAGCTTTTGAGAAGTAAATAAGAATATCGAGAAAGAAAATTAATACTCCAAAGTATATACTATATACTGTACATGTAAAAGAATCAAATAACAAAAGAATAATTAGTGCCAAATTGTACTTTACAAGTTTACATCCTAATTCAAGTCCAATGCAAAACCTAATAAACAATTTACTAAAATTGGGACTGTATGTAATCCACAGTCTTCTTATCCAGCATAAACGCCTTGGCAAGAATATCATCTGGTATTGCTGGATGTGATCCGAACAGCGAATCAGAAATCCTCACTACACCTGGATTCTGGCTATTCAAAACCGAGAACGCCTCAACGTCTACGTCTCCGAAATTGTACTGGAAATGAGCCAACCCGATTGGGAACACAAACACATCTCCTTTGTTCATCACCTTAGAGAACAGCTTATTGTCTGTGGTGATGAAGCCGACGTACAGCGACCCCTTGATTACAGTCAGCACTTCGGTTGCACGCGGGTGGATGTGTGGTGAGTTGAGACCCTTCGGTGCAAAGTCGAGGCGCTCCGGCATCACACCATAGGTGTTCAGGCCGGGGAACTTGTCTACTGTTACCAAGTTTACCGAAAGCCCCTGCTTGTTTCTGGTGTCGCCGGCTATGTCGAGGCCGGAAAAGGTGAAATCATCAGCAGTTACTAGGCTTGGGTTCTTGCATGCAACTCCATTTACAAATACTGCATTAGGATGGAAGAGGAAATGTTAGTACCAGAACTAGTACATACATATACATATGCACATCAAAATTAAGTCATGCTATATGTGAATACAAAATATTAACTAAATTCAATGTATAAATTTGTGTTACAAACCTGGTGATGTTTTGTCAGCTACACAGAAATCTTGAAGGGGGCTTGGCTCGGAAGCAAATACTAGTGAGACGACAGAGAGAAGCATAAAAAATGAGAACAGAAAGATGTGTGAAAAAGCCATGTGTGTGGCTTTAATTAATTTCACAAGTAAAGAGAAGAGACAGAGATAGGGAGTGAGAGATATAATTGCTATGTAAAGGATCGAAGAAGGTTAGAAAGAAACTGGCGGGTTGGTTTTTCAGCTGTGAGATGGTGGAAGACGTTACTGAGATTGAGTATATATATAAGCGTTGAAGGCTACTGAGATTGGGTCGTGCGATACTCATAAAATGGAAGAGGTCAGTACGTGGCCTTTGTACGACCAAGTAAGTATATATAAATTGGGAAGAGAGATGCATTCTGAGTCTCTTTCTGAAGGTAATTTATGAGAAGAAGTCATGCATATGGATGAATGCATGCTTTGAAGTTGATATAGTAAACGCCTGCTCCGTTACAAATATCATTTGTTAAGATATTTATTTGTATAAATTTGAGATTCCAGTATTGTTGCGGTCGATGAAACTACACAAATGCCAGTCAAACTTTGGTCGAAGTGATTATATATATATATATAGAGTAGAGCTACGGTGCTCTTAAGCTCACCAAGCTTTCCGTGAGCTTAACTCAAAAACCTATCAATCCGACTTCAAACGATATTTTCAAACCGTTAGATGTTCAATCTATATTAAAATGTGCTTGGAGAACAAATTTTACATTTTTTGGAATTTTTTTACTATTTATTAAGCCGGTTTGAAAACCGCTGTTTTTATTAAAAATCTGCACCATTAGAAAACAGCGGTTTTCAAACTGGCTTAATAAATAGTAAAAAAATTCCAAAAAATGTAAAATTTGTTCTCCAAGCACATTTTAATATAGATTGAACATCTAACGGTTTGAAAATGTCGTTTGAAGTCGGATTGATAGGTTTTTGAGTTAAGCTCACGGAAAGCTTGGTGAGCTTAAGAGCACCTTAGCTCTACTCATATATATATATATAAATGGGCGAAATCTTAGACCCAGTCAAACTTTCAGTACGTATAAAGGAATCTTCTCTTCTTGAATAGAAATATATCAAGTGTGCAAGATAAGGTTGATTATAGATTAAAAAAAAAAGTAAAAAAAAAAAAATTCTGCAAGCGAAAGATGGATGAATCAATCATGCCTGACGCGAGCTAGAACGGGGCGCAAATTCCTTTTCCTTCTTGCTGAGTAAAACAACTCAGCTTTTTTTTTTTTTTTTGGAATTTCATTATACTTTTCAAAAACTTTGAAATCATTTCTAGAGGTGAAAATGGATATCCACATCTAATTTTTCAAATACGGATCGGGTATTATCCATACCGTTTTCACCCCTACGTATTTCTTTCTCTAAACTTCAAAATATTATATTTAATCTTCTAAAATTTAAAGAAACTTATAAACTTATCCATTTCAGTATCTTTTCTATTAAAACTCATTTAAATTTTTTTAAAGTATCCATTTTATTATTTATTAAAAAATAAAGATATGTGGCTTGTTTAAACAAAATGTCAGTTTTCAAGGGCAAATAATTCATTTTTGTACTTCTAACGTATACACAAGTGTATACCTAAATGTTATTGTGTATATGTGAGGCTTCCTACTTGGAAGGGATTGCATTTGTCATTAGATCAAAAGTTAGTTCTCAAATAGTTTCGAGATAAAAATTAATTAAGATGAACATCTAGCATTTCAACCTCCATTTAATATTCATAAAGAACTCCTATCCGAATTTTGAACCCTTGACTCTTCATATGAAGAGTACTGTTGCATGTAAATAGTTATTAAAATTTATATCAAGATCAAGATAAAATGAAAAAATATATGTAACCTGCTAAGTCGAATGGAAACATAATTAGTCAAAATATTAGGGAATTGTAAAGGCTAGTACATTTTTGCATAATTTGTTTATATAAATGAATTATATATATATATATCAGTTTTGAGCTAATTTTTTTATCAAAATTTTATTCAGTACAAATAGTATGCCAACAAATCAAGCATGCGGATTTTGTCAATTGTGTAATGATTTTGGAAGTCCAAATCTGAACAAAAAAATACACTACAAAAGATAGGCACTTTTCGCGACGGAGTACCGTCATAAACGTGTTTTTTCTTTTGCGACGGTACTTTTAGCGACGAAGTTCCGTCGTGAAAAGTGTCTACTTTGTTGTTGTGATAATCAACGCGGTTGTACAATTGAGTTTTGATCCGGACCGTCCAATCAGAATTCAAACCAATTCGGTCTAAATTAGAAATTACGTGATTTATTTAATATTTGTGTGAATTCTAGAGGAACGATCCGGGTTCAAATATAAATTTTGAGTTACTTAGGAGATCCGAATTTGTAAAATCAGGGCAAGAATAGGTGAGCATATCATAATTTTTATTTTGAAAAATAGACAAGTTTATTTTTATGTTTAGAATTTTAGAGGTAAGATTTTAAAAAATATTTTGGGAACCAAAACATAAATTGATAATTATATTAAAATTCAAGCATATCATTGTAAATTTTTACAGCTCGCCTTAGAACTAGAAGTTGTTTAAGAGCTACAGCAGATCCATACTCGTTGAAATCAGATTACTAGCTAGGCATTAATTGTCGTAGCCTGCGTCATAGGTGCACTAGCTTTGGAAAACATAAGGGATTACAATATTTGATTGAATTAATGTGCATAACTTCTGCCCACACAAAAGTTATATGTTGGTTTTGAACACATTAATTTCTGTTATCTATTTCCAAAAAATATATATAATCATCAAGAATCTGTATGAGGGTAAAAAATGATTAGTGCCGAGAGGTAATTCAATAGAAATTATTATTTTCGAGAGTGCCACTATATTATCGATGCGAATATAGGCGGTGATATCGAAATTGTTATATATATATTAAGTTCATTATCATCATTAATATATAATTAATATACAATTGTGCGGTACGTAGTTATAGTCAATTAATTAGCACATGCGGTACGTCAGGGCAAGAATTAAATTGTATTAACCGAGTCAAGATTGATGTCGACAAAAATCAACTTATTTTCCATGCATAAAGAAAGCAAGAAGTATTAACAAACAATCAACAAGTACATTTTATCGTATACATATCGATTTGTTACATCACACTTGATAAATGGGAAAAAAAATACAAACCACATGCATGCACAAATACAGAAGCGAATTCTTGTATCAAATTAGAAAAATAAAACAATATATATAATGCCTATTTAGTTAAAGAGTACGTTGCTTGTAATCATGAAACCTAGCTCAAATTTACTGGAACTGTGATTGGATGTAATCAACGGTATTCTGATCCACCATCAATGCCTTCATCAGAACATCATCTGAGATCGGTGGTTTGGTTCCGAAGAGAGCATCTGCAACTCTAATCACCCCTGGATTCTGGCTACTCAAGCCGGCAAAGGCCACCGCATTAGTAGTGCCATAATTGTATTGAAAGTGAATCAGGCCGATAGGGAACACGAAAGAATCGCCTTTATTGAGAACCTTGGCAAAGAGTTTATTAGCTGTGGTAACAAATCCGACATATAGCGACCCTTCGAGTACGACTAGTACTTCGGTGGCACGCGGGTGGGTGTGGGGAGGGTTGAGGCCATACGGTGCGTAGTCTATACGAGCCAAGGAGATGCCCAAGGTGTTTAAACCTGGGAGCTTCTCCACATTCACTAGGTTTACCGCAGAGCCCAGTTTGTTGCTAGTGTCACCAGGCTTGTCGAGTCCAGAGAAGGAGAAGTCGTCGACTGTGACTTGGTTTGGATTCTTGCATGCTTTTCCATTAACAAATACTGCAAACCAAAACAGAGAAAGATTATCTATGCAGTACTCAAAGTAATAAGATCAAAGCAAATTAAGTGAAAATTGTCCAAAAGTTAACCAGCATGTACTGCTGTGTGAAGTGTGAAGTTATAAGTTATACAAGTATTTTCTTGAGAAAATTATAAGAGGTTGGCTTATGAGAGATATCAAATATAATCGGTTATAAATATATAACAGTTATATATATATAGTCTATGGAAACCGACAGGTAACATATATATATACATATGTTGGTATTTACTCGTTTAAGAATTAAACATATAACAAAGCATGCTACCTTGCGAGTCTTTATCGGCTACACAGAAATCCTGAAGTGGGCTTGGGTCAGAAGCGAGGGAGAAGGAGAAGGATAGAGCGAAGAGAGCGACCAGGAGAGAGATATGGGCAGTTGCCATGTATACCTTTCTCTCTAATTAAAATTTTCTTTAAAAGTTTGGAAGAAGAAGCTTTGATTGGCTTAATTATGAATATGTTGCTCAAATCAAATGCTTGATGATAGAGTGGAATTAATGAAGGAACCGGTTATATATATAGATCAAGAGGTGGCCTAGCTAAGGGTTAGTTTTTGTTGCTTTCTTTGACTATTACAAAATTAAAACGGTACGTTGGATTTGGTTTTAATGAGGTATTATATATAATTGCATCATTTGACTTTCGAAACGATATTGACATCTCAATTTTATTTTCTGCGTACAATAGCGATATTTTACCTGTACGTATCATTCATATTCGGTAAGACATTGATGGTGGATCAGAATACCGTTTATGAACAAGTCAACGGGTGTTTACTAGGTAAAGAAACTTACTAGTGTCTGTCTTACCGAATATGAATGATACATACAGGTAGAATAAACATATTAAAAAGTTTTATGATGTTGTTCTGATGAAGGCATTGATTGACTATTGGAATTGGTCGTTGTGCACTCTAACTCTTGATGTGGTCCTTGTCAAAGGCAATTAAAACTAACTTTGATTAGGTTATAATAATTAATGTTATCATTAGCTAGCTAGCTAGCGTAGCTGTATTGTATACCCAATTTTAACTAAAAAATATTATTAAACCATCTGAACCGGGAAAGGTACGTAGAAAGACTTTATTACTTTTCGGAATAAATTAATTAATGTCCTAAATATATAATTGGGTAACAAACTCCTTTTTTAATTGGAATTAATGAAAGTAGTTATTTATTTCCTCCAGCTACATGCTATCCTTAATGACAAGCTATAAAAAGCTCTTGCGAAATAAAAGAAAGCCGAATAAAGAAGAAAATAAGCAATCAAGCATCTGCTAGTATTTTTTGTAAACAAGTAACAAACTAGATAAATAATTTATATAAGTGATCGAGCTAGCATAACTCTCTTAAAATTAAATTACCAAAATAAGCAAGATGCATGCTGATAATATATACCAGCAGCCAAGATATCATTTGGCATACTCTACAATATAATATTTACTTGTTCAAATCATATATATGTTTTCCATTTGAGCTATAACTTTTAATGATCTTTAGACTCTCTAAAAGCTATAATTCGGTGACTTTAATTTCATATGCTATAATTTGTTTTCCTGAATTGAATTTTGCGAAAATTTTCTGTTATCTTTTTTAAATTGACTAATTTTTCAAACACAATAATTGCTTTATAGATATATATATATATATATATATAGAACATAAAGAGTCGCGCGTTATTCTGTTATTTATTTTCTTCACGTAAGGATATAGCTAGATTTGAAGGTCTTAAATTTTACGGATATTTGAATTATGATATTTTATATGATGTAATGAGTTTTTCAATTGGAGAGTGAATAAATTTTATATGTTTTCTGAAATGAGATTATAAGGTACCCTTTGAAGTTTCTGGAGAGGAATACAGTGAAGAATTAATTGAGTTTATCCTGTAGCGTTTGCATTAAATGCACGGAGGCACGAACTAGCTAGGCCCAACACGTGCGACTCGATCGGGCTACATACCGTTCCACCACAAGACACCTATCAAAGAACTCGGGCTCAATCTCTGGCGGGACCACATATATACTCCACTCAGCAAAGATCGATCTAAACCCGGCTGGTTGAGCAAATACATAAAGAGAGGATGGGTGAGGTGATAAACCACGGGCTTAATTATGAGGAATGTGATCAACATGCAAACTGAGTTGGCCTGGAGTGCACCAGGAGGTTTTAGAGATTAGTGTCGGGTCGTTTAACAATGATAATGCATTTCAGGATGTACTCTGAGTATGATAGTGCACCAGGGGTGCTAATGGGCCAACTTTTGACCCAAATCATAACCGGTTCATAAATTTGATAACCACATCGATCCTGTCCAAACTGAATGGGTATAGGAAAAGCCTAGGCCACGTCTGTTTATGTCCGATTGAAACATTGAGATTGGATTGGGCGAATATATGCTCTTTTAAGTTTTAACCTGGTCAAAGCTTAATTTTCTAAGAATTTCCTACTTGAAGCCTGATTTCTTTATTAAAATTACTAACAGTAAAGAGACAAACGTTTATTTTTTTCCATGAAACATTAAGAAATCAATGGCCTAATAGTGGGGAACATCAAAACAAAATTTTTGGAAAGAACAGCATAGCAAATCTCATATAATTTTTTATAACACTGATATAAATTTTCATATTGAAGTAACCAATAATTGGGCTATTCTCTGTACTGCTCATTCTTCTTAATAGCGCTAGTCACAACCACCAACTCCACAATAATCCACATTAGTCACAACCAACTCCAAAGTGAATATTGTATCTATCTTCATCTAGAAAATCAATGACGCTGCATGAATGTGGGTGAAATCAGTCCAGGTTGAAACTACCATCAATGGAGGCAAACCAATCCTTTGAGCAAATGAGAGCCTCAATTGTCTCAGGAACCATAGAACTACGCAGATTATCAGTCAACCGACCGGCTGCACTAAAGGCCGACTCTGATGCAAAACATTAATTGTTAAAGTCAGCCACTTCTCCGAGTTCCTTTTCCACCATTGCAAAACATCGAAATCTTCTTCATCGGGCACCACCAAGACTGGTTCTTCAAGATAAGCATCCAACTTGATTTTGTTTCGTTACACCATACGGTTTTATCATTAAATTGAGAGAATCGATCTCATATCTAACTTCCTTTTGACAAGTAGTCTACTTTCCACTTGTGGGGACTCACTAGTTGTCGCCCGTTCCGTGTTGTAGAACTCATAAACTCTTTCGAGTCTTTGACTATGTAGAACTATTGAAAATAATAATGAAGAGGATCTGACCCAGTAAGAAGATCAAGATCAGACTCAATAAGAATAGGAAGATCTCTATAGATTCTGTAATTAAGGAAGTACTGCTGTAATTTTGATTTTATTATATGTGATTAGATTATAGGTATATTAGCTCAAACAGCTATATGGTAATTAATTAGATCTTGTAATTATTAGGAAAGTTTGCTATTAGGAATTAATGTATAATGGCTAATTGGCCAATTAGCCTATATAATCACCTGTAAACATTGTACAGACATATTCAATACAATACCAATAAAACCAATTGACTACAGTTAGGATGGACAGGAATTATGCATCATTGTCTAGTATTTATTTAAAAAGTTCGGTTCCAATGCTTAATTTTTTTTTAATTATGAGATCGTAATATATAACATTACAATTTATCCTTTTGGATATCGAAATCAGCAAAGATTAGGCGCTGCTACTATATATATATGATTCAAACCAAGAATCTCATGTCAAAATGTTTATTACGAAAATAAGCTAAAATTTAGGTGAATACCGAAATCGGCTCGTGGCTCGCCGAGCTGGCTCGTATTCAGCTCGCCGAATTATGTATAAAAGAGAGGAGTCTAGCCTTGATTGAGGGAGCGGGACCTACCTTGTTGAAGTTTTCAGACGCTCGACGCGAGAGAAGGAGGCGCTGCGGCTGCGCAAGAGAATGGGAGAGAGAAATAATGAGAGAGAAATGAGAAGGGGATGGGGGAGTCGGGATATGGATATGGATATGAATTCGTAGACCTAATTAAGTCTCGGCACGTCCCTGATTTCGCACTATATATGCTTCCAGAAATATGTATATTCTATAGTAAGGAGTATATAAAATTAGATAATCAGCAAGTTATATATATATTACTACGTTCCCAAACTTTTTTAAAATTTAGATTCTTTATTACTCCATGCTATTTTTTTACAAATTTTATTTGTTATTTTTTTCGAATGGGGGGAGGACACGAGAAACGTAAGTTGGTGATGGACACTGTTGCTCAGGATTTAACTTTCATATTGGCCTCACCAAATAGCCAACAAAATACTAATTTTAGTAGTATATTGAGAAGGACAAATTTCATAAAAGTAAAATTTGTGTAGCTAGTTGATATAAAACATATATAACTAATTATAAAATTACTAAAATTTGGTGAAGGCAGTATAATGTACCGACAATGCAATGCATGCAGTTCAAAAACATTTCAAGTTCAAATACCCATGATTTTTTATTTTTTTTGCAAAGTTTCATGCCCGTAGGCTTTCCATTTCACATAATCAAACAGTTACACCAATTATTTGTTCAATATTCACATAACATGGTTCATATACTATGTAAAACCCAGTTGATAAAAAAAAAAAATCACAATGCTATGATAGCAATTAGTAATTAATGCACTATAACTACTGCATTAATTGATAACTATTTCAGATCAGTCATCATATTTAATTAATCGTATGAAATACACACTGGCATGCTCCAAAATTTGTACTAATATCTACTATTTTGTACCATCACTAATTAATGGTACCGAAACCGTAACCAACTAGTGTATTTGAAGTGTAACACAAATATTCACTACAAAATGGAACAACATTATCACCGACTAATCGCGCACCATCTCATCGGCAAAAATGTCAAACAACTCGGCCATGAGCTTCTTATTCCTTGCGTGCAATTTCATCTCATTGATCCTTAACATCTTGGTCTTAGCCTCTAAATTCTTCACCTTCGACTCCCCAATCAGCGCAATCACATCTTCAACTGTTGAAAGCCACCTCGGACACTGTTGTGTACTGATCATGTCCTTGATCAGCCCCGTAAGATAAAAATGGGAACTCGCCACCTCACCACCATTGAGCACAACACCACCATTTTCTGCCATTAGTGATCCTGTCTCTGTGATTCTTTTCTTTTGTTTACCGTCACTCTCCGACTCAATATCACGGTTGGTTTCCGGTGAAGCCCTTTTTTTTGATACCTTGCTGCTACCTTCAAACAACTTGGCGTACAAATCAAACATAATCTTTTCATGAGGCTGTGAGAAATTGATATCGAATCCTTTCTTTTTCATCTGACTATAGATATGCCTCAATTGGCGAATCTTGTAAAAAATTTGCGTCTCAGTGACAGGAAAGCTTATCGACCCACATATACCCGAGAGAAAGGAAGCATAATCCTTTCTAGGAGGAAGTTTACCATTTCTGATCTGGAACTCAGATAAGGCCCGGAGGAGTACCTTCTCATCATCCAGACTCCATATTCTGTGGATCGACGATGACTTCTGGGAGGTAGCCTGATCTGGCACCGAAAGCTTCAGCTTCTTCTTGTCAGGTTGAGACTCAGGTTCTTTAGCCGGCGCCTTCGGCATCTCCATTTGCTCTTGTTCCTCTTCCTCGTCTTCTTCGAAAGAATCCTTCGATTCTAAGAGCTTTTGAGGAGCTTTTAGGGTATTCCCCGGCAACTTCGGATTCTCCACTTCCTCTTGTTCCTCCTCCTCGTCTTCTTCAGAAGAATCCTCCAATTCTGAGGGTTTTGGGGGAGTTCTTTGGGTTTTGGTCAGCGGGTTAGTATCGGCCTCGAATCCGGAGTCGGAATCTGATTTGTTGTCATCACGCTCGGTATGGAGAGAGTTGCGCTGTACAATGTACTGCGCTTCATCAGATGATGAAGAGTCATCGTCAGACGAGGAAGACATATCGGCAGGAGGTGGTGGTGACATTCTCCTCTTAATCCCCGTGAATTTATATTGTTAGAACTCGACGAAGCAAACAATCAATTGCATGGGTTTTTATAGAGGAAAAGAAACGGTGAGTCTAGTGATTTTATGGGCTGATTCTAGCAGCGGTTATAAGTAACTTCTATTTTCTGTTTTATGACAAATTAGGCCTTATATTTATTATTATTATTATTATTCTATATTTCACATATTTATCTCAAAATAGGACTTTTATTTTTACATTGCCTATTTGGTGCACGGAACCTATTAATATATATATATATATATATAAATGAATTGTTTGAAAATTTATGTGATCAAATTTTAAACGGTTTAAATTTTTCACGGATTAATTTAAATTTTGAGATATCTTAGGAGATGTAAACTCCATCTTTTCTTCACAAATAATTATGTATAATATTTTTGTTGTTCATATGCCTTCATAGCTTTGCTTTTTAATTAAAAATTCTGCTATATCTGCTTATATTTCGGTTAACATTCCAACACTTCTATTTCTTATGAACTAACTAATTTTCTGATTATGAAAGCCGTTACTGGTATGAAATTGTGAGATGCATAATTGAGTTAAAGATTAGAATTCTCGTTCAATTTGTAAGACAAAAATAAATTGGATCTAAATAAAGCAACAAGAGAAAAAAAAAAAGCAAGCAGGATTTTGTTTATTTTAATCATTTAATGAAAAGAAATGAGTTTCCAAATTTAATTTATACTCCAATAGTCCAATATAGAATACTTTTGTTAGAATTTCACATATTATTTGGTATATGCGAATATTTTACACAAGTTAGCTCACTGTGTTGCCGTTTTAGAGATAATTATATAATTTAGTTTTGTTAATTGTAAAAAGAAGGATATGAAGTTCTTAAAACAGCAAAATATTTTGAGCACAAACTGTCTTTTATGGATTTTTTATCTTTCACAAACTTTTTGGGTTCATTTTTCTAGTCATTGTCTATGGATAATGCTATTTTAGAGCCTCACAGTATCATAGAAAATTATCACTTTTCTTAGAAATTATCCACATCATAACAGTCAATAATCTTTTAGATGTGAATAGAGAAAATGATGTAGATCATATCTAACAATTTTATTTTAATAATTCAATTTTAAATTTGAAGTTATGAAAATTTGAAAATGGAGATATAATGGGAACTTATTAAGGATCAGCTCACATTGAGACTTAATTTATAAAAAAATAAATGAAAGAGCTAATAATTATTCGGCTACCAGTTCTACCGGTGTACAACTTCACTTTTTGTATGATAAGTGCACTTGTTAATCAAACTGTCTAAACAAATCCTATTAATTAAGATTTAAGAGTAGAAGAAGAATGGGTTTTGAAAAAGAAAAAAAATAGAGAAGACGAATATACTAAGAGGGTTTTTGGTTAATTGGGGGATTTAGATTAGAAGAAATTAAGAGGCTGGCTATAAGGGACTTGGTATTTTGATTTTCACTGTTTGTTTAGCCCACTGGGCCCAATTCAATTCCTTAATTTGAGATGTCTAGGGCTGCACAAAAAATTCGTAGTTCGTAATTCGATTCAAGTTTGATTCGAAAAAGTTCGGAAAAAATTCGATTCGAAATTGAGTTCGTTCGAAATTATTTCAAACCAAACTTAGTTCGAAATTAATTCAAACCAAACTCAAACTGGACCTAGTTCGTTCGAAATAGGTTCGCAAACCAAATTTAGTTCGAAATTAACTCAAACATGAACCGTTAATTTCTGCTGATAAATTATGTTCACTGATGAAAATATAAGCCGTCCAGTCCATAATTGCTTTGAATTCTGACATCTGAAACAGAAATCCCGGTCCAATTACAAGCTCAAATAAAAAAAATTCAACAACAAAGCTCAAATAAAAAAATTCACTTGTTTATACTAGAAATTTTGCTTTTTATGGTAGGATTCTGAGTTTTTCGGGTAATCCAGTCTCAACTCTCTCGTTTTCTTTTTTGTTTTGATAAAGTTATTATTAATTTGATAAATTTGTTCAATTAATTTCAGCTTTAAGAAACTATTAAATAATAAATAAATAATAAATAAAATAAATAAATATTGTACCTTTATCATTTTTTTGACAGCAATATATTTTTTGGCATTTTTTGCATTTATTTTCAGACCGTTCGTTTTATCGCGGGAATTCAACGGCCGATCTACAACAAAATCATTCCAAATCTGATCTAGAATGATCAAGGTACAATACTGAACGTAACCAACATAAAAGTTCGGAAGTTTTATTATGTATGAGCTTTGGTCCAACACGAAATATTTATGGCCATACGATGCTTCAATTTTCGATCAACTAGATGGATGGGTAAATGAAAACAAAATTTTATCAAACTTTCATGGAAGACGATAAATGCAATGCTCTTTGATTTCAACGGCCCCGATTGGCCAACGGACGACATGTTTACGTGCACCTTCATTAACTTAGAAAGCAAGAGTATATGTTTCATGAGACATAAACTCTTGCCTTGTGAGTTAATGAAGGTGCACGAAAATATATTGTCTGTGGTTTGATCGGGACCGTTGAAATCAAATAGCACTACATTTATCATCTTCCATGAAAGTTTGATAAAATTTTGTTTTCATTTACCCATCCATCTAGTTGATCGAAAATTGAAGCATCGTATGGCCATAAACATTTCGTGTTGGATCAAAGCTCATACATAATAAAACTTCCGAACTTTTATGTTGGTTACGTTCAATATTGCACCTTGATTATTCTAGATCAGATTTGGAATGATTTTGTTGCAGATCGACCATTGAATTCTAGCGGTAAAACGAACGGACCAAAAATAAATGCAAAAAATGCCAAAAAATGCAAAAAAAAATGTATTGCTGTCAAAAAAATAAAAAAAATGTTGTCAAAAAAATTATCAAGGTACAATATTTCTTTTATATGTCTAAAAAATACAAAAAAATGTTGTTATTGATTATCTATTCATTTAGAAAAAAAAAATTATATGTATTGCTGTAAAAAAAAATTAAAAAATACAAAAAAAACTTATTTATTTGATAAAAAAATTAAAAAATAAAAATAAACATGCAAAAAGTAAAAAAAAAGGTAAAAGTTTGAAAATATATTTTTTATTTTTTTCCAAATTATTTGCTGCCTAATTTTATTTTGTATCACTGCAATGCACTTTTAAACTCACTCAATAAAATATTAAATAAAATATTAACTAAGCTAGTGACCCCACAAATCCTGCAATCCGATCACCTCAATAATTTCACACCCTTAGATCTATCATCTTACCAACGTCTAGATGTCTTCCATGTCATCAATTCGCTCACTTTCCATTCAACCAATTAACCCGCTATTTTTTCCGCCACTGCCTCCAATTTTTTTCCCTCTTCCCACTAATTTACGCTAAAACCGCTCGCCCAAATTTCTCTCCCGCTAAGTACCAAAATAATCTCCCTCACGTCTTCTCTCTCTCTCTCTGGTGGCCTCTCACAACAAAGACTCCTCTCTCGCCCAAATCCCCTGTTGCGTAAATTCAAAATGAGTGTGGTATTTGGTTGTAATTAATTTTGGAGTGCTTGAGTTTTTATTTAAATTGTACTTCTATTGATATTTAGGTTTTATTTAAATTGTATTTTGAATATTTTGGAGTGCTTGAGTTTTTATTTAAATTGTACTTCTATTGATATTTGGGTTTTATTTAAATTGTACTTTGAATACTTGAGTTTTTATTAAAGTGCTGTAATTTCGCACTATGGTCCAGTCATAAGTCATAAATCGTAAATCGTAACAAAGTTCTTAAACGTTCGAAATTGAGTTCGTAAAAAATTCGGTTCGAAATTGGGTTCGTTCGAAATTGAGTTCGTTCGAAATTAATTCAAACCAAACTCAAACTGAGGGTAAGTTCGATTCGGTTCGGTTCGTTTGCAGCCCTAGAGATGTCCGTTTGATGAAAAGGTGTTAATTCAAAATAATTGGTTGAGTGAACAGTTAACAGAGACAAAATCGAAAATGAAAGAGTAACAAATATAAAGGGATAATAAATAGGTCTGCTCAATTAATAAATATTATAAATAATAATGAAATTTTCAGTTTTTCAAATTTAGGTTTCAACAGTTGGTATATAACAGATGGAAATAAATTTGTTGTTATTCTGATCCCAACCATTTGTCTTTGTTGAGATTTGTGCATAAAAAACTTAATTTGTTGAGATTCGTGACTGAAAATGTTTGAACAGTTAGAATTAGATTTATTTCTCAAGGATATGCTGGGTCGATCCTGAAAATTTTGGGGCCCGGAGTGAAAGAAAAGTTCGAACACTTTATATATATAATTTTTTTATTAATATGTCAACATATCATTACATACAAAGTTCGGATCATAATATTTTATTTATTTTTAATATATACAGATTAATTTTATTTTTTAAATATGTACAAACTAAATTTTTTTTTTTGGACCCCTTGAATCTTGGGGCCCTGGGTCCAACCCATTACCCAGTAATAGTATCCATAGTAACAATGTTCGCGTTTTATTCGCGTTTAATTCGCGAATAAAACGTTTTTGGGATGTTTCCGAACCGAATGGCGTATTATTCGTTGACTGAACCTTTGACCGAATAAAACGCGAATAAAACGCGAGTTTGACGAATTTTACGAATAATACGTATTTTTTTCACTTTATTTTCGGCAAAAAAATTTGAAATGTCATACATAGTATTCAATTTTTCGTTCGCGCGCACAGTGCCACAGTTGGAGCCTTGGAGGGCACATTTTCCTATTGCCTGACGCACCACGTGATTACTTCTTCTCGGCTCGCGTAAATATGCAAATCAGGTATGGAAGGCTTGGATTTTGGTAACCATGATGACGGGTCACGAAAGATGCTACATTAAAAGCTCTTCTCATTTTTTCTATTTTAATATATTTTTAACTATATGATCTTCTGTGGCAAATAAAAGCAGCATATTGTATAGTAAATCATCGGTAATGAATTAAATATGCACTGAGATCTCGTATTATAATTCCGAATTATTTCCGAATTATACCCGAATTATTTCCGAATCACGAATTTTTGACCCTGCCGAACCGAACCCGAATTATTCATTTGTTAATACGATAGTATCCAACAAAATTGAGGACAGTACGGGCAGCTTCAGCCTCCAACCCATGCACCCAAGCAAGTCTCCGTCTCCTTTCACCTTTCTCCTTCCTTATTGACTTCTCTCTTTCTCGCAAGACAAGTGTTTGTTGAAATGCCAAAGACAACCATTTTGCGGCTACGCTTTACACCTGGTGCCTAAACAACTTCTCCACCCCTTCCTTGTCAGAAATCCAAGAAGATACATGGTAAGTGCTCTTCCCTCTTGTGTCAGCTTCTTTGCATCTAGGCCATCAATTTTATCGTTTTGTTAGATCGCGGTGACACTTTTCTTGCCTTGAATTATGATCTGTATTTGGTACTGCATTTGGGAATCTCTGATGGTGCACGCAAGTTGCTTGATGAAATGTCACAAAGAGACTTTCAGTATGGAATCTAAATTTCATTCATTCAAGGGAAAACAGCCATTGCTATTTCTATCTAATTGAGAAACAAGGCCTCAATTGATTACAGTTAGGACCCCTAAAAATGTGGTAGTTGTGCATTTGTTCTCTATTATTTATTTAAGAAGTTGGGTTAGAACCAAAGTTGTGGAAAATAAGAAGCAAAAGGCCATGGAGAAGGCAACTGTTTCTACTTGGGTTGCATTTAATTGGTATTTTTCAGCTTGTTAATTACGCGTGAAACTGGAATAGGAAGGAAATTGGGTTTCGGTTATGACCAATAACAAATTTAGTTATGTTGAATACAAAAACTAAGAGAATTAGAGCACATGAAGAGTGTCATTCTGTTTATTCAAAGTAACTACTAATTTGGTTGATAAAGTTGAAGATTTTCTGATGCAAACCACTACAAGCTCAGTAATTACTGGTATAAGAGTATCAATCACGAACATTAATTAGTAAATAGGGAGTTCTCTATATAGCCTTTTGCTACATTTAGTTTGATACTATGATTTATTATTTATCAAGATTTGAGTCTCGTGTTGCTTCTTGATTCCTTGGATCACCTGCTCACTGACCAAATCTCTAACCAGAAATGTTGAACAAAAAGCCCTTCGGTAAAAGCTCAACTTCACCTTCACTGCCCTCAACCAAGCCCATCTTAGTACAGATAAGAAATACAACGAACATGAATTGTATAACACAGAAAACGCATCTGGTAGCAGCAGTACCAGCCTGGAAAGCTTCATCTATTCGTGTTTGAATATGTGCATTGTGTATCACTATTAAGCAATCACGTACTGGATTGATGCCTAAGTACTATGATGGTACCAACTTCCTCGATCATTTAATGTAAAATTCTTTCATTTATGTTTTGTAGGGAATGTATTGATGAACTTTTAGGACACCATTATAGTTCAACAAGGGGGGTCAGCACATTTTGTGAGGCTACCAACAGCCTCAAGTGAACCATCTAACAGTGGAGTTGTCACCAATTCCAACACATGGTCATGGGGACCCACAGATTGGAATCTCTTGTTAAAGAACATTGTCGGTCAGGCACCCTTACTATTAAAGATGCTCTTCAATTTTTTGATCGCTTGCTGGCCGCTAAGAACCCGACACCATCCATCTATGCCTTTAATCATCTCTTTACAGCCTTAACTCGTATGAAGAACTCGAACAACCATTATGCAACTATCTTTTCACTTTTTAACAACTGGACCCAACCTAAAAAGGTCTCAACCTCACCTGATATCTGCACCTATTGTATCTTGATTGCCTACTGTATCCGAATGAATCGGCCGAAACTCGGCTTGGTTTTCTTGGGGCGGTTTATTAAGAGCAGGCAGAGAGGTGATGCTAGGATCTTCAATCCACTACTTAAGGGCCTTTGTTCTGAGAATAGGATTAGTGAGGCTATTGCCATGGCGTTCAATAAAATGCCTAAGCTTGGCTGCATAGCTAACGTGATCTCCTACAGCACTGTAATTGATGGCCTTTGTAAAGAAGGTGCAATTAGTAATGCATTTAGTTTGTTTGAGCGAATGCTTTCAGAGGGTATTGTGCCAAATGTAATTACATACAATTCACTGATTAATGGTCTGTGCAAGGAAGGAGATACCGAGATGGCAGAGGAACTGTTGTCTTACATGGTTTCTCAAGGACTTAAACCTAATGTTGTGACCTATAATACCCTCGTGGATGGGTTGTGCAAGAAAGGGCTATTGGACAAGGCAGTGGAAATGCTTCAGCCCATGGTTTCTAATGGATATGATCCCAATGTTGTGACTTATAATACCATCATAGATGCACAATGCAAGGTGGGGGAAATTGAAAACGCAGAGGAGTTGCTACATGAAATGATTTCCATAGGTAAGCATCCTAATGTACGAACCTACAATATTATTATAGATGGGCTTTGTAAGATGAACAAAATAATAAAGGCAAAGGAGTTGCTGAATGAGATGGTTTCAAAGGGAATATTGCCTAACACCGTGACTTGCACTATTATAGATAGATTCACTTTGCAAGAGGGGGGAAGCTGACAGTGCAGAAAAACTATTGTATCAAATGCTTGATAAAGGTGCCACACCTGATCTTATCACATACACTAGTGTTATAAATGGATATTCTAATTAAGCTAGGATGTTGGAAAGATTCAATTAGAGTTTTGAAGGATATATATAATTGATCGAGGCTTTTTGCTGAATGAGGTTACTTATAAATCAATGATGGATTCTATGTGCAAGCAGGGCCAAACCAAGGAGGCTCAAAAGTTGCTTGACTTAATGGTAAGGAGAGGAATAAAACCAGATGGTGTATCATATCAAATTCTACTTCTCGGCTATGCAAAAAATGGCACTATTGATGATGCGATGAATATCCTTGATAGAATGCATCTCAATCATTTAGCGCCAGATCTCTCGACCTACACTTATTTGCTCAAAGCATATGCTAAGAAGAGAAAAGTAGATGAGGCTATGCGTGTGCTGAATAGAATGAGCAAGAAGGGGTAAAACCCAATGTAGCTGCCTCTGCACCAGTATTAGAACTGCTTTTGAAAATGGGACAAGATGATGATGCGAGAGATCTCATGGACTAGACAATTAGTGAGACTTAAGGATTGAAGTGCTGAGTTTGGTTGAAGATAGCTTATTTGAATTTAGATAATCATTTTATGTACTTTGGGCTTTTCACTACTCTATTAACTGAATATTCTGACTTCTTTTTTTCCTATTCTCTTTGCATTTCCTTTGCCTCGTTTACCATAACACACCAGTGCTCCTCTATTTCCTCCACTTGCCTCTATAATGAATCTATGAGCTCCCTTTCCTCTTTTTTTTTTTTTGGGGTCATTCTTTTTTTCCTTTCGGTTAACAAAATTATGAGATCCCACGTGGTACATCTCCAAACCTCACTCGTTATTAAGCAACAGTACATAACTCTCTGGGTTTTGAGATTATTTGTCCTGTTATGCACGAATTTGATTGATATTTCATTCTGTCAAATGAATCCAAGCAACCACATAAAAGAATTTCTTTTCTTTTGCACATATTTTAGTGATGTTTAATTATCTGTGAAATGAATCCAAGTAACCTTACCAATTTGATTGATGTTTAATTATCTGTGAAATGAATCCAAGTACGGTCCAAAAGAATTTTTCTTCTTGTTTTCAATCAAATTAACAATTAACGGTTCATTTATAATATCAGTAGTAAGGTACTTGTTAGATATGCAGCTACAACAAACACTGTATTAGATAAATTATCTTCACTAATACAATATTTACTATATTAGATAAATTATCATCACTAATACAATATACAAGATATGCAACTACAACAAGCACTAATGACACATATAACCAAATAAATTACTGGCAAACAAAATAGTCAGAGAAAATAAAATTGGTTGTACTGATGACATCATCACGGCACGGATTTCCAAGCATGGCGCATCATATCATCATCAACATAAGGCTGCAAATCCCACATTTGACAGTAGGTCTCTAGCTCTGACAATGATGTATTAAGACTAAGAGACCGTACTATGTTTTCCTGAAATGATAAACGTGTTCAAAGAAATAACTATAATTTAACTTTACCAAAGGTCCTTTCTTTTCTTTTTTTTTTGAGAAAAGCCCTTAGGCACCAAAGGTCCTTTCTAAACAACACTGAAAATGTACCAGACTTGCATTGAACAAAACAACCGACATTTGCACATTAGAACTGGCACTATTAGTATTATGGCAATTTGCAAATATTACCCCCAAATCCCAACAACATAATCAAGGTAACGGCCAATAAAACTGATTAACTTAAACCCTAAATTTTCAGATTAACTCAACCAAACAAATTTAATCCATACAGATTCATGGCCCAAACTTTTAAATATGCTTTACTTGGTATCTTTTTTTTCTTTTTTTTTTGAGAGAAACATGTAGGACTTGGTATCATTTAAAACTATGCAGTTAGGGATGAAAAAGAGATGCCGTGTAGATCCTTGTTGCAGTTATCTTCAAAATATAGGTTATAACTTGCAATATAAAACTACCGGTTGTTATTTGAAAAAAAACAATGGCTACTGTATGCTCTCTGCAAATAATCCTAAAAATAAATTTAACGGTCTAACCTGCATTGTATAATCAAGCTTTAACATGTTATAGATGACCATCATCATGGTAGCATATGAGACTGACTTCTCTTTTACATCAAATGGCTCTGCTTCATCCTATCATTAGTTGAATTACACAAATCAGACCATTAATTCAGTATAAAGTACTTGAATTATTGTCATACACAACACGAAATTGGCCTTTTCCGAAGATTTGATTTTTTTTATTTCTAAAATATATCCAATTTGCAATACATGAAATGTGATGTCGTTTTCCTGATAATAACTACAAAATTATGGGGAACTTGTGAGCTTAATAGTATAATGGGCCAAATAATAAACCCCCTACTTGAAATATTTCTATTAATTTCTTAACAGATAATGGAGGTACACAGATGAACTGTAATCAACTTCATCAGGCAATTACACAGAAAAATAAAAGAAAACGAGAAAGAAAAAGAAAAGAATATTTTTTATTTGGAAGTGGGGTCCTTTCAAAAGTACATATGTTTCTAGAAGTTTCATTGGCTTGTTATACCTCAGGGGATGCGGTTTGATTCATCAAGGGCTCGTCTACGTGCTCTTGCACGAATCTCGATGCAATATGTTCTGATTCGATCGCAGCTTTGTATGCATCCTCTGCAAAGCACTCAATCTCATCTAGTGATGCTTTGGCTGGGAAGAGGTTGGTATCAGAAAAGTTGCAATTTTATATATTTTTGAAATGATTGATTTGGTCAAAATAAATTGTACCTTTTTTCAAAAAATCTTGAAGCCCCAGCATACAATTGTGCACTACAGTTATATATTTGAATAATTGAAACTTCAATTGATAAGGATAATTTTGTTTGAAAAGAAAAAAACAAAAGATAACAACTTACATTGGCTTAGATTTTGAATGTTATGGTGGGAATGAGTGCAACCCGCATCAAGGTAAAATTTCATTCTTTCGGTCATATTCGATTTAATTATTTCGTTAACTACTTTTGAATCCTTATTAATTTGTGGCCTTCTAAAGTATCCTGTTACAAAACATAACATAGATCATTAAAATGAGAAAAGGAGTTGCTGGAATGAAAAGCAATTTTTTTTTATTCTTTGAGGTTATAATAACTAAACTTGAGACTTGAACTGCGCTTTTCTAAGAATATGTTATTTTCTTAGAAATAAAAAGAGTAATATTAAATAAATTACCGAGCTCTTGGTTAAACCTCACAAGAAACCTCTTTCCAGCATCTACTAGCTCATCAAGCTTTGAAATACTGCAATGAATCTTATCTAGGTAGGACATCAAGGTGCCATATGAAATTTAACCAGACCAACCAATGAAATAATAAAGATTTTGATGGTCAAAATAATAAAGATTGATAGGAACAAAACCAAATTGTATAATTTGAAAGACTTGGTATCACTGAAAATAATACCTCAACATGAACTCAGTGAATATTGAGAAGACCTTATTCTCTGTTGCCAGAATAATCTTATCCAACTCTTTGTCTACCATCAAGTTACCTGTATTGACAAAGAACTGCAAAACTCTGCTTTCTCTAAGAGAGGTTCTATCTGATTATAAGAGAAGAAGAAAAGAGCAGATAAGAGTTAGTATTTAATTTACTTGGTTGATTTGGTACATGTAACATGGCTCTGCTCTTTCCTAGATGTGAAAAATACAACCAAATAAACAAGTTTGGAACTGAGCAAAATCAAAAACATAAATAATATTTGATTGAGTATGAAAAGAGAGGTTATACGATTACTGATCAGAGAATATGTATAATCTTACCAAATACAGCATGACACTTGAGTCGACACTTGGATTAGTGTAGAAATATTCATTATTAATGTTTATTGAAGAGGAATTAAAACTATTATCAATGATAGTACATAACAGGAATGCTAGACTTCCAAACAACAGAATAAAATTACAAGGATGTAATATGCGCCAATAATTGTCATAATGTGCAAGATTCTGATAAAATAAGAAATAAAAAAGGGATGAACTAATTGGAAATAAAAAAGGGATGAACTAATTGGCACTGGGTGAGACGCATTTAAAAATTAATAACCTCACTTCTGCTATAACACTGACCGAGATGGGTTTACATGGAAGTCTTTGCCTAAATCACTAAACAATTTATATATATGGCCCAGAGGCCAGACGTGCTTGCATGAAACGAAAAAACTAGCACTAGAAAAACTAAGGCCTTGCAAAAGCTTAAAAATTTAATCAAATTTGAAGAACAGAGAGTTTACCAATAGGGAAACGACGGAGAAGAAGAAGGTTTTTTCTGTACTTTCACCTTCGCCAAATCGATTCTCGCCGAACTTGTTCTTTTTTTGTGAGATTTCTCAACCCGACTTTCGTCCCCCTCAAATCCTGCCAATTCGATTCGTTTTTCTTGTTTGAGTGGGAGAAGAAATCGTTCTGATCAGACTCAAATTGTAGTTGCGCGCGCGCGAGAGAGATTAGACTGGAACTGGAGATGGAGAGGTGAGGAAGAACGGCGGCTAGATTAGAATGAAACGCGATTGCTTGATGTTTGTGTTATTGGTCCGGGTCCGGGTTCGGGTATGACATGGATGTAATAAGAATTCAATTAACAGAACCCGAGGTCCAAGCCCAAGCCCAAGCCCAAAAGGATAGTCGAGTTCAGAGTCTTCAGACCCAGATAAAGAAGATATGATTTTGATCCGTTAGATTTATATTTTGAACAAATGACGATCACATCTCTCTTACTATACTTCTCTAAAGTAACTCTAATTTGAATTTTCATGACAACCGTCCGATCTGTATCGACACGAATATTAAAGATATCCTGTGCATTCTATCTCGATGGATTATAATCGGACAGTCTAATTCAAATTCAAAATTTGAGTTACTTCAGAAGTTAGGACTCCTTTACAATGAGCTCCTGACAAGGCTCTGGAGCTGCCACGTAGGGCCATCGCCTTCCCTCCCTCTCTCATCTCCGCCCAAGGCGCCAAAAATCTCTTGTTACAACTTACAACACCAAGTCACCCAACCGTTCCACGTCGAGCACTATTTATCCACTGAACTGCGGGTCCCATTATCTGCACCCTTACAGAGTTACAGCCCTGGACCCGGCTCAAAGAACACTTGGTTTCTCCCTCACGAGAAGCGCACCAGAGACAGTCACACTGACGACCTCGTAGATTTCAAACCATGGCTTGCGCCGTGAGCCTTTGCTCTACGCCGCGCGTATACAACTCCCGCTCCAAATTTTGGCGGGAGAAGAGATCCTTCATTGTACGGAGCTCGTCCAGCGTCGACACGCTTCCGACCAGCGGTCAGGCGTCGTCTCCTAGTGCAAAGAAACAGTTTTCTGGTAATTTAGTAATTTACTTATTTACTTATGCACGAGCGTTGTAAACTTTGCATAAATTTGTTGGTTGCTTTTACCATTAAGCCCTTCAAAAATGCAAAAATATAATTCCATATCAATTAGAAAGATTTCTTTCAGAAAATTCCAATTGAAAGGTTGAAGATCAAGATTGGACAATTTATTGATCATTTATACTTTGCCTATAAGTTTTTAATAGGTAGATCAGATGGTAATGAAAAGTTGAATAAATGGGTTACAGTGACTAATTAGTGACTGTAATTACAATTTTTTGGGTTACTAAAAACAAAATTTCTTCATCTAAAAGTAGAATATGGTAATGTCTCAGGAAAACCAGAGGCTGATGTGGTGGTAATTGGGAGTGGGCTTGGTGGATTGTGTTGTGCTGGGCTGTTGGCCCGGTACGGCCAAGATGTAGTGGTACTAGAAAGCCATGATGTGCCAGGTGGCGCTGCACACTCATTTGATATAAAGGGTTATAAGTTTGACTCGGGTCCGTCTCTTTTCTCGGGCTTTCAGTCCCGAGGCCTCCAAGCTAATCCTCTTGCTCAGGTACCAATTCATTGGGTACCCAAATAGCGTAACATTTAGTACCACTGTACTGTGTTGATGTACCCAAACATTAATAGAGTGGAAATTAGAAAAATAGAAAGGTGAAAAAAATATACAATGGCCAACAATTTTGTAAATTAGTTAGTTCAGATGCTGAAACTTTTAAACTGGTATCTCGCTGAGAGATTCAACTTTACATGTTGGTGCATTTCATATTATCAATTGAATTGTCTCTGTTGAAAGTAACTTTAAATTAATAATTAACTAATATGTAAAATAAAATAATTTGGTTGGACAAGTTAGGTCCTTGATGCATTAGGAGAGTCGGTTGAATGTGCATCATATGATTCATGGATGGTGTACATACCAGAAGGCGATTTTCCATCTCGAATAGGCCCCACCGATTTTATCAAGGTCAGATCCTCTAACTCCTCATCGTATTAAGTTTTGTGCCTTTTTTAAGAGAACTAACCCTTTTATCATTATGAGTGCAAACAGTCGATCCGTTCCATTCAACATGATCTCCATATGAAAATGTGCTTGGATGCCAAATTTTTTTTTAGAATTTTTTTTACTATTTTTTAAATAGGTACAAAAATCACTTGATCTAAAGATTTTAGACCATTTGAAAGTAGTGATATTCTACCAATCTAAAAAAATAGTAAAAAAATTCTAAAAATTGTAAAATTTGGTCTCCAAGTACATTTTTATATGGACATCGTGATGAACAGTTCGGATTGACTATTTATACTTTGAAAATAAAGATATGGATCCGTAGTACATACCAAAATGCGCTATGAATAGTACCATAGCCTCACTCTATCCTTATTTACTTGTTATTATTTTTATTTATCTTTTTTTTTCTGTTGGGGGGAGGTTTATTTTGTGAGCTTGGACTTACCTATTTGGGGTTTCTACTAATTTGTCGACACTTAAATATATCAATCCATTTTATTTTATTTTTCTTCTGTGTTTTTTTTTATCATAATTTACAAATACATTCATGTTTATTCAGGACCTTGAGACGTATGTAAATGCTGATGCGGCCCGTGAGTGGAAAAAGCTTCTTGTAAGTGTCTCTTACCCCTTATTCATTTATCATGCCTTTTCACTTGTGCAGTAAATGTCAAATGTAACATGTATCCATGTAATACCAGAAAGGTCATGCATACACCGGACAGTCATCAGAGATATCACTTAGACCTTTTTATAGAACTGTTTGCTGTATTCTTCTCTTACATATTATCAAAACATGTCAAGTTACCCTCCTTCCTGAATTTCATTCTTCCATCAAAGGGACACTAAGGGTTAAGTTTAAATTTTCCAATGAATTGAGAGGAAAGACAAACATGTTACACTTCCTCGATGTTTTATCTTTACCTGAAAAACAGAGAGTAGTTTGAATAGTTTTTAAGAAATACAAAGAAAAGGGATATACAGGGCAAACTTTCAAGCTATGGGGGGTCAAATCATATAAAATTTTCATGCTACGTATGAGGGTCAATTTTACAGTACCCATAACAATTTTACTATAAACTATATAGAAAATCATGTATAAGTACAATTTTTTTGAAAATGAATAGGGGCCAATTGACCCCCATATGTTGAATGTGCATCTGCCTCTGGATATATCATATACATGATATGTTTTGTTGTTACATAGAAAAGGCATAAGATACTTGTTGTTTTGTTTGGTTATATAGATGAATAAAGTTGCTGCTGCAAATAGTAGAATTGAAAAAAAAAAAAAAATTAAGCATTTTGTTTTATTAATCTAACATAAAGTAGTAAAAATAAATTTACCAGGAAGGGATATTACCCCTGTCTGCTGCTGCCATGGCACTGCCGCCAATCTCAATCAGAGGTGATTGGGGTGTTTTCTCTACCACTGCCGCTAGATACGCACCATCTTTGTTGAAATCATTTTTGCAAATGGGCCCACAAGGTGCGCTAGGTGCAACTAAGCTGTTAAAGCCTTTCTCTGAGGTAGCCGATTCATTGGAGATTAAAAACCCTTTCGTGAGAAATTGGATCGACCTCTTGGCGTTTTTACTGGCTGGTGTTAAGTCGGATGGAATCCTCTCAGCAGAAATGGTGAGTTCTTTCATGGTGTCTTTTTATAGTATGTATTGTGAGTGAGGCTATGGTACTATGCATAGCACGGATTGGTCCGTACTATGGATCAATTATCTTCAAAGTTCAAATAGTCGATCTAAAGTGTTCAACATGATCTCCATATGAAAATGTACTCGCAGATCAAATTTTACATTTTTTACAATATGTTTTACTATTTTATTATTTTTTAGATAAGTAGAAAATCACTACTTTTCAATGGCCTAGAATTTTTATATCAAGTGATTTTCTACCTATTTAAAAAATAATAAAATAGTAAAACATATTGTAAAAAATGTAAAATTTGATGTACAAGTACATTTTCATATGGATTCATGTTGAATGGTTCAGATTGACTTTTTGAACTTTTAAAACAAAAATATTGATCCATAGTACGGACCATCCGCGCTATGCATAGTACCATAGCCTCACTCTTGTATTATTTATTCAATATATTCTAATTGTCACACAGTAGAAAGCAGTGGTATATATATTTAGTACTACATTTTCCAATAGTAATTTGTTCTTTTTCCCTTTCAGATTTACATGTTTGCTGAGTGGTACAAGCCCGGATGTAAGCTTGAGTACCCTTTACATGGTACTGGTGCGGTAATTGATGCACTGGTACGCGGCATTGAAAAGTTCAATGGAAGAATCTCACTGAATTCGCATGTCGATAGCATCGTGGTAGAAAATGGCCGAGCTACTGGTGTCAAGCTGAGAAGCGGTCAAGTAATTGATAATACAAATATCATTTTTCTTTGCTTATGCAATAACTTTTAGGGGAATTTCATGTATACCCCTCAAAAACCTTGAAATTACATATTTTTCCCTCTAAAATTCATAATATCATATTTACCCTTCTAAATTTTATAAACTCAGAAATTTATCCAATTTATTAACTTTTCTATTAAAACTCACCAGTAACTTTTAGAAGGTTGCTATTACAATGATTTTTTTTTTTTTTGCAGTTTATACGCGCCAAAAAAGCTGTTGTAAGCAATGCATCAATGTGGGACACACTTGATCTTCTGCCACCACAAACCATCCCCAAATCGTACCAAGATGGGGTTAAATCCACTCCACAATGTGATTCGTTTATGCATCTCCACTTGGGTTTTGATGCTGAGGTCAGCTTAAATAAGGGATACATAAACTGTGCAATTGGTACATAACAGTTGGTACATAAAGGATCTGTTCTTATCTTGTTTGCCTTTTTTGCTCAACTTTATTTTTATTTTGAAACATATGACAAACAAAAGAAAACAAAATACATCATTACTTTTTTAAAGAGTGCCTATAGAAAAGTAATAATAATGCCAAAAGTAAAATTATCCCATAGCTTAATTACTGCAATAATGCTAATATTAATTACTTGAAATTTATTTTTGTTTTTGATCAATTGCACTAATTGTATGTTACATAATAGATGGCACGGGAAGACCTAGGGATCCATCATATAGTAGTAAAAAACTGGGAACAAGGTGTAGATGCAGCACAAAATGTCGTCTTGATATCCGTACCAAGTGCATTAGGCAAGGACCTGGCACCACCTGGTAAGCATGTGTTGCATGCCTATACGCCCGGTACGGAGCCATTTGAATTATGGGAGGGTTTAGATCGCAAAAGTGCTGAGTATAGAAGACTGAAAGAAGAGAGGTCACAGGTATGAAGATATAATTAATTAGTATAATTAAATAAAATAACAGTAAATGGTCGAACTGTTAGTTTTATGATTGTATTCATTCATTGTACGGTCACATCCACTGATTGTTATTAGAAAGCAACATAACATGTATCATTGATCAATATACTAATCTATGTCTTACCAGTACTGTGTGGGCAACATTATTTGGCACAGAAAATCTAATTATGTTTTTTTTATAAATATGAGTAGTTTTATTTATCAATACATTAATATTATGGATCTTTAGAAAAGTATCATTCTAATCTATATCTTATCACTTCTGCTATTGCTATAGTTGATCATAGTTTTGGGCTTAGTCATGTAAAATGTCTATCAGTATGCTCATGTGCAAAAACAAAAAAAACTGTTGTATATGTCTCTACCTTCTATATCAACTTCAAAAAATGCCCAAAATACCCGTCATCCTCATTTTTCTGTCCGCACACCGATCAGGAAGTAAGAGGGTTACTTTTGGCATTTTTTATGCAATAAGGAGGTGGTCTAAGGGATATTTTACTTGTTTTAAGAGATCATACTAAGACATTTCTTGTTTTCCGATTTAAGGCACATGATATATATATATATATATTTTTTTTTTTCCGGAATCATGCAAAATATTTGTTTCATTGCAATTGTTATAATTATTATTAGAGTGAGGCTATGGTACTATTCATAGCACAGATTGGTCCGTACTACAGATCAATATTTTTGTTTTCAAAGTCCAAATAGTCGATGTGAACCATTGAACATGATATCCATATGAGAATGTACTTGCAGACTAAATTTTACATTTTTTTCAATTCTTTTTACTATTTTTTAGATAGGTAGAAAATCATTACTTTTGAATGGTTTAGAATCTTTACATCAAGTGATTTTCTACCTATCTATATAAATAGTAAAAAATTTATAAAAAATGTAAAATTTGATCTACAAGTACATTTTCATATGGAGATCATATCGACTATTTGAACTTGAAAAACAGAGATATTGATCCATAGTACAAACCAATCCGTGCTATGCATAGTACTGTAGCCTCCCTCTTATTATTATTATTGTTTTTGAATTGAGACTTATCTCTTTTACATTGGTCAAGGTGATGTGGGAAGCAGTAGAGCGGGCCCTCGGCCCAAAGTTTAACCGTGAAAAATGTGAGGTGAAGATGGTGGGGACTCCACTTACACACAAGCGGTTTCTTAGGAGAAACCGAGGCACATATGGGCCCGCAATAAAGGCAGGAAAGGGCACTTTTCCAGGACATGCAACTCCCATCCCGCAACTCTTCTGTTGCGGGGATTCGACTTTTCCTGGAATCGGAGTTCCGGCAGTTGCAGCAAGCGGTGCCATCGTGGCAAATACTTTGGTTTCTGTTTCACAACACTCAGAACTCCTTGATGCCATTGGGATTTGATTGTTATTTAATAAAAAAATGTAAATGTATGTAAAGAAATTAGGTTAATAATAAGTAATGATATATGGTACATACAAGAGTAACTGTCCAGCAAGTACATTTTCGTATGTACTTTTAGAGTGATTTTCTTTTTAAAAAATATAAAATTTTACATTTTCATATGATGACAACTTGTTAAACATTGGAAACAAAAATTTAGATTCATAGTATGAAGTATCCACACTATGCATAGTGGAAACAAATCGGCTGTTATTCCAATGGCAACCGTTTAACTTCGTTGAGATTTGTGTATAAAAAAAAGTGTCTTTGTTGAGATTCATGCACGAAAAAAAATTTGAACGGTTGTCATTGGAATAACAAAGTCTATGTTATTCCATAGTACCATAGCCTCACTCTGTAAATGTATGTAAAGAAATTAGGTTACATAACCATGTGTAATGATGATACATATATGATATATGGTACATACAAGAGTAACTGTTACTGTCCAGCTAGACGCGTTTGTTCCTTTTACCTGACACCAAGTCACCAACCAACCACAACAAATCTCTATATTTATCCTCCTTTTCTCTCTTTCTCTCTCCAGAAATCAAAGAAATCCATTTGCTATCCAACTAGTAAAATAAAATGGCTAGGCCGTGTAGCTCCAGCGGTGGTTTGGTGGTGTTGTTCTTGTCTCTTTGTTCCATTTTTTTAATAGTGGATTCTACAGACACCAACAAACCTTTGATTGATGCAAAGTTGTTGAATTCTAAGATCCAAGTAAAACAAACCTATAAAGTTGGTCCCGAGGAACAGTACAAATCGGTTCAGGCAGCCATTGATGCAGTGCCAGAAGGGAATTCTCAATGGGTTGTTGTTCATGTCAAAGCAGGCACATATAGGTATATTACTCCAAGTTGATTTTTATTTTTTAGAGAAAAATGGAGGTTTTGTTTTTCAAATTTTAATAATTTAAAAGTTCGGACCCATAGTTGATTTTTTAGAGAAAAATGAAACTTGTTTTTCAAATTCCAATATTTATAAAGAACTATTAATTCGGATTTCAATCTGCGATTTTTTGCATAAAGAACGTTGTATTTTTCACTGAATCAAAAGCTGGTCCTTTAATGTAGAGTTGAGTTATATTGATAATATGTATAAGTTATGAATTAAATTTCATCAACCGGTTGAGTGATTTGAAAATTTAAATTAGTTGTTTTATTTTACAAATATTTGATCGATGACCAAATGCTCTCAAATTATATAGTTTAGCACGTGTGGTCTATGCAGGGGCGGATGCAGGATTATGATCAGGGTAGGGCAAGAAATTATTGAATCGGATTTAAATAGATAATCGGGTCTAAACCCATTAGATAATCGGATATTAGATAAAGCATGATAACAAAAACAACAAAAATAGTATTATAACATAATCTACTCCATAATATTTAGATAATCAACTACAGGGTAGGGCAATATCAATTTCCAGGGTAGGGCAAAGGTCCAAAACCCAGTCTTTGTAAATTAGTTTTGGATTTTTAGGGTAGGGCAGTTGCCCTACCCTGCGCTACAGTAGATCCGCCCCTGGGTCTATGGAAGTGCTGGAAAACACATAAATTTTATTTTTCAATCTTGATGAATTTTGAGAGTAGAACTAGGGTGTTCCTAAGCTCACCAAGTCCTTCGTGAGCTCGACTCTAAAACCTATTGAATTGACTTAAAACGACATTTTCAAACCATTAGATGTTTAATCTATATTAAAATGTGCTTGGAGACCAAATTTTATATTTTTTGGAATTTTTTTACTATTTATTAAGATGGTTTGAAAATCGTTGTTTTTATTAAAATTACAGCGATTTTCAAACCATCTTAATAAATAGTAAAAAAATTTCAAAAAATGTAAAATTTGGTCTCCAAGCACATTTTAATATAGATTGAATATCTAACGGTTTGGAAATGTCGTTTGAAGTCAATTCGATAGGTTTTAGAGTCGAGCTCACAGAAGAGCTTGGTGAGCTGAGAAACACCCTAGTTCTACTCGAATTTTAAAGTCGATAATTGTCATAGCCAAAATAAAGTTGGTTTTAAACATATTCTTCTCCATCCAATATATGCTTATTTTTTTTTATTTAAATCAGAACGACAATTTGTAAAAAAAAAAAAAAAAAAAAAACAATCATCGTGTCCGCCCAAAATTGTGTTTGATGTCATTCGTGTTAAAAAATATTTTGTAAACATCACTTCTAATTAGATAATGTAAATACAATATTCTTGATCTTACCTTGATATTAATTGATTCTCTCCATGAAGAAAATAACATTAAGCTCTTTTTTTAATCTTATGTTTGGTTAGATATTTATAGGTCTTGCGTTATCATGTATTGAGCTTTCTATTATAATTTTTAATCCAAAGGGACAATTTCTTTTTCAATTTTCGAGATTTGTGATAATTTCATAATTAACAAGTTTTCTTTAAAAGAAAAATCACTTTCTAATTTCTACATTGGCAAAAGTATGGTTTCTCACTCGCTAATTGTTAATTGTTAATTTTACATTCGACTTTTAATTCTAATTTTTAATCCAAAATGGCAACTTTTAATTAATTTTAGAAATAAAAATGCTCTATACAGTTATATTTAATTAATTTTAATTTTATTGATGTATAATGGTGGAATTTGCAGAGAGCAGGTAGTAGTGGCAGAGAAGAAGCCATACATTTATCTGAGAGGAAATGGGAAGGGAAAGACAACCATTGTATGGGACGACTGCTCCATCGACAACACCAAATCGGCCACCTTCAACGTCGAAGCCAGCAACTTTGTCGCCTTTGGTGTCACATTCAAGGTTCAATATTTTATAATTATTTTAAATATTAAGTATATATATATATCGTTGTAATTTATTTTAAGAAAAACATAGAAATAAAAGCCTGACATTTCCTACTTGTACAATTTATATTAATTTTATATCATTGTTCTTCATGTAATTAATGTAACAAGGTGCTTCTCTATAAAAGCCTGACATTTGACAAATTTTAGAAGTTTGATGGATATTAAAATAAACCCATATGCATGTGATATATAATTGTAATAATAAAAAACTGTAAATGGTTGAATATTTTAGAATAATGCGGAAAGGGATCTCCCGAACTTGGCTCGAAACCAATCAGTTGCGGCGAAGGTCTCGGGAGACAAGGTGGCTTTTTACCACTGTGGATTTTACAGTCCCCACAACACTCTCTTTGATCACCGGGGCCGCCATTATTACGAGAGTTGTTACATTCAAGGCAACATCGACTTCATCTTCGGCCGTGGCCAATCTCTCTTCCAGGCAAGTTTAATAAATTAAGAGCATTATATTACCTCCTACACTCTAGCTATATATGAAACTATCTTTTATTGATCACTTAAAATATTTTTAAAGCTCTCTTAGCAATATTACAACTATAATATACTCAATTATAAAATCTATAAATTTATACGTCCAAACTAAGACAACACTTTCTCTATTTATTTTGTGCTGTTTGCTTGCTTTCCTTTTTGGTTCAAAATAGGGACCGGTCATCATATTTAATAATTTTAGAAATTTTACTCACTTTTAGTAAAGTCATTAAGTTTCATGAATTTGCTTGATTTTTTAGAAATTTAGGTTGGGTTGGACCAGCTTTGCATCCTCAATATCCGATTCATTTGATAAAATTTTCTCTCTTTTTATCTTATGGGATTGGGATGAACAAATATAGTGTTGCCATATATGCTGAATAATGAACCCAAAAAGGAAAAAAAAAAAAAAAAATAGAGAATTTTGGTTATTTCTCAATAGCAAAGGAATAATTGCACAGATGAATGATATAACAACCTGAGCATCATTCACCACATGTTATCTTTTTTCAATTTAGTCTATGAAGTGGTACCAGTACATAACATATATACAGTGTTATAGTCAATGCATTATGAGTTGTGCCAGTACCAATTATGATTGGTGTGGTACCATGTACAGAGATATCTATCTACACATTAATTGTTTGAACTAATAAGCATGAATATAAATGTAGAGTTGTGAGATTTTCGTGCTACCGGACGGCCGGAACGACATCCTCGGGTCGATCACAGCCCAGAACAGGAAATCCGAGAAATGTAGTAGCGGCTTTGTATTCTTGAAAGGTAAGGTGTATGGTGTTGGAGAGGTTTATCTCGGCCGAGCCAATGAACCTTTCTCACGTGTCATTTTCGCAAATACCTACTTCTCCAAAACGATCAGTCCCGTAGGATGGACCAACTGGAGCTACTCCGGCGACACCAAGTAATCTTTTCTCTACTTTGTTTTAAGCCTTCTACATTTCTAAATTAGTTCTTGGCATTTCATTGTGTTGTGTATATGATTTGCATACCAGCATGTTCATACAGGGACATAATTAGAAAATTGAGATTGAGTACACTGAATAAGTTACTATAGTGTAAGTTTATTTTATAAGAGGAGCTAATACTTATAAAAATTACACAATATAAATGATAAAACTGTTAATTTTAATTTATAGCAGTGGTTCATATGAATATTATGATGTACACTTTGTATGGAAAACAAAATTGGCTGAAGTGACCCTTCTCACAAAAAAAAAAGTTTAAAATATACAATTAATACATAAACATGGAAAAAGAAAGAAATTAAATACAATAAGAAGGAATTAACTAGTTTTTTTCCTGTATTTTTCTTTGTAAATTATAACCTGAATTTGCATGTTAATAAGAACCTTCATTTTTCAAATTACAAAAGGACCCTTTTTGAATAACCCAAATGATAATTTAAATTTCACTGGAGAATCTGAATGTTCTTTTCATTTAAAGTATGGAGTGCAATTTACTCATTTGCCAAGAAAAAGAAATGAATAGCAGCGTATAAAAAGAAAATTCAAATATCTTCATTTTTTATGTCTCCATCATACTTTCACTTCTAATTTTTTTTAATAACAAAATTTTAAAAAGTTATATATGAATTAATAAGTTGAAAAATAAACGATCAAAATTTTTTGCAAGCTCTTGATCACAATCAAAATCAACTTAAAATATCACAATATTTGACATATACATACATAGGAAATATAATATAAATCAAATCTAATAATTTTTTTTTGACATTTAACTTTTAAATTTAAAATTATTGAAGTTTCATATATCAAAATACAAGAAACTAATTGTTTTTTATTGACTTGTGAAGGGGCCTAATGATAGGGGAGCATGATTGCCACGGTCCAGGTGGAGATCCAAAACACCGAGCAGAGTGGGCCCGCCAGTTCAGCAAAGAAGAGGTTGAACCATTTCTAGGCGTAGATTTCATCAATGGCTCTGAGTGGCTTCCTGTTTATTACTAAACACTTAACTAAACCAATTGTTTACTAGTTCTGATGATTCATTAATTGATTGATTGATTGATTGATATTTTTAATGTTTTTTCAGAGAACTATTTAGATTAATTTTTTTAGAATAGTGGTATTAGAATTTGCACTTGTTTGGTCTTTGATCTCTCTATATTTGATATAAATGCAATGTGATACACTCTATAGTCTATATTAATGAAATTTGGGATGAGTAATAACCATGCAACATACATAAAATACATGAAGCATTACTTGTAAGTTGTAATAGAGAACTAAAAAGGCATAATTTGTTGAGGATTTTCAGGTTATTTTTGTACTTTAGATGTATAATAGAGTAAAGCACTATAGTTTGGTCCTAATTAATTAATAGATGCTATGGCGTATTATTGTGCTGGGTGAATTTCATGTATACCCCTCTAAAACTTTGAAATTATGTATTTTCCCCTATAAAATTTATAATATCATACTTATCCTTCTAAATTTTAGAAAATTACACATTTACTCATTTTATTGTCTTTTCTATTAGAACCCTCTAAAACCCTATATATATATATATATAGAGAGAGAGAGAGATGGGCTATTGTGCTTTGCAAAGTAAAACCATCGTTTTACTTCGGCTTACTTTTTGGATTTTCAAAGTCCAAAACATCGATCCGACCGTTCAAGTTGATCTACATATTGAAATGTGCTTGCAGACCAAATTTTACATTTTTTGGAATTTTTTTACTATTTATTAAGCCACTTTGAAAATTGCTGATCACATGGTCCAGAAAAAACAGTGCAACAAAATTCTGGAGACTTGGTGCAAACGTTTTGAAAAGACCGTTCAAGGGCTTGGTGCAAACGTTTTGAGCTTAGCCAGTCTCTATATATATATATATATTTTATTTTATTTTTTATTTTTTTTACTTTCAATTTTGTTAGTCGAATCACTCGTAATAGCAAACGACAGGTAAAGTTTCACATGACAATCCTTAAAGAAATTGTTAAATTACACTTGAGTTAAATATTAATATAAATGAATGAAATAAATCTCAAATAACGGTAAGTTTTTGTGTAAGTAGTATCTTTATTAATCAATTTATCAACTCTTGTGTAAAAAAATGCTCCTTAATCAATTTATTAGCGTGAAGTAAAATCTGAGTTAATTCGTAATACATTACTTCACTTCTTTAGACAGATTAACTTATTTGACGCTTATTTTGCATGCAGAGCCTATTGTCATAGACACATTCATTTTCTCTTATCTTACTCTTCTATTGGATTAATTTAAACATTAATTTATACTGTCAATCGCGATATAAAATATAATAAAAAAAAGTAAACATGTGATCTCTAGCATCATATCATCTAGGACTAGGGCCGTACCTTTTAGCTAGTTGCATGTGCTCTTAACTCGGAATTTGAACACAGATCAAAAGAACACTTAAAAAATTGTCATAATGGGGTATTAGTTTTAACTTTTATCTCAATCATTGATTGTCTCTGAATAGGGTTCTAAATAGCACACTATAGCGCTCCTATAATATTTTCGGATCATAAAAGCTATGGCGCTATTGGCGCTGTATAAGCATATTGCTGTTTTTTTAACCGTTCCGCTATGACGCGATAAACGCTATTTAAACTTTTGCTTTGAACAGATAAAGTGCAACCTCATATTTCTCAAACAAAGACTAATGTAGTCCAAAAAAAAAAGTTATGTTACATAATAGCTGAATATCTCACATCTACATGAAAAGTTTTTTTTTTTATAATATATGTTCGATATATATATGAAATTCACATCTAACTAGTAGCATATATATAATATCTTTACATCTACATGAAAGGTTTTTTATAATATATGTTTTTTTTATGATATATGTTTGATATAATTTCACATCAAACAATGTATAAAATATTTACATTTGAAAAATAGTAATTACAAAAAAATCATACTTACATTTACCTTGAATAAAAACAAAGTTAAACATGATACATGTTTTAATGGAAATAAATTATTTTTCTTACTCTGTTCTCAATGATAATCACGATATTAAAGTGAGAAAAATCAAACTAATAGCTGTCACACAAAATCTCATGTCTATCTGAATTCAAAGATTAACCATCACATTTGTCCGTATTTATTTTGTTTGTTAGCTTTTTATATTATAATATTGAGTGAGGCTATGGTACTATTTATAACACACATTAGACTTTACTTTGAATTAATATTTTCGTATTCAAAATTCAAATTGTTGATCTTTATATGAAAGTATATTTGAAGATTAAATTTTATATTTTCCGAAAGTTTTATTATTTTTTTAGATGAGGAGAAAATCACTAATTTTTTTTAATCAAGTGATTTTCTACCTATCCAAAAAGATAGTTAAAAAAATTATAAAAAAATATACAATTAAAATTAGAGGTACATATATTCATATGGTAATTATACTGAACGGTTAAGATAGAGAATTTAAATTTAAAAAACCAAAATATTAATGTTAAAGACAGAACAAATGTGTGCTATATATAGCAGCATAGCCTCGTCTTTATAATATTTTATGTATTTGAAGAGGACAAATAGGTGGTCAAAACACCAGACGCCAGTTGCAGACTTCCAGTACTTACTTGGTACTTACCCTTTTAACTTTTACCTCACAAGATGACAACAAAAGGAAAACACATAATTCATAGACTCTTTCAATACTCATAAATAGACTGTTTTTAATGATGTCTAATTAAACAAGAGTAACTATTTATTTATATTTTAAAATAGTAATTTTAAAAAAAATATATAAAGTTTGTTTTTTAAGTATATTTTAATATGAAGATTATGTAGATGGTTCGAATTAATTGTTTGAACTTTAAAAATAAAAATAAAAATATGAAGTAAAATTGGAACAAAAAAATAATAGAAAATTTTAATCCACTCTTACCTTTTTAACCTTTACCTTATAATAAAAAAGACAACTAAAGACAATGACGCAATTAATATATCTTTTAATACTCGTAAATAGACTGCTTTTAATGATCTGTAATAAAAACAGTATTTTTTTACTTATTTAAAAAAATATATATAAAATTTGTTTTCTGAGTATATTTTAATATAGAGATCATCTTGACAGTTTGAATTTTAAATTTTAAAAATAAATATAAAAATGTGAAACAAAAATTGAACAAAAATTAATAAATTTTTTAACCCAATCTTACCTTTTTAACATTTACCTTAGAAAATGACAACAAAACAAAAGAAAAAGACATAATTAATATTTTTCAATGCTCATAAATAGAGTGTCTGAAAATCAACAGACTGTGATGGTGACTAGGAGTCAGATCATACCTTCCTAAAATTCTAAAAATAATTAATAAGATTCATTTGATGATAATCACTGGATAAATACCAACTGATATTTTAAAGGTCTGTCTACTTTGTAGAAATATCCTTAGGAATTCTTTAATAGCCAAAATATTTTATCTCAGATATACTTACATGATTAATTGCTGGTTTCTGAGCCGTCTTTTATATACAAATATTTAGTCAACAAACATTTTAATTTTTATATTATACTAAAATAATTAATAATTAATTTCAGGCTTATTATTTGATAAATATAAAAAAACCAAAATATTAATGTTAAAGACAGAACAAATGTGTGCTATATATAGCAGCATAGCCTCGTCTTTATAATATTTTATGTATTTGAAGAGGACAAATAGGTGGTCAAGGCATCAGTCAAAACACCAGACGCCAGTTGCAGACTTCCAGTACTAGCCCTACTTAGTACTTAGTACTTACCCTTTTAACTTTTACCTTATAAGATGACAACAAAAGGAAAACACATAATTCATAGACTCTTTCAATACTCATAAATAGACTGTTTTTAATGATGTCTAATTAAACAAGAGTAACTTTTTATTTATATTTTAAAATAGTAATTTTAAAAAAAATATAAAGTTTGTTTTTTAAGTATATTTTAATATGAAGATTATGTAGATGGTTCGAATTAATTGTTTGAACTTTAAAAATAAAAATAAAAATATGAAGTAAAATTGGAACAAAAAAATAATAGAAAATTTTAATCCACTCTTACCTTTTCAACCTTTACCTTATAATAAAAAAGACAACTAAAGACAATGACGTAATTACTCGTAAATAGACTGCTTTTAATGATCTATAATAAAAACAGTATTTTTTTACTTATTTAAACAAATATTAATTTAAAACAAATGTAAAATTTGTTTTCCGAGTATATTTCAATATGAAAATCATCTTGACAGTTTGAATTTTAAATTTTAAAAATAAATATAAATATGTGAAGCAAAAATTGAACAAAAATTAATAAATTTTTTAACCCAATCTTACCTTTTTAACATTTACCTTAGAAAATGACAACAAAACAAAAGAAAAAGACATAATTAATATTTTTCAATGCTCATAAATAGAGTGTCTGAAAATCAACAGACTGTGATGGTGACTAGGAGTCAGATCATACCTTCCTAAAATTCTAAAAATAATTAATAAGATTCATTTGATGATTAGCACTGGATAAATACCAACTGATATTTTAAAGGTCTGTCTACTTTGTAGAAATATCCCTAGGAATTCTTTAATAGCCAAAATATTTTATCTCAGATATACACGATTAATTGCTGGTTTCTGAGCCGTCTTTTATATACAAATAGTTATTCGACAAACATTTTAATTTTTATATTATACTAAAATAATTAATAATTAATTTCAGGCTTATTATTTGATAAATATAAAAAAATATTAAAACGAATACATAATTTCGATTGCCGAAATAAGATATCTCAATCCATACTTATTTTTAATTGAAAAAAATCAAACGAACGTCTGACAATATAAACATTTTAAAAGCATAGAGATTTGAAACTCAATACCTTCCTTTTAAAAAATAATGACATCCATCCTCTCAATACCTTCATTTTATTCCGGCTTTCCTAAATTCCTAAATTTTATTTAATATTTTTTAACAATTTAATTTAAAAATTTATATTAATTACATAAGAAACATTAAAATTAAGTCATTATATATACTACGAGTTATTTTACCAACTAAATAATTTTCATCCTAAATTAAGTCATTATAATCATATTAATTGTATCACAATAAATTTATAACAAGATACCATTTGTTGGACAATTTGAGTAATTAAATTGGATTAAAACATAAAAAATGGAGATTTTATCACTGTTCTATTGGCGTAGCAGTGCTTTTATGATTTCTACTAAAAAGTATATCCCAAACTTAAAAAGTATATTCCTTCTCAAAAAGCGCATCTGCATTCAATGGGTAAAGATTGTAACAGAGCATTTTTGGCTTCATGCAGCGTACGTACTATAGAACCAAAACAAGGCTGCATATGATTCTTGTGCTGCATGAAGCTAAAAGTGCTCTGTTAAAATATTTACCCCATTCAATAAAATAAATAAATTAAATGGTCTTCTTCTCGAGAAAAAGCAAAATCCATTCCATTCTACAGTCAAAGGATTTAAAAATAATTGCTACAATAACGAGGTCATATCTGCAAATACAGCTACAGTTTTCTTTCTCCTAAGAAGAAGTGTAAAAAAACAGGAAAAAGCGCCTCTCACTCACTCTCACTACCAACTCACCGAGAGAGAGAGGAGAGAGGGGAGAGAGATTTAGGTTTGCTTCGGGAGGCAAATTCCCCATGCTCGATCTCTGAGGTCTCGCACGTGGTGATATTTCGCTCCAGGTTTGCAAATTTGGAAACTTTGATTCTGTTAAACTGATTGATTCCTGTTTATAGCCGTTTTTTTGTTTCGATTTGGGTTGAATTTTTGTTAGCTAAATTGGTGAGTTATCAGAAACTGTATGTTTTTAAACGGATAAAAATTGAATTTAGTTCGATCTGCTCCTCAAAATAGGGAAGTTGTTGTGGTCTTTCCTGTTTGATTCAAAACTTGATTTTTAACCTAATTTATCGGTTAATTTATGACGACAACTGACTAATTTGGGAAAATTTTGCGGGGGAAATGTGGTTTAAGGCCTCTTCTGATGTGCACCTTTCTCAGAAAAAACAAAGACTAAATCGAAAAATTCTTGTAAGTCTGTGCCTTTGTTCTCTCCAAATGTTTTACTTTTGTTCTCTTAATTTGTATTTTTTATAATTTATTGTCTATCAATAATTTTTATAATTTCAGTATTTTAAACTTACTAGTCAAATAAGTTAATTCCAAATTTCTTTTGTTTTGCACAAAATCTCAGGCACACAGGTTCTTTCTGTAATGAAAGTTTAATCAACAGAGAGTTCAATATCTAATTAAGTAATGGGAAGTGTAAGGCACAGTGGTATCGGCAGTTCGAGAAATACTGGTATTAAGGGGTCATCAAGTTCCACTGATTGGCTTCAGAGAGATTTCACCTCATTGCGGATAAACGACACCAGGCCAGATTTTGACTCTGACAGGGTAATTTTATTTTTTGTATCAAGTTTTAGATTTGTAGTTATTTGATGATTAGGTATAAATGGTACATCAAAAGATATATTACCGAAAGACCCCAGGTCAGATTTTGACTCTGACAGGGTATTTTTTTTTTTTTTCAAGTTAAACTTTTTAGACTTTTAGTTATTTGGTGTACATGAAAAGATATATTATTGAAATAACTATCGCTTTCTCATAAATAAATTTTGTCAAGTCATTTATGTTGGTTTTCATAGTCCATAAAATGTTTGATATTATCTTTTATATTGTTATTTGCAAATTCATGTTGACTCTGACAGTCTGACAGGGTATTTTTTTTTTTATCAAGTTAAGTTTTGGACTTCTAGTTATTTGGTGACTAGGTATAAATGGTACATGAAAAGATATGTTATTGAAAGAACTATCAGCTTTCTCATGAATAAAATTTGTGAAACCATTTATGTTGGTTTTTATAGTACATTAAATATTTGATATTTAACTTTTATATTGTTATTTGCAAATTCATGTTTATTTTATTTTCTTAGGATAGCGAGCCTGAAATTGTTGATGGACCAGGTACCGAAGCCGGCCATGTTATATCAACAACAATAGGGGGCCGAAACGGTGTGGCAAAACAGGTCTTGTCCATCTTCCACTTTTGCCCCTTGTAATTCTATGATATTTCCAGTTAAAGATCAAATAAAATTGAGCTTCATGATATTACCTCAACAAGGTTAAAATTATTTGAAATTATGATTTGTTACTAATTTGTTGAGTGATTTAACAGAGAATAAGCTACATAGCTGAGCATGTTGTCGGAACTGGCTCTTTCGGCACCGTCTTCCAGGTACATCTATAGATCCTAGTTAAAATTTACTTATTCTGAGACTGTTATTTGGTTAAGTTTTGTTTTAGTTAAATTGAATATAATTGGGGCTTAATTAGGTATAGATGTGATAAATTGCAAAATTAGGGTTAAATAATGCAAAATTATATAAACTAAATAACTAATAGCTTAATTGCATTACTAAACCCTAATTGGAGCTAAGTTGATGCTTAATTGCACAAATGAATCTGAATTAGGATATTTTTTGTAGCTTGGGAAAGCAGCTGCCTCTATCTTTGCTTCTTGCTTACTGTTATAAGTTTTTTCATACAAAGTGTAGAGAAGCAAAAAATAATGGAAAAAGATTAACAGTACAGTGCCTCATCTAGAAAACCTGTGTATGTAATTGTGTCCTAAAATGAAATTAAAATAAAAACTTAACCAAAAGAAAAAAAGTTGATCAAATTTTGGTTCTGTTGAAAGTTCAAAACCAACTACTTTCACTTTGTAAGTTTCAGAACCAACACGTGAGAACTTTCCAAAATAAAAGAAAAAAAAGAAAAAAAATACTTGAAGAGTGAAAATATCCAACAATTCTCAAGCACAGATGCCAAATTTTTACACTTCTTGACAGTCTAGTCCATTGATCTTCTTTACTAAATGACATCTATCTTTATTTTTAGGCGAAATGCAGAGAAACGGGAGAAATAGTGGCCATAAAAAAGGTGCTGCAAGATAAAAGATACAAAAACAGGGAATTGCAGATAATGCAAATGTTAGAGCACCCCAACATAGTCTCTCTCAAGCATTACTTCTATTCTACCACCGACAGAGATGAGGTGTACCTGAACTTGGTACTGGATTTTGTACCAGATACTGTAAACCGGGTCGCCAGGCAGTATACCCGTTCGCACCAGCGCATGCCCCTTCTTTATGTTAAGTTGTACACTTACCAGGTCTCCACTCTCTCTCTCTCTCTCTCTCTCACACACACACACACACACACACATTGCCGATTTTTTATTCATAGCAATAAAAAAAAAAGAATAAAACAAATATCTGATTTCGGACAATTTCGTTTTATACCACAACCGCTGAATTATTCAGCAGTTGAAATCCGTGTTATGAGACAACCGGTTTTTCAAAAGTGAATAACGCAGATTTCAACAGCTGCTGCTGAATAATTCAGAAAATGAAATTGCCTGAAATCGAAGGTATGGGTGAAATTTTGATATTCTTTTATGCTACCGATAAAAAAATCGGTACATATCGTTCATTTACATTTTTAATACTAAAGAGGTTCTTTAAATTGTACAGATATGTAGGGCGCTTGCTTATATACATAATAGCATTGGTATCTGCCATCGTGATATCAAACCACAAAATTTACTTGTGAGTTTTTCTTGTTGGCCTATGTCAAGTAAAAGATCTATCATGTAGAATAATTAGATTTGAGTTCTTATTTTCTCATTAGGAATCATAAATTTTCATTTAAATTTGTTGAAATTTTTGTTTCAGGTGAATCCACATACTCATCAGCTTAAATTATGCGACTTTGGTAGCGCTAAGGTTCTGGTAAGCTAGTAATCAGATTACTTGATTGTTTCTTTCTAGGAAATGCTTGTGACCCAATTATCTTTTGTAAGGATCTTTTTGTAATAGATCAGGGTTAAAATGCCCCATTGTTTTCGTGCCCCAATCATGCCTCACATCCTTATCTACATTTTCATAGTCAAAATAGTTGATCTGAACTGCTCAACATGATCTCCATATTAAAATGCGCTTGGAGAGCAAAGTTTATATTTTTTGGGAAATTTTTTACTATTATTTTAGATAGGTACAAAATCACTGTTTTTCAGAAGATTCTGGACCATCCAAAAACAGTGATCTTGAACCTATCTAAAAAAATAATAAAAATTTCCAACAAATAGAATAATACCTTATACTATCTGGATTTTGTTTTCAATTCCTTTTTTTATTTTTGATCTAAGGTGAAAGGAGAACCAAATATATCATACATATGCTCAAGATATTATCGTGCACCAGAGTTAATATTTGGTGCAACAGAGTATACAACGGCCATTGACTTGTGGTCTACTGGTTGTGTAATGGCTGAGTTGCTACTGGGACAGGTACCTTCTTTTCAGTATTTTGTTGCTATTATATTTGTAGCAACTGCTAATAACGAGAAACATATTACATGTCGAAATTTCCCTCAACCATTGTTTCTCTCTCTATTTAAATGGAGGAGATTTAGAGATGCTTTAGTTAAAATTTCAAATAAATTGGACAGAGGTGATAATCTGATAATTACGATGTTTCGAGAGTGTATGAGATATATTCTTTCTTTCAATCCGCTAATAAAAAATGCCCTTTGATTTTTCTGTAGCCATTATTTCCTGGAGACAGTGGGGTTGACCAACTGGTTGAAATCATAAAGGTTAGTATTATTTGTGTTACTTCAGATAACTTACTTTATATGTAGAGGCTATGGTAATATCCATAATACAGATCTACCTGTGCTATGGATTCATATCTCTATTTTTAAGTTTAAATAGTCGATCTGAACCTTTAAACACGATCTTCATATAAAAATGTTCTTGCACACCAAATTTTACATTTTTTAGAATTTTTTTACTATTTTTTTAGATAGGTAGAAAATCACTAATTTTGGATGGTCCAGAATTTTCAAATCAAGTGATTTTCTACGAATCTAAATAATAGTAAAAAAACTCTCAAAAATATATAATTTGGTTTGCAAGTACATTTTCATATGAAAATAATGTTAAACGGTTCAGGTTGACTGTTTGGACTTTAAAAATAGAGATATGAATCCATAGTGCAGGCCCGCTGTGTAATATGCATATTACCATAGCCTCACTCTTATATGTATGCATTAACATGTACAATAGATTTACGTTAAATGAACTTATGAAGGTGTTAGGTACTCCGACAAGAGAGGAAATAAAATGCATGAACCCTAATTACACTGAGTTCAAGTTTCCTCAAATTAAGGCTCATCCATGGCATAAGGTAATTAATTCACTGCTTTTAGGCATGATGTTATGTACCTTGCAAAACCTGAAAGTATTATTCGCAACTCTGTGAACATGTGAATTGCACCTTCCACACTTTAAATTTACTGAAATGCCCATTGAATGTTGATGAGTTTGGAAAGGGTTGCCAAAATTGGGGTTGCTAAAATGCCCCATTGTTTTTGTGCCCCAATCATACCTCACATCCTTCTCTCTATTTTCAAAGTCCAAATAGTTGATGTGAACTGTTTAACCTGATCTCCTTGTTAACATGTGTTTGGAGACCAAATTTTATATATTTTTAAAAAAAAATTACTATTTTTAGTAGGTACAAAATCACTGTTTTTGGATGGTCCAGAATCTTCTGAAAAACAGTGAATTTGTACCCATCTAAAAAATAGTAAAAAAGTTTCCGGAAGATATTAAATTTGGTCTCAAGCACATTTTAATATGGAGATCATGTTGAGTGGTTTGGATCAACTATTTGGACTTTGAAAACAAAGATAAGGATGTGAGGCATGAAAACAATGGGGCATTTTAACCCTACTCTTGACTTTGGCCTAGTATACATTAAATTATTCCCTATTCTGTGATATATCCAAGCCCAACTAAGTTTCTGTTTCAAGAAATGAAACCGACAAATTTCCATTTCTTTATAATTGATCTTATTTTCATGTGCTTTTAGGTTTTTCAGAAAAGGCTACCTCCAGAAGCTGTAGATCTTGTTAGCAGATTTCTTCAATACTCACCAAATCTCAGATGCACTGCTGTGAGTTCAGTTTATTGTTAATTTGCAAAGAAATCCCTATCTTTTATCATAAATTGCAAGGAAAAAGTATCAGTCAACTAGTATTATCAATAGAAGTCCAGAATCCATTTTTGCAGTATCTGACAGTATCCCCCATTCTGACAAGAAATTGAGAAATTCAAATGCAGTCCCTAGTATTTTTGCATGGTCTTATTTAAGGGCATTTAAGCAATTTAAGTTAGGCATTTGCTTCGGTGGACATAAGGACCTATTTGTAAAATGAACATATTTTCATTTTCAAAGTTCAAACAGTCGATCCGACCGTTCAACATTATCTCCATATTAAAATGTACTTGGAGGTCAAATTATACATTTTTTTGAATTTTTTTACTATTTATTAAGTATTTTACAAAAACTAGTCAAATTCAGACCATTGAATTTGTAAAATACTTAATAAATAGTAAAGAAATTCAAAAAAATGTAAAATTTGACCTCCAAGTACATTTTAATATGGAGATAATGTTGAACGGTCGGATCGACTGTTTGAACTTTGAAAATGAAAATATGTTCATTTTACAAATAGGTCCTTATGTCCACCGAAGCATCCCTCTTTAAGTTAATTTGTTTCTTTAAAGATGTATGTTTAAATTAACTTGAAAAGATGCTAATTTGGAAATAAAACATGAATAGTTGGAAGCTTGTATGCACCCATTCTTTGATGAGCTAAGGGACCCAAATTCTCGCTTACCGAACGGTCGGCCTTTTCCTCCTCTCTTCAATTTCAAATCTCAAGGTGATAAAAGTCTGTGTTTCTAATTTTTCATTTCTAACCAGAATTAGGGGTGTTCAAACGGTCAGTTCGGTTAAAACCAAATTAAAATAGTCAAACCAAAATTTTATTCGGTTTTCAAAAATCTAACCGAACCAACCGAATTAAGCTTGTCAACCGAATAACAACCGAACAAAAAGAAACCGAAGTAAATTTCGTTTTGTTTGGTTGAACCGAAATAAGAGAGATTATATTTCAAAAGGTCAGATTTCAATACATTAACAAATACATTTATAATCATATATTGAAATAAATATCAAGCTATATATCTGCCTAATAAATGAAATAAGAGATTAAACCGAGCCAAATATTAAAAACTAAAGTAATTCAAGTAAATATATAGTAAATTTTGGTTTGTTTGGTTGAACCAAAATAAGAGAGATTAAACCGGACCAAAAATAAAAAACCGACGTAATTCAAAAAATTCAATTGAACCAAACCATTTAAAGCGGAAAACCAAACCATTTAATCCAAAATTTGTCGGTTGGGTTGAAAACCAAATAAACCAGATCCAATGAACACCCCTCCAGAATAGTAATAACATTCAGGTTAGTTTATATTACATGGAACAATACTGACATATTTAAATGTTTATCAGAGGTTGTTGGTATACCTCCTGAAGTACTAGAACGCCTTGTACCAGAGCATGCTAGAAGGCAGAGTTTGTTTATGGCCTTGCGCACCTAACCTTATTGTTTTAGAGTGAGAGAGAGAGATGTAAAGCCAGTTTTTTATTATTTGTTTTTTTTTGTTTACCATCATTTCATAATGTTGTGTTGTGTTGTGTTGTGTTGAATCCTGTGTTGATCATGTGTGTTTCGTGTCGTTGCCTAATATTTGATTGGCATAGTTTTACTTAACTTTTGTTTTGATTTGCGAGTTTTATAGTTAATTACATTGTGCCTTTTATTCTGCCATGAGGCGCTGATTGGATTGGGTTGGATCTCTGTTTCATGACCCCCCCCAATTATGTATCACTTTGAAACTTGAACATGATTTTAATTACTTGTTGATTGCTTTTGAATGAAATCTATGCGTTGAGAAAAACAAATAATAAAATATTAGTACACTACATATCTCTCAATAGTTACCGATTCTTCAATTATCAAAACATTGTCAATGAAATTTTGAGCTTTGCTCACAAGTAAGAGAGTTCAAATGCCTTCATTTTTTTAAAATTAAAATAGTTTAAAATTTAAAATTTATTTCAAAATAAAATTGTCAGATATAATCTATATTATTGTTTCTATGACATAAAGTATGATATTTCGATTTTATTTTTGATCGATTTTCTTATAAGATCCATAAATTATGATATTTCGATTTTAGCTTGTAATAATACACTAATATGGATAAATTATGGATCTTATAATAAGAGATGGACTTAGCTACTCCATGGAGTAAAACGACTTTGTACTCCACGCCATATCTTCATTTTCAAAGTTCAAATAGTCGATTCGAACCTTCTAACATGTTCTTCATATTGAAATGTACTTGGAGACCAAATTTTACATTTTTTGGAATTTTTTTACTATTTATTAAGCCACTTTGAAAATCATTGATCCGGCGGTCCAGAAATTTTTACTGTTTTTTACTGTTCATCCGGATTTTCAGATTTTCAAAGTGGCTTAATAAATAGTAAAAAAATTCCAAAAAATGTAAAATTTGGTCTCCAAGCACATATCAATATGGAGAACAACTTGAGCAGTTCAGATCGGTCGTTTGGATTTTCAAAATGGAAATAATGAGGCGTAGAGCATCAAGTCGTTTTACTCCATGGAGTAGCTAAGCCCAACACCTTATAATAATACACTGATATGGATAAATTATGGATGTTGATTTTTCAACTTATTGATTTATATAAAACTAAAATAAAAAAAGTGATAATTTTTTTATTTATATGTAGAGAAAATAATATAAATTATATCTAACCATTTTATTTGATATTGATTTTTAAAATTTTGTTAATAGAAAATGATAAAATGGAGATATGACAGAGACGACAACAAAAAAAGACTTTGTCATTTTTTTTCCCTTTCCTTCATTAACAACCAAAGCTACACTAATTTGGTTTATACATCCAAAGAACTAATGTATATTCTAAATATGTAACACTTTCAACTATGTTGGTAAGCAACTTTGCTAATCTTGTAAATTAGACTGTTTAATCATCAAAACACGGCGTCTCATGCCGAGCATTGCCCACCAAAGGGGATCTCTTGCCACAACACTGTATCCCGCACTCGAGTACAAACGGCGTGCACCGAGATCATCCTCGTATGCTCTCAGAGCTAAGTAGTTGTACCTCCATTGATGCGACAATGCATCACATGCTTTTAGAAGCACAGTTCCTACTTTTTGCCGCCTATTATACACAAAAGTTCAGTTCAATATTCACAAAATCATGTCATCTGCACAAAACATAATGAAGGGCACAATGTGTGTGCAAAAAATATTTAGCTCAGTTTCGAACTAAAAAAATATTATTTGAATCTAGGGTAACTTTGTCCGGTACCAGCATTGCCTAGGCATCAACCCAACACAAATGTACCGTTTTGTTTGATGTTGATCACCTATTACCTTTCTTTGGCAATTTTTGTATATTTAGAAAATAATAAATCAAATTGTCAGGACAAATTTCCAAATATTGCAAGGATCGAACCGAAGTTTCGGTTCAGGCATTAGTTGACCGAAACTTTGGTTCAATCACCCCCTTAGTATTCTGTGGGGGGATGACCAAATCAAAGTTTTTCGGGATCTGTGTTGCCAGTGGAGTGCACGTGTAAGGTGTAACTGAGGGGTGACCGAACCAAAGTTTCAATCAACCCATGCTTGGACCGAAACTTTGGTTCAGTCCTTGCCGTTTTTAAAGAAAAAAACCATCAAATTTGTTTCCAGACAAATTGATTTTTAATTTTCAAAAAATTTAAAATTTGTTTCTTTGATATAATATACAGCTTCACTAGCTAGTAATGTACCTTTTTGAGTGAGATGGATTTTGGCAATGTTACAGCGGTAATCGTTTCTGAGACTTGAATTAATCGACTTTCTCCAAGTAAATTCATTTTTCAAGAGCTATGTATGAACTATATTAATTGCAAGTATTTTAAATGTTTACTTCAATTTTCCTAAGCATACCTGAACTTCTTCAGTACTGCAATTCCTGAGATATAAAGGTATTCTTCAGTGCCATTGAGATGTACCAGTACATCTTCATCTCTTTGTACCGTTACATCAACAACGCCTACAATCTCTTGCAAAGTCATCGATTCATTTGTCGATTCAGCCACTAGACAAGCGTACCTATATATACAAATTCATAATCTATAAATCTGGAAGAAATTATTTTTAGTTTTATTTTATTACGTGGCCTATGTTATTATTGTGCACCAATTTCATTTACAGAAATTAATGAAAAGGTATATGAATTTTTAATGGAAAAATTCAGATTACTATTTATAAAATATACTAGTTCCAAAGGTTGCCTCATAGTTATTAAAAAGACCTCTTCTCTTATTTGGACGGATCCATTTTTCTAAAAACTTCGTCCATAAAAATTAAATAGAGAAGTAAAAGAAAAACACCTAAGGTCTCCATCATCACGTCTGAGGAGAACCATTAATGATCAGTATTTATGCTTCCGCTTAACGATGTCGTCACTCCAAAACTATAAGTTTTAAATTATGGTTTGCTATTTTATTTTGGATTTACGGATTCTGAATTGCTTGTGTTCTAATTGCAAAACACATTACGATTTTATTATATCTATCAATTATTCAAATCATGTTCTACCATTGCAGATAGGTAACTCAGAACAATTATAGATGGTATATTAAGATAAATTTTAGTAATTAAAACAAGAGAGAGATATATGGAATTGTTAAAATAACCTGTCAGTTGCTGAATTTCGCATTCGGATCATGAGATCCGCAAGCACCTCAGCCTGTCTTGTTCAGCATGAAACAAAATTTCAAATTTAGAAGTTTCCAAAATTGAAGCTGATTGTTTGAATAAAATACCATTCCAAGATACCCAATTAATGTTTGTAAAAGTTGGTTTTTATTAAATTATCCTTCTAGTTAAGGTTAATAGCAAGATACCCTCTTTAAGAAGTGATAATGTTGAAACCTAAAAAAGAATTAATAAATTCCAAAAGTTTGAAATCACTTACTTTAAAAAATTCATAAAAGAAGCCATTGAAAAATCCCATGGGCTCATAAAATGCCTCAGCTTGCACATATGCTGCCATCCTTACCTCTTCCCCAACTCTGTGCAATTTTCTCACTCCCCATCCCAATTCTCTCACAAGGTACTCAATTTCTCTCTCATTCTCTCTCTTCTCCACCACATCAACCTCCTGTTTTGGGGTAGAGACACAACAAAAATGCTTCTTTTTTAACAATTCAGTCTGGTTTCCTTTCTTGTCAGAATAAAATGAAGTCAAACTTCTTGTCAAGGGAAAGAGATTTTGAGATTTAAATTGGTTTTTTTGTGGAAGTAATTGAATAGGTGGTTTTGGGCTTAAACTCAATGTAGATGCCATGGTTAAAGAGATAGTTCCAACAAAGTTCATTTCATATATACTTCCTTCTGTTCATCTCTTGGGTCCTCTGCAATAATAGTAAAATTGCATGATCTGAATAAAAGAGAACCATAGCCTGCAATTAGTTTAATTGCAGAGGATGAGGAGCAGGAGGAGGAGGAGGCCCATTAAAGTAATGAGTGGAGCATGGAAGAGGTAGATTTGAATGGTCAGGATACTTTGGAGTTTCGACACAATTTTCTATATTTAGAAATGGATTAAATATTTTGTAAAAGATTAGAAAGATGAAATTATTTTTGATACTATAAAAGAAATCAGATTATTTATTTTCTTTCTTAAAATTTGTATGTAGATCACACATTTTTTGTATTTAAGGATTGAAATATGCATACAAACTTTAAGGAACCAAATTATTAAGATGAAATTCTTTTATGTTACAGAAAGAATCGAAATATTTATTTTCTTCAGATCAGACTTTTTTTTTGTGAAGGATTGAGATTTATATACAAACTCTAATAATCGAATTGATTGTGCAGTTTTTTTTAAAAATAATTAAAGAACAAAATCATTGATACAGTTTCTTGACAAATATTTAATATATTTCTAAAACTAAAAAATGGTGGACTATGGAGGCACATGAACAAATTGCAGAGCGAGAATGAATACATCAAAGAAAGGTCCGTTCAGAATCAAAGTGGTTGTGTTGTTCAGAAATTAGAATATTAGGCGAACTGTCACAAATCGTTGCCTACGGGCTTTTTTTTCCAAAAAAATAAAAAAATAAAATAAAGATCGTATGAGATTCGGTGGCTTTTTTCCCTTTGCAAGCAGAAGCGGTGGCTTTAAGGGAAGCAATTTTGTTCGTAAAAAAATAGAGTTGGCAGTCTTGCACTTTTCTGACTGATAATCAAGAATTAGCGAAGGTGTGCATGGGAATTCAGCCACCATACTTGAAGCTGATTGGAGGGCATACTGCATACAGAGAGGTGAATGAAATATATATGGAAGATGCTCAAGGAAAATTATGAGTTTGATTGAGGAAGGCATGTAGCTCTCTGGCTGAAGAGTGTACGTACTGGCTTTACATTTCCTACTTTCAAATTTTAGAAATTAATTAATGTTGAATGCAAGCAGTACGTGTAGTAGCTACGATATCATATATTAATTGTAACATGCTTATACTGTACTCTCTGTTGTAATTGGAAATAAAGACCTATGGGCATGAAACTTTGCAGCGCCGGGCGAACCTCTACTCTACTCTATTCTATTCTATTAAATTTTCATCTGTTTTTTGTTCCTATGGGACCCATAGTTATTGCGACCGCTACTTATTATAGAGCTGTTGGAAATAAATAATTAAGCAGCAATTTCAACGTGCCATATTAATTATTAGAGGAACGGAATCTTAATTAATTAATTAATTTGGACTGGTGCATGGGGGCAACCTACGCTGTTATTTTTGAGAGAATGAATCTAAATCTTTTGTATATTTCAGTATATCTCTTTACAGTATAGATTCATATCTATATATTATAACTTTTCAACAGTTAGAAAATTTTACCGTTGATACCTAATTACTATTTGATACAGCTGTACCTATTTACACTTTTGCATATATACCCTTGATCTATGATAAAATTATTTTCTGAGGTCATTCTTCAACATCCCTCTCAAGCTAGGATTGTAGATATCGAGTAATCCTAGCTTGCTTGTGATTTCTTCAAATGGTTTAGGATCTAATCTTTTATAAAGATGTCTGCTAGTTGATCCTTACTTCGAACGAATGGAGTTTCTATTTTTTTGGCTTGGACCTTCTCTCTAATAAAATGACAATCGACTTCTATGTGTTTGGTTCGTTCGTGAAATACAAGATTTGATGCAATGTGACGTGCCGAATTATTGTCACAATACATCTTTATAGGTAAATCAAGAGTTAATCCCATATCTTTAAGCAATTGTTTGAGCCATATTAGTTCGCTTGATGCCATGGCCCGATATTCTGCTTCCGCGCTTGATCTTGCCACGACATTTTGCTTCTTGTTTTTCCATGTGACTAAATTCCCACCTACAAATGTGCAAAAGCCGGTGGTGGATTTTCTATCAAAGCTACCGGCCCAATCTGCATCGGAATAGCCACAAATTGCATTAGAATTATTGTTTTTCATCCATATGCCCTTTCCGGGATTTCCTTTTAGATATCTCAAAATTCAGTTTATGGCCTCTAAATGTGGTATTCTTGGTGAATGCATAAATTTACTAATTTGACTTACGGAAAATGAAATATCCGGACGAGTTACCGTGAGATAAATCAATTTTCCTACAAGTCTTTGAAATTGGTTTATGTTTTCTAAGGGTTCACCATCCTCGGTATTTAATTTATACTTATTATCTATTGGTGTAGGGGCCGGTTTACAACCTAATTTACCGGTTTCTTTTAACAAATCTAAGGTGTATTTTCTTTGTGAAATTAATAGACCTTTGTTTGAAAAAACTACTTCTATTCCTAGAAAATATTTTAAATACCCAAAATCTCTAATGTCAAAGTTTTCCTTTAATTGGATTTGATTTTTTTAATTGCTTATAAATTATTTCTGGTAATTATTAAATCATCTACATATACTAACATAAGGGTTATATTTTGTCCTTCATTTTTGGTAAACAAGGAGTGATCGGCATTACTAATTTTAAAATTGCAAGAAATTAAATATTGAGATAACTTGCCATACCATGCTCTTGGAGATTATTTAAGTCCATAAATTGATTTGTTTAACCTACAAACAGGGTGAGCAATTTTTTATTTTACATGACCCGGTGGGAGGGTCATATAAACTTCTTCCTCAAGTGTTCCTTGAAGGAAGACATTTTTAACATCAATTTGATATAAATTCCACCCATTATTTACGGCAATAGAGAATAAAACCCTAACCGTATTCATCTTTGCAACCGGTGCAAATGTTTCATTGTAATCTATACCATAGGTTTGAGTAAATCCTTTGCCACCAACCTTGTCTTATATCTTTCTATGGTACCATCACAATTATATTTAATTTTGTAAATTCATTTACACCCAACGGGTTTTTTATTTTTTGGTAATGGAACAATTGCCCATGTTTCATTTTTTTCTAGAGCTTTTAGCTCTTCTTTCATGACTTTGTTCCAATTTGATTTTTGGATAGCCTCTTGGTAATTTTTTGGTTCTATTTATTTTTCTTTGGAGATAAGAAAGGCTTGGTATGAAGGAGAAATTTTTTCATATGAAACAAAGTTTTGTATAGGGTATTGAACGGTTTAAGTCACATAATCTCTAAGTCTACTCGAAGGTTGTGATACTCTAGATGTTCGTCTAAGCCCCGAATTATTTACTATCTCGGTCTCATTTATGTTATTACTATTATCATCTATTTGCTCTTCAACATCACTTGTATAATCTTCTTCTACCTTATTTTGAACAATGTAAGGTGTTACCGTTTTTATTGTTTCATTTTGAATTTGATTAAACATTTGAATTTTTTTGAAATACGGTTCATTTTAAAAAAATATAACATTTCTAGAAATAAATAATTTATTATTGATAGGATCATAACATTTGTATCCTTTTTTAAAGGATGAATACCCTAAGAAAATTGTTTTAGTTGAAACAAAATCTAGCTTGTCTTTTCATTTAATATGCACAAAACTTGTACATCCAAATATTCTTATATGATCGAAGGTGATTTTTTGTTGACAAAGAATATATAGTGGAATTTTGTTTTCTAACTTCGAACTTGGTAATCTATTAATTAGATGTGTAATGCAAAGTATGACATCCGACCAATATATCTTAGGAACATTGCTTTGAAACATCAATGTTCTTGTCATTCTAACAAATGTCTATTTTTCCTTTCCGACACTCCGTTTTGCTCGGGTGTATTAATGCAAGTAGTTTGATATATAATTCTTTTTTCCTTAAAAAATGTTGAAAAATTCTTGTTTATAAATTCCGTTCCATTATCTGAACTAAATATTTTTAGTTTGGCATTAAATTGATTTTCTATGAGGCATTAAAGCCGTGATTCTCGTGTCCCTCTTCGGTTACGATTTGTGAACCACCCATGGCCTCTCTCTTGCTTTCTTCTTGTTGGATCATATTCTTGACTTGAGAGTATAAGGGAAGAGGAACGGTGTTCATAATCTGAGCCCGCACGGCCTCATAGCTGGAATTTAGACCAGCGAGGTATTTAAAGATATCATCTTCTTCTTGCCGTTTTTTTATTACGGCCAAGTCGGTGGTCGGCGGCCGATACGATCGGAGCTCATCTTTTCTCTTTTGAAGAGCACCGAGGTACTCTACATTCTTTCGCGTGCCTTGCTTTTCTTGCTGAATTTCTAATTTTAGTTGATAGATACGGGAGTAGTTGTTTTCTTGCCCGTACATATCTTTCATGGCTTGCCATAGATCAAAGGCCGTGTCAGCAAGGAGGAAAAGTTTTGAAATTGATGGCTCCATGAAATTTGTGAGCCAAGTTATGATTTTGTCGTTGTGAGTTCGCCATTTTTTTGCTGCCTTTTTTTCGGTTTTAGTCAGCAAATTCAGATTTGCCGGTTTTGGCTCTTGATTTTCTCCCATGATGTATTCCCGCATCTCTCGACCGCTGAGCGCTCTAGATGCGGCCTTTGCCCATGAAAGATAATTATTGCCATTAAGCAAAGTATTTGTTGCCCTTCTTGAGCCATTTTTGCCCTTTGCTGTTTTTATGGTTATGAAAACCAATTTACTGGTATCGCGTGTATGATGTTGTTCTTTGTGGTCACAGAGTTTTTTGCTCTGATACCATGTTAATTTTTGAGAGAATGAATCTAAATCTTTTGTATATTTCAGTGTATCTCTTTACAGTATAGATTCCTATCTATATATTACAACTTTCCAACAGTTAGAAAATTTTACCGTTGATACCTATCCTAATTACTATTTGATATAGCTGTACCTATTTACACTTTTGCACATATACCCTTAATCTATGATAAAATTATTTTATGAGGTCATTCTTCAACATACGCAATTTACTTTTTACATTTTATGACACTTGACAAGCTCCACCATATGAAATAACAAATCATAAAATTATATATAACAAGTATTCTTAGTAATTAATAGTTCGATCCATCTCCAGTAACAGTAGAGCAGGAAGTTTCTGGTGTATTGCAAGTATCAATGGAAGAAGAAGCCAACATATATATATGCGCCAAGAGGGACTTTTATTATTTTTTTCTCAAGTAGTTTTAGTCACAGACATACTGTCATAAATAAAAAAAAATCATCTTAATTATATTTGGCCTAGAATAAGTTTATTTATTATACTACTTTTATTTGGAATTTATTATAAAATTTCACACCATATATAATTATACGAGATCTTATAGATATATGGTTGAAATGAGCAATCAATATATTGTTTCATAATTCATGATAGCAGCGGAGCGATAGGTAGAGTGATGAATAATATGATCATAGACAAATTTTGAAAGTTCTAAATATTTTCAAAATCTCATGTATTATATTTTTTTTTTTCTTTTTGCCGGGACTACCATATCATTGAATTATTTAATTTAAAGTTTTGGAATTTGAACCACGTACAACTTGCTATCACTAATGAAAGTCAACATAAATTTATGCATTAATTACCCAACTTAATCAGTGGAACAAATTGCCTTGTTAGTTCTTAAATACACTACTTTTGTACACGTAGAAACAATTTATTTAATAAATTGATCGAAGGGCTTATTTTCCTTTAACTGCCATTACATGTATACAAAATTTGAAATCTAAAGGTTTATTTATAAAAAATTAATGAAGTTCTATACACTTAATTCCTTCTATTTACTAATTATATATAATTATATAAGGCCGGCTAGTTGTCATTTTAAGAAAAATTATATATATAGGAATTAATTATCACCTGTGATACTATAACGCACAAGAAAATAAACAAAACAAAAAATAGAAAAAGTCTTAAATTAAAGTTGAAGTGCTTAAGAGTTGTCTGAATGAATATCAAACAAATATACTATTTTTTATTTGACAGCATAACCTGTAAATGTAATTGTTTGAAGACATACCTTTACTTAGAAAATATTTGATAACATATCACTATCAGTATTAATTTCAGTAATGATGGAAACCTACCAGAAGCGGAAATTTTTATGTGTAATATCCGGCTCACTGAAAATTCAAATCATACACCCACCAGCATTTGATTAGAGGAGCTGACTAATATCCATCTAAAATTTAAAACATAATCATAAACGTAACACGTCATACATACATCAAGAAAAAAAAAATTAATGTACCCAAACTACTCCCTTTATATCCCCATGCATATGATATTGCTCTATATAAAGTAGGGGTGCTTCTCTGCTTCTATTCGGGGAAATAACAATATATTCAAAAGAAAAAGAAACAGAGAGAAAATGGCAACACTGAAGCCTTCTCTTCTCCTCTGCATGCTCGCCTTCCTTTGCATTTCTCCTTTCGTTCCTGCTCAAGGCGCGGATGAATCGGACTTCTTTTATTTGAACCTTCTGGTACATTTATAACTTCTACATTTCTTCTTCTTCCTCCTTTATTTTTTTATTTTGAGAACACACTTGTGGGGTCAATCCTACAAACTTGACATTTTGTTCAATTTTCCACTATAACCTTAGAAGTTGCAGAGTAAATAAATTAGCGCACACACAAACCACAAATCTCTGTTCACAATTTATGAATTAATACATTAAGCATTAAGGAGCTCTTATAAATAAATATGAGTGCAGTGGCCCGGGTCATACTGCAATTCCGCCTTTTGGAAAACATGCTGCATGCCAATAACAGGCGAGCCGGCACTGGACTTCTTCGTGGAGTCGATGGAGACGTACGACAGCTACTCCGGCAATGCCGTCACCAACTGCAACTCCACTTGCAATTTCTACGTCAATCAGGTAATTTCTGTACCAATTTTTTCTCTGGTAGATGCTTTTGGACCACAAAAAAAATATCACCTAGCTTCTAGATCAGTACAGTATAACTATAACTTACTTTGGATATGCTGTATTTTACAGTCTAGTACACCTTTCACGTATTAAACCTTCTGATTTAATGTGCTATCATGTTTGAGGGAGGGGATCGATCATGATATCTGACTATTTTTTTACTTTAACAATTTTGATAATTTAGAAAAATAAAGCTTAAATTTACAATCCAGCATTATAAGCATGATCTGTATTATATCATGTTTATAATATATGTAAAATATGATGAGATTTGACGTATATTTAATTTACCAGAATATATATATAGTCAATGATTTAAAGTTGCAATGGTCCTTAAATTGCATAAAATTTGATTGTTACAGTACTACTTGTATGTCTAATAACATACCTGTAAATTTATTTTCTAACTTTTAGTTTTTTTGAATATTTATTAAAATATATTGGCAACAATATTGTTAAAGTAATTAACCTTTAAGCGTCCCTCACTGTGTACATGCATGTACGTATATGATGCTTTCCCTGCTGTTGCTTTGCTATTTGCCTATTTCTCTCAACTATGTCCGTACTTGCTCATGTACGTATATGATAAATAAAACGGATACAAGAGAAAGTGCTCAGTTTAATATAAGTAATATATCTCTCCATATATATTTGCTAGTACTAATTTATGAATATGCATGTATTGGGGTCAGGTCATCAAAAGTAGGTTCAGGAGACAAAAGAAATAAATTAGTCCCATTTTCTTATTACATTGTAGGTGTAGGTTCCGGCTTGAAATGAAATTATCCACATTTAAGATTTAGGACAGAAAATTCACTCTTCTGATATAATTGGTAGGTCAGAAGACAAGAAATAAATTAAATTGGTCCCATTCTTATCACAATATTAATTGTATTTAAAACTTGCACCACCAAATCATTTAACTATATATATTAAATGCTGCATTTGCATCCTCAGTTCCATATCTAGCTAGTTGTATATGTGCATGTGTGTGGTCCAACTTCAATTTAATTTCTAACAACTCAAATCTGTGATAGATTTTTATTTAATTTTAATATCTAAGTCGCCTTTAGGTTATGTGAACCAAAAGTTTCATATCATTTTACACTAACACTGGGAAATTGAAATGTGCAGCTCCGGAATTTCATAACAGATATGTACTCATATTGGCCTGATGTGAAATGCCCAAGCAACGATGGAAAAACCATGTGGAAATCTACATTTTGTAAATATGGCCCCTGTTCTAACCTTACTCAGGCCGAGTACTTCCAGTGGGCTCTCAATTTTCGAAAGGATCTCGACCTCCGGATCTTACTTGCCACCAAAGGTTACTAAGTTTCAAACTACTAGGATAAAACACACATCGAGAAACAATCATATAAATTTTTTATGCTGAGCATGAGAGTCAATTTTATAATATCTATAGTACTTTACGTTAAACTATATAGAAATCATGTATAATTACATGAATTTTAAATTGAATGCGGGTCAATTGATCCATGGAGTGTAGATCCGTCCATGCTTTGACTGGTCTGTCTTCCTTTCTATTCCAACCAAATGCAAAGTATTGTAGAAAATATATATTTTAAAAAAGGAACAAAAACAGAAATCAGGTTTTGATCAAATCAGCTGAAATTATAAGGTCAGCCCTAAACAATGAGGCCCAATATTTCTTTTTTGTTAAATCTTCAAATTAAAAATTGTTAATGGTCTACACAAGTATCTGTAATCTTATATATATAACACAAGTAATCACAAAAAATAAACCCCTAGTATGAGCTTAATTAGGCCCAAACCCACATCTAACATTTCTTATTTATTTTTTCTGTGTTTTTTTTGTTGTGCTACAAATTAAAAGGTATTGTTCCATCAAAGACTGCCATGTATTATCTGGAGGACATTGAGTCGGCATTACGTGCCAAGTTATCATTCTCGTTTGTGGTCGAGTGCAACCGCAATTTGCTGTGGTTCGCCGAGTCCCAACTGTTGAGGATAAAAATCTGCATATCGGCCAATGGAAAGAACATCATCAGCTGTCCAATCAACAAGAATACCAACTGCGATTCCAAGGTCAAGTTCCCGCCCTTCACTTATGGCATGCTAGGCCATGATGCTATAGATCAGAGTAACCCTATTAAGATGCCTTTTGAGAGAGATCAGGTTATCTAGCTAATTAATTAAGGACTTTAATAATGGTATGAACCTAGAAGTTTATTAAGGACTTTAATAATGGTAATTAGGTTGTGTTTTGCTATGGTAGTACTTTTAAGTGCTTCTGTACGTGTTTATTCATGGCATGGAGAAGCCATGGAGCTATGGAACTTGTCTTTTGTACCTTATTTTGAATAAGAGCACTACACTTGTTATTTGAGTGGATGTTTTCTTGTGTGATCAGGGGCGGAGGAAGATATCTAGTTTAATATAATATTACATGTAACAGGTCGAGCAGGATTCAATAATATAATATCACACACACACACACACACACACACACACACACACAAAACCCCAAATATAATATCAACAATTATAATAAACAAAAGCAGTCAAATTGATAGGAGCAACGCTTTTGATAGATGCACAAATAATATTTGAAATGCTTTTTATAGCAAAGCTATCAATCTTCCAAGTACAAGTCCTGAAACCTAATTCAGAGTTTGGCACCATGTTGCCCCAGTGAAATTTTATTTTTAGATCATAAAATGCACCAACAATAGTTCCAAATCTAAAACAAAAGAAAGGAAACTAACTAGTTAACAAATTCAATTACAGTAAATGGCTTCCCTTCGTGAAGTTCGAGCGCACAATCGCCTACCACCTACAACAAGAGAGAACTAAGAAATTAAATAGGATAGTTATAAATTTAAAATAAAATTTTATGGTACAAAACATGGAATTATATCACCTAAGGTAACAGAATATTTCTGTTTAGATCCGGACCATCGGATTAGAATCCGCACAAATATTAAAGAGGCCCCTTGCATTCCATCTCGGACCAAATCAGACCGTCCGAATCTAAACACAAATATTCTGTTACCTCAGAGGAGATGGAATCTGAAACATCTAAAACATGAGGGGCAATTCTTGAAAAGTTGTCGGTACTCGGTACAACATCTGTACCATCAAATGATCTTCAAATTGGTCAAAAATTTCCCCCAAAATTTGGTTTTTTTATAGCCATTATGCCCTTCTGAGTAGGGGAAATTCCACTCGTGCTCCAACCCAAATTTTCTTAAAAAAATAAAAAATGGTCCACAGTACCCCTCCATCCACTGCACATCACCAGATTTTTTAGAAAAAAACAATTTTCCCATGGATTGTACCGCATTTACCGCATTTTACGAAATAGGCTAACCATAGTTACTAATATCTTATAAAAAGTTAGCAAGAAGAAATAACTCAATACCTTTGCCATAGTTCGGTAAGATAACTCAGTGACCCCACCGACATGTGGTGTGATCAAAACATTAGGCAGTTTTAAAATCGGGTCATCTGGATTGAACGGCTCAAACCATGCCACATCAATTCCCAGACCACCCAAGTGACCCGTTTTGAGGTGTTCATACACTGCATCGTAATCTAGAATGCCTCCTCTTGCAATGTTAACCAATAATGACCCCTGTTAGCAAGAAAAATAATAAGAATAACTATTCCATAAAGAAATATGAGTGAGGCTTTGGTGATATGCATATTACGGATCGACCCGTGCTATGGATTCATATCTCAATTTTACAAGTTTAAAGCTTAAATAGTTGATTCGAACCGTTAAACATGATCTCCATATGAAAATACACTTGCATATCAAATTTTACATTTTTTAGAAACTTTAACTATTTTTTTAGATAGGTAGAAAATCACTGCTATTGGACGGTCCAGAATTTTCAAATCAAGTGATTTTGTACCTAAGTAAAAAAAATAGTAAAACATTCTAAAAAATATAAAATTTGGTCTGCAAGTACATTTTCATATGAAGATTATGTTGAACGGTTCAGATCGACTGTTTAGACTTTACAAACGAAAATATGAGTCCACAGCACGGGCCACTGTGTAATATGCATATTACCATAACCTCACTCAAGAAATATAGTCAAATTTTAAACATTACTTCTTTTATCTACCTTTTTCATGGAAGAGACAAACTTTGCATCAACAATGCCAGCCTGAAAACAAATTTGAATCAATTAGACATACTGGTACATACCACAAATAAACTGGTATAAGGCTGTATCCATGTCTCCTTTATTTTTTTATTTTTATTTTATTTTTATTTTTGGGGGGGAGGGGGGGGGGGGGGCGGCTTTTGTAAAAGGATGTCCTTACTGTTTCTTTGTTCAAGGACAAGCAGGTGACAACTATATCCGCCTCTCCTGCAAATTCATACATATTCTCGGGTGTGCCTTTTTTATCAACCAAACCCGCAATTTCATCAAAATCACAACTTGATTCTATAAAAAAACAAAAATATGAGATTAATGTGTATAAATAGAGAGAATATTATAAAATAACTGATGAAAGAAATGAAATTCATGTACCATCTGAAGGCCATTTTCTCTTAGTTGCAAGAATTTTTACACCAAATGGTCTCAATCTCTTTGCAAGGTCTACACCAATAGCACCGAATCCCAAAATTAATACCTAAAATTCACAATATACTATCTTTGAGCAAAGACTATATAATCAACAAATACAGAAATAAACAGAATAAAAAGTTAAAAAAGTACAGTTTTTCCAAACAGTGTATCTCCAGTCGGTACACCCAATTCTCTTTGCTTCACAGCTATATCCATCTCTTTCTGAAAAATATAACAGACAAAAAGGAATTTTAACTTCTTTTCTTTTGAAATAATCAAATTTACTTGATCAAAAGAACAATATAATTAAAAGAGGGAAAGGCATACTTGCTTCCGTAAAAGGCCCAAAATGAGATAAATTGAATGCTCAGCACATGCAAGAGAATTTCCTGTTGTACTTCCTGGTATCCTTGCAACTTTAATTTTGCTTCTTGTAGCCGCCTCTATATCCACTCCTACAATATTTTACAGTCTCAAAGATCATTTTTATAATTATTTTAGATATCAATATGCTTGTTTTAACATATGCAAAGCAAAATGCCAAATAAACCCCCTCCTTTTTCACTACAAGCAAAAAAAAGTACCTATTTATCTGGTAAATTTTTATCTATAACACATACATTTTCACTTAACTAATGAGATAACGTTTTAATCTGATAAAATAAAAAAGATCAACTAGTAGTAGGAACCTAATTTTGAACCTTTTTTTTATGTAAAATATGAATTTTGTGTAATTTTCAGTGCAAAATAAAAAACAAGAAGAGCTTGCAATTTTACTACCTTCTAGGCCGACACCAAATTGCATAAGGAGCTTCATTTGAGATGCTTTGGCTATGAGAGCGGAGTCAAAACGGCACATTTTCACAACACATAAGTGGTACCGGTGAATAACTTCTGATACCTTTTCTAGTGGTACGGCATCGACCTGAAGAAATGTACTTTCGGTCAGTCAAACCATGCAAAATTTGAAATGTACTTTCAGTGTGATTATACTGGTACCAACTAAGTAGGCACGTGCTGATACTGGTACCAACTAAGCCAAAGTTGCACTGGAAAAACAAGACTAAATCACTGATCATGACAACAAGTTGCCAAACAAGAAATCAAACCATAAACAGTTGAAAGAAATTAACCTGAATAAATGGATACTTTTGTAGGTACTCAATTGTGTAATTATGAGAAGACGGAAAATTAAGCCCACAAAATAGCACACGCGTGACCGGCTTCTGGGGCCCGTTCTCCAGTGTTGTTTCAGTCATTTTGGAGTAACCTGCACTGAAATCCACATTTTTATTTTAACTTTTCATGATTAAATTGAGAAAGTCGTCCTCTGTAGTTAAAATTGGAAACTAATATACTATACAACCTCCATATATTCTAAAATTTGCATCTATGCAGACACAATTTTAGCTTTTTTTTTTTGAAGCCCCATTCTTTCTTGTAAATTATCATTCTTTTCCACATAGAGACACAGAAAGAAATTGCCACAGGATAAATAAACTAATCCTAAAATACACGCATTCAATCTCTCTCTCTCTCTCTCTCTCTCTCTCACACACACACACACACATTCTCAGAGTAATCAGTTCCTCAATCGAGAAAGTCGCCTCTGTAGGTACAATTGAAAACTAATATCCAATATAACCTCCATAAATTTGAAATTTGCATCTATGTAGTCACAATTTTAGCTAGCTCGTAAAACACACACACTCGTCTCGGAGTAATCCGCTCCTAAATCGGAATAGCCATTGTTCAAGATTACAAAAACAAACGAGAAATGAAGGTAACTGAACTCACAACTCAGCTAAAAATCAAGAAAAAAAGTAGATAGATACCTTTTGGCGAGAGAAAAAGAAAGAGGCGAAAGGAGAAGGCTTCTAAGAGAAGAGCGATTAAAACTAGAGGCGGCTACTCCGAACATATCGGAGATTTATACGCCCGATTTTACTTATTTATTTCTTATCTCCGCATTCGCACAAGAGCATTACGATTCATAGTTGGATACTGACGAGTGACGACGCCTTTCTATTTTTCTCTTTTCATTTTCTTTTGTTTTTGTTTTGGTCCAATGAGTATGGGACCAAATTCGATCTCACGTCTGATGTGTACCGTTCGATCTGAATCAAGTTTCACGGACTGTTTAAAATTTAGTTTTGCACAAATCAAATCGAACGGTTCTAATCTGGTATCGGATCGATTTTGGTTCCCTGCTCATCGGATATCATCGAAACTGTCGACTGTTGTTTTGCTCTCTGATGTCAGCACTCAGGAAATCAGTACCGCAGTAGGTTTGCTCTGGATTCATATTATAAAGTAACTCAAATTTTACGATTATATCCGGACCGTCAGTCTAATACCGGATTAATCCGGATTCTGATCCAATGGTCCTGATCTAAAATCAAATTTGTATTACTTTTAGAGGATATGGACACGGTTTGGTCTCTGTAGTGTGTTGTCGGTACTAAGCAAATCTCTTTCAAATCACTCTGATAATGAAAGCAAATCACTCTGATAATGAAAGCCCACGGGCCATGCAAAAAAAAAATACTAAGTAAATCAGATCAGTACAGCAGGAATTCAAATCACCTAAGGTAACTCAAACTTTGAGTTTTGATCCGGATTGTCGGATCTTCTTTGGCACGGATATTAAAGGTCCGGATTATGATGAGTGTGTATCCTCTGAGATTTCTAATATTTAGCATTCCATCTTGGACTGGCTACTGGCTTGGTCCGGATTATGATGAGTGCGTATCCTCTGAGATATCTGATATTTTGCGTGACCGACATTTCCGGTACCTATTTGGGGATAATGCAGAGGCAATATCATTTGAGCTTTGAGATTCATGCAGAACGTAGTTGAACGGTTGAGATTTTCCATATGAATTGGATTATAATCCGACGGTACAAATCTAAAATCTTGAGTTACCTCAGAGGATCCGGATCCGGATACGTATAGTGGTTGATGGCTCTTGTCGCCTTGCGCCTTCTTTCTTTTGTGGTTCATGTTTTCTTTTTTTTTCTATTCATTATTTTTTATAAGAATCGTCTCAATTTTGTTTTTGCTTGTTTATGATCAGTGGTACGATTAGAACCAAAATCTCTTACTTACTGATTCAATTTTATATTGTATTTAAAAATAAGAAAGAAACGTAGTGGAATCTTAGAATTAAATTTGAGAACCATTTTCTTTTATAATGTTGTATGGTTAGGTACTAGGGAGGCGTTCTTTTATAATGTTGCAGATAACCTCAGAAGTTAATTTTGGATTCTATTTGTCTTTTCTTGAGTGAATAAATTTGAACCAGTATGAATTTCACCTTTGATCTCCCAAATAAAAAAATGAATTTTTTTTTTATAATTCCCAATCTTATTCCAAAATTAGTTTTGTTTATTAAATAGAGAAACATGAAAGTTCCACATCTACAAAAAAAAGTGTACCCTCTACGTTCTGAATTTGTAATCTTGCCTTATTAAAAAATTTACTAGATCAAGCCGGTTTAGGTCAGAATTATAGATGGAAAGAGAATTAATTTGAGGTTAAGTTTCTTCATAGGCTGGCATTAGGCCTACATGTAGGGATCTAAGTTCGTGTTGTGCTGTGACCAGACCAATTAACGTCATGATATTACATATTTTTACAATTATAATAAGTGACAAGTGACCACTCACAAGATCTGATTTTATTAATTATGGAAGAAATTATGACAAGTGATCAGATTTAATTTAAGTTTGCTAATTTTTCAAAGAATGATCAACACATATAGTCATATTACATAATTGACACACGTGTCGTGTTTACAGTGACGTATTCAGTCACAACGTGGCTTTTTTACATCCCAACCTTATACAGGGGTGCTAATGGGCGGGCTTTTGCTCAAAGCCGAGTCCAGTAAAATGGACTAAGATCCACACTTGAATTCGGCCTGTGTTGATGAAGAAAAACTCGAACTCATCCCTGTCCATTGGAGCCCGGTTGCAAGCCTGACTCGAAAAAGCTGAAAAATCAGAAAAAAAAAACAACTCGAAAAAAGCTCATTTAATTTGTATTCAGCAGTCTTCAATACTTGCTAATGCTTCAATGTTTCCTCAAATGTATTCTTCTATGTAAAACTTTAGTACATATTTTAGTGAATGCATTTTTCTATGCTTCCATAAAAGTTTCACAACTGGAATTTAGATATAAATAATACATCCCATAACTAATCTGACAGCTAAAGCACCAAAACTAAACTAAACTTTAGAAGAACATTAGTTGAATGAAGATTAATCAATAATGTTAAAACGGGAAAAAAAATTGATGTGCTATTTTTTTTTGGAGTTCTTTTGCGTTTAGTATCTCTCAGTTGGCCTTCATTTGTTAAATTTACCTGCCTGGGAGAAATTATATGTAAAACTCAAAATACAATTTGATTATATATAGTATATTTTTTTCTTGAAAAAAATACATAACCATATAGACTTCATTAATCTTGCATATGATTAAACAGTTATTAAGTAAAACAAACATGTTATCTTCATTAATATCTCTAAATTGGAGTGATTTAATATCAATGTATACCAATGATGTCTTCGAAAACTAGACACGTCCAATTCCAAACCTTAGATAAGAATGAGGGAATCAGGGGCAGTTCGATGGACATCAAACCAAATTCGGTTCAATGTCCAGTCAAAGTTGTCTGATCTGCATCAAAATTTGTGCGCACGGATTACATATTCACGTAGATCAAGTCCGCATGAATCTTGATGTGGATTGAACAGCTCTGACCGGGCATCAAACCGTCCCCAACTCAAGAATTAGTGCCTGAAACTTCAATTAATAGATGTAGCAATGTCTTTCCAACTTCCCTATGACAAAAAAATGACAGAAAAGAATATACCTAGAATGAACATGTTCAACAAGGGAACCAGCTGTCAGAGATCGAAATTCAAGTTGAGATACTAGATTTCACTTGTCATAATTTCTTCAAGGAGTGAGGCTATGGTACTTTGCAAAGCACGTATAGGTTTGTGCTATGGATCCATATTTCATTTTAAAATTCGAATAGTCAATATGAACCGTTCAACGTAATCTTCATATAAAAATGTACTAAGAGACCAAATTTTATATTATTTTTTAGAATTGTTTTACTATTTTTTTAGGTAGGTATTAAAATCACTACTTTCGGATGGTCCAGAATTGTTAGATCAAGGGATTTTCTACTTATCTAAAGAAATAGATACAAATTCTAAAGATTATAAAATTTGGTCTCAAATTACATTTTCATATGGAGATCGTGTTGAGCGGTTCGGATGGATTGTTTGGACTTTGGAAATGAAGATATAAATCCATAGCACAGACTAACCTGTGCTTTGCAAAGTACCATAGCCTCTCTTTCTTCAAGGTAGAAAAGTTAGAAATAATGTCACAATTTCAGTGGTCTGTACTGGAAAGTAACAGAACCTTGGTGTGTTTTTGGTTGGTAACTGAAAGCCAAGGCAGTAAAACATGAAGACAGAGCATTAAAATTATTTTAACTGGCTTACTACTGGCACAATAAAACATTAAGAATTACTTTCAAGTTAGTTCAATTGGCAAATTAGAAACTGGAACACTAATATGAAAGATAGCCACATAAACAAAATGTACCAGTTGTACCAGTTGCTGTACAGTGTGTTGATAGCTGCCAACCAGAAACTAATTGAGATTTGCCAAAAATCAGATATGATATACAAAATGCACATAGATGGTAAAAAAAAATAAAAAAAATAATATCTGATATACCATTGAACTGCTAGTAACAAAAAGAAAAAAAATAGAGAAAGAGAGACCTAGGGATTGACACCAAAAACAAATGAATTAAGCAACAGCAAAGATTTAGATATACTGGTACAAGAAAAAGGAGAAATCTGGTTCAGGAACAGAAAGCATAGTATTAGTTTCTGATGACTACTAATTATGATTTCTGAAACCTCAATCCCTTTACTTCTGATTAAAAACAAAACAATACAAAACACTCCTACTCCATTGTAATAACCGCTGACAATTATGAAAAACTTTATCACCTCTTATAAGAATACATATTTTAAATTAGAAATATGCAAAGGACAAGATATAGGCAAACAATAAATGGTGTTTAAATTTGAAACAAAATGATTTACTGCAATTGCCTCCTTTTTATACAATGATGCTCCAAGTTACCCTGACTATCTCTGATCCCCTTTTCTCTCATCAAGACATGCATTTGCTCACTCAAATCACGTCTACCTGCATCATCATACAAACCCGCTAACAACCTATAAAAACTCGGATCCGAAGGATCCAACTCAATTCCCTTTCTTGCCACATATTCACCAAATACCAGATTCCCATGCATCCTGCACCAACCCAACAGAGACCTACAAACGGACAGGTCCATTTCGTATGGCATGGTCTCTACCATGCATGCTGCCTCCTCTAACCGACCGGCACGACCCAATAAGTTCAATAACAATTTATAGTGTTCGCTTAACGGGTCTATCCCATGAATATCTCTCATCAACTTGAAATACTCTATACCCGCATCCACTAAGGCGGCAATGTTACACGCTTGTAACACAACTAAAAAGGTGACTTGATCAGGTTTAACCTGCACCAACCTCATATCCTCAAAGGCCGACAATGCTTCCGGAATTAACCCGTTATGAATTAAACCCGATATCAGTCCATTAAATGTCACCACATTAGGCGCTTTTATACCCGCAAACACTTCCCTTGCTTCTTTTATTATCTTACACTTGCTATACATGTCAAGTAGACTATTGGATACTGATATATCATATTCCAACCCGGTTTTTACCGACAAGCAATGCAACTGTCTCCCCTGGTCCACAACTGCTGAACTGGCAGCGGCTGAGAGAAAGCACGCAAGGCAAGAACTGTCCAGTTTAATTCCTTCTTCAATCATAAGAGGTAGTGTATTTAATGCACTTCTAAAAAGACCTGCCCGGCTTAGACCACCGGCTAAACTAGTGTAAGTATAAGCATCTCTCTGGAGAGGTATTGTATCAAACACAGCCCGTGCATCATCCTGCCTATTAAACCTAGAATAAACATGTAACAAAGAATTTCCAATTGAGATATCCATTGCATCCATGCGGGTTTTAATAATGTATGCGTGAATCTTCTCTGCGTGAACTAGAATCTCCGGTGAATTACATGTCTTTAGAATAGTGGACAGAGTATAAGAGTTGGGTTCAACTCCTGATGCACGCATCTCAGCCAATGTAGAAAATGCCTCTAGGGTTTCACTATGGTTAACAAATGCTGATATTAAAGTAGTCCAAGAAATTACATTTGGTTCACTAATTTGGTGAAATGCACGCAATGGGTCCCGCAAATCAGACGAATATTTATTGTATAAAACTACCAAAGAGTTGCCAATATATAAATCATGCTCTAATCCAACTTTAACAATTCTCGAGTGAATCTGTGCTCCCAAATGTAATCCCATGTCGGATGAACAAGCACTGATAATTCCTGCATAAGTGAAGGAATTAGCACTTGTAGTGGAGCATTCCATTTCTCTAAACATGGCAATGGCCTCTTCATGCTTTCTAGCTTTTAATAACCCAGAAATCATACAGGTGAATAATGTAACATCATACTCCTTTGTTTGTCTAAACACTCGCAGTGCATATGTCATATCACAGCATTTGGAATAAATGTTGACTAGCATGGTTTTCAAAACATAATTAAGTGGTACTCCTTGACGAATAGATTGACAGTGAACCATCTTGCCTCTCTGGTACCAACAGTGAGAGATGCATGACGAAAGAAACCTGGTAAAAGTGAATGCAGTAGGCTTTATGCAAGAGTTAGTCATGTCGGTATACACTCCTACAGCCTTTTCCCACTCTTTGGCCTCCAATAGAGAGGATATCATGGCTGTGTAAGAGATTGCATCTCTAAAAGGCATTTCATCAAACAACTTTCGTGAAGAACTGGGTTCCTTAAACCTTGAGTAGAATTCATACAGAGCGCTTGAAACAACCAAATTCAATGCAAACCCGTGTTTCCAAACAAACCCGTGTAATTGTAAGCCCAATTCAAATAGCGAGTCTGCTACTAAATTTGTACAACACCGCAGAACAGTGGAGCATGTGAATTCATTAGGTATTATAGAAGTGTCAGTCAGAAGCATCTTTTGAAAACCTTGCAGTGCAACATTGTATTGCCCGTGTTGGGCATGGGACGATATCATAGTAGTCCATGATGTGATGTCCTTCTGAGACATTTCATCGAACAGTTTATGTGCATGAAAAAGGTCGACAGTTTTCGAATAAAGTGACAAGAGAAGGTTGCTGATGTAAAGGTGAGAAGGAATGAATCCCAATTTGAGAAACGCAGCATGTGTATAAGTTCCTTGGAAGAGCGACCTAGAGTTGGAATAAGAGGTGAGAGAGACGCACTTCTCTAAAAAAATGTCCGTGGAATTCAATTGGCTCAAGGTACAAAATAAGGAGGGGAAGAGTGTAGCTGATGAAGAGAAGATTCGAACTCTGTGCATGAAACAATGGCGCATGTTTCAATTGCTCAAATCTCTCTGAAACAAAAGAGAAAAGAGTACAACAGTATCATACTTCGGTTTTAGTTCGTATATAATATATCACACAAGCCATCATTTAAATCCGTTGATGGAAATAAATCTGCTGTTATTCCTTGGGAATAACAGGAACCTGTTATTCCGATCCCAACCGTTCAAACTTTTTCATGCGCGAATCTCAACGAAGTAAGTTTTTCGTGCATGAATCTCAACAAAATCAACGGAAAGTATCATTTAGCTTTTCTGAATGTCAAGTTGGGCTTTTACCGAAGGACTTTTTGGTCAACTTTTCTGGTTAGAGATTTGGTCAGTGAGCAGGTGATCTAAGGAATCAAGACGCAACACAAGACTCAAAACTTGATAAATAATAAATCATTATATCAAACTAATGTAGCAAAAGGCTAAATAGAGAACTCCCTATTTACTAAATTATTGTTCATGATGGATACTCTTATACCAGCAATTACTGAGCTTGTAGTGGTCTGCATCAAATAAACTTCAACTTTATTAACAAGACTAGTAGTTACTTGGGACTTCTTGTGTTTGCTTTTTGCCCAATTTATAAGTTGTTCCTATGTTGAGGATCTTAGAAATAATTCCTATACTGTACTAAAAAGGTGAGAAATCCAGATTTGGTATGATTGGACAAATACCAGAGTCGATGCCTCTCATAAATAACGAATAAACATTCTAATACCAGCCTATTTATTTCCCAATAAACTAATTACTCCTACTGGAGAGAACTAAACCACAGAAATCTAAAATTAAAATTAACCTTACAAATTCAAACTGTGGCAGTAGATAGTGTGCTTGATTACAAATTCAAACTTGATCAGCTCAATAGCAAAATAATTTGATATTGGAGTTCTTGATTGCAACTGGTTTTGTAGCCTGCTCAAAAAAAAAAAAAATTATGCTTAAGAGAATACTTGATCAAATAATGAATTGCCTTTTCATGATTCATTATAATATTATGTCACCATTATGCTTGTAACCTTCAAACTAATTTTAGATGCTGTGAGGTAAACTGCACAAATCCTAAGAACTATCAGAACCCTAATTACCTCATAAACTTGTAAATATTAAAATTCAAATAAATTAGATGTATCCTTAGTGTGCTCTCAATTCTCTTATTTTTTGTATTCAATGTTACTAAACTGGTTGTTGGTTCACAACCTAAACCCCTGTTTCCTTCCTAAATATTCCAGCTTCACATATAGTTGACTAGATAAAAGATACATTTTTGCATGATCTTTTGCTTCTTATTTGCCACAATTTAGGCTCTAACCCAACTTTTAAAATAGATACAAGACAAAGTTGCATAATTACTGATTTATAGGGTTAACAACTGCAATTAATTGGTTTCATGTGTTATTTCTCCATTTGGGAAATGAAAGCTAAATGATACTTCCCAATGGAAAGGCTCATAATTGAACCCATACTGTATTGTCTCTTTGGGACATTTATCAAGCAACTTACGTGCACGGTTAGAGGACTCCTAAATTGTACAAGTGCAGTACTGAATACAGGACCCAGAATTCAAGGAAAGAAAAAAAAAAAAACAAGGTCATAAATTTCTGGCCTAGATGCAAAGCACCAAAAGGAACTGGTAGAGGAGGGGTTACCATGGTTAAAGAGAGTCTAGTATGTCTTCTTCATTCTTGCATTTCAGAGAAGAGGTTGAGAGCTTGTTTAGAAAACGTGGACGAAGCGTAACCGTCAACAACTGGTGCTTGAAGCGAGAATATCTCTCAGGGGCATTTTCACAAACACTTGATGTGCGGGAGAGTTCTATTACACCACGTTGGAAAAGGAAGAGAGGAGAACTGAGGATTGGGGGAAGAGAGTTGTATGGAGGCAGCGATGGTGCGCTTGGACGAGCTCCAATGAACAATTTAAGGATTCGGTAGCGTTAAAATGAAAAGAGAGAGGGGTAGTTGTTCCAAGCGACAATGAGGAGGAGCATTTTGACAAACAGTTGAAGTACAAGAGATAGAGTTGAGAGAGGAGGTGAGTAATTTTGACAGGAGCTGCGGTGGGTGAGTAACTGGGAGTAATTTTGACAGGAGCTGCGGTGGGTGAGTAACTGGGAGTAATTTGACAGGAGTTGCGGTGGGAGAGTAACAGGGAGTAGTTTTGGTGAGTGGGGGAGAAGTAGAGTGTGGTACTTTCTTCCGATTTTAAACAATTAATTAATTAAGCTCTTCTTTGATCGGAACGAAGCAGATACTCCACTCCGTATCTGTATTGGGTGCTTATTGGATACAGATACACACCCGACCCGATACAGCTCCGATACGTGTCAGTTACGTCAGCTGGCGTATCGGATGGCATCAAAACTCTTAACCAATTGAAATAATAAACGTATCGTATCCGAGTTTTTTAAAAATTGCTGTATCACCGTATCTGTATCGTATCTGATACGATACCCATATTCGTATCTATGTAACGTATCTATGTAACATAGATTTTGGTCGGTGGGATCTAAGGGCGGGGGCAAAAGATGCTAAAAGAGCCTTCACCAAATTATAACTGTTTTTCTTAATTCAAATTAGCCCTATAAAATTATTAATTAAATCATTATTTTGTAAAACCTTTATTTCCTAAAAGTCGTTAATTTTGATATTATGTCAATACTAGATGAATAATTAAAATATTAATTTGAACTAATCCCAAAATATAAGGAAAATGTTATCCGGAAAAAGAAAAACTTTTGATTGAAAAATGTAAAATAATTGAAGGGCTTAATTGAATTGAAGTCATAAATTTGATTCAACTAAATACAACAAAACTTCAAATTATTTTACACAGTACAGCAAGTAAGGTATACAAATTATTTCTTTAATATGCGAGCGGTTTTGAAGTTTTGTTGCATCAGAACCGTGGATCAGAAACCGCTCGCATATTAAAGAAACTCGTGCATTTCAAATCGGACCGAATTGAGTCGGACGGTCCAGATCTAAACGTAAATATTATGTTACTCGTAGGATATGAACTTGTAAAGAATTGCCATTATAGACCGACGAATTTAATTTTATTTATTTAAAGAAAAACAAATCCGGAGGCATTTTGATCTAAATCATTACTTTGATCAGAGTATTAAAAAACTATTATTAAATATGATTTGATTAAAGATGATTTATTTTTAAAAAGTTCTTTGGATGAACTAAATATGCTTTAATTAAAAATATATATTATTAAAATGGACTAGATATATTACCGTCAACATTTATCTATTTGATACTAGCTAATGAGACTCAAACTCATTAACTAATCGAGAACTAGATAAAAAAAAAACAAAAACACAAACGAGCGAGGAGGGAGATGCCAGAGGCGAGAGCGTGTTACATTGGAGGGGGGGGGGGGGGGGTGCAGGCATTTATATACTGCAAATGTTGAACGATTTCTACAAGACGTCCGTGTATTATTTTGAAAATCTATACACGGTGTCGATCGGTTTGTTATTTAGAACAATGTAAGATTTTTTTTTTTTTTAATTCGATTTATAATTAGCTAACATCCATATTTGCTAGCCATTCAACATACAATTAATATTACATATCCATAATTCAATAAATATTCAACATCACAAAATACATAAATCAATTATATTCATTCAACATTCAACAAACATAAACAATTAATATATTCAACATTAATTTAACATACATATATTCATAATTCAACAAAATATACAACACACAGATACATTTTATGAGATGTGCTTGCTTTAATTTCTATAACTAACATGTTTTATCTCTAAGTGGTCAGCTTGTCAATTTTAGACAACCATGGATCAAGAATATCATTGGCTTCAGAAATGTGGATGGACCAGTGGAACGTCCATGTGGTGTTTGACCCGACAGTCTTACTTGGGCTGAGTTGATGTATAATCCCTTTCACGTAAAGAGATTAAACAACAACTTAGTCCAGGTAGCCTGCCGGGTCGAACACCACATAAACGTTCCACTAGTCTTCCATATTTCTGAAACCGATAGCAACTCTTGATCCATGATGGTCTTGAAATGACAAGCCGATCCTCCTACAGATAAAACATATTAGTTATTAAAATTTAAACAAGTTAAAAGAGAAGAAAGAAAAAAAACCAATTAAGTAAAAAAGAAACTATCTAATATATCAAAAAATCTCCTGCAAGGGCCTAAATTGTCTGAATCGACAATTTGATTCCCCCTCAAGAGGAAAAAAATGAGTACCATGATAAAAATTGTCATCTGTTTCAGAGTGCTTGTACATTAAAGTAACACGACAAGTCAAGGTAAAGTAAATAAGGAAAATGAGATAAAAACTAAGAAGTCAGGAGAAAGTTAGAGAGAGTACTCAAGTTGCAAGCTCTTCAAGTTTTTTTTTTTTTTAAATTCGGACAGTTTGGAATATCGATTAGCAACCAATCCTGCATAATTTAAAAGGAAAAAGGGGAATATTAATTTAAAATTGAACAAATTATTCAATTAATCAAACTATAAAGTTTAGCACGTACTAGTAAGGTTTGTATGCTAGCATGCATTTGGCTTGGCATTCATCTGCAATTGTCTTAGCCAAGAGGACAGATACACTAGAATGAGCCATATGCCCATATTTGTTCTTTGTCAAAAATTACACATTAATTTTTTTTAATATATTGCCATATTTGCTTCAGCAACTCACACCCGGCTTAATCGACTAACTATTAAACTAAGTACTAGCAAGGTCTCAACACCAATTATGCATCATCAGCAGTCACCAACAAAACACGAAAACCATATTTGTTTCATCAATGTAATCTTTGCTTTGTCACCAAATATTTCAGAAATCAATAAATATACATAAACAATAAACAATATTGTTTCAGATTGCAACACATAGTACATTCAACCTTCAAAAATTTTACAACATACATCATTCTATATATGTCAAACAGTTCAAAAGTTGTTAAACATGCCTTGATTCAATTCTATCATCGACTCAACAGTTCAAAGAGAGAGCATTCAACGATATAACGTTTGCTTTTGTATAAAACATTACAGAAATCAATATACCCAAATTGCAATAATAAACGTTTCAGAAAACAACAATAATCGTTTTGATCACAAGGCATTCTAGATAAATAACATAGAAATTAAAAGATTACCGGTACATGCTTCCCATTCAGGCTTGGCAAAGGCCGCACAGTACCAAGGCGGGTGACAAGAAGTAGCCTCCTCCAACCTCGCATCTGGGCCGGCCTCAGATTCCACAACAACTCAGCCTAAGCGGGTGACAAAAAATCACAAAAAACCTAATCGGGTTTAGAAGTGGTTTGTGGAAAATAGATCCAAGTGAGAAAGAAAGTGGTTTGTACATGAAACCCTAAGAGATGTAATGAGCGACACCGAAAACCCTAAGGGAGAGAGAGAGGGTGAAGAAGGGAAGAGGAATCGACAACTATAAAGAAGGAGAAGAGAGATATATGAGAGAGTTATTTGATTAGATGTGAGACAGTGAGAGTTAGTGGAAAATATTAAAGACATGAAGAGGTGTGGAAAAATGAAAAACACTAACACCTTGTTTGGATGGAGAGTAGAGGAAGGGAGCGAATGGAAAGAAAAGAAAACTTTCCGTTGATCTGTGTTTGGTTGATAAAATTATGTTGGAGGTGAATGGTATAGGAGGTGAAAGGTTTAACCTTATATCATTGTAATTAATAGAATCGGTTTCCCTTCCGATTTAGGGTGTAATGGATGGAAATAAATTTTGTTGCAAATATTTTTAGAAAAAATAGCACAAATGCTCAACCCTGCATCTTACCTATATATTTCTCATACAAGTTTTTTTGTTACAAACCTACAACTACCACCGAATTTCTCATTAACCTTCTGAATTTTAATCAACCAAACAAGAAATAAGACGGAAAGGAAAGTTAAATGTATTTTCTCTCATTAATCATCCAAACACGAAGAGGTTAAATATTGTAATCTTCCTTTCTATTACATTCCATTCCCTTCTATTATTCACCTCCCCTTCCTCTTCTTCTACTCTCCATCCAAACAAGGTGTAAAGAATTGACCTACATAGTTTGTTATAAAACACCGTGTATGATTAACAAAATATGCCACGGTTCATAGAACTAACCATGTATAAATTATAGGGAAGTCGAAGAGACAACTAGACCAACATGCGCAAAAAACCAAGCCTCCTTATCGACATTTATACATGGTTTATTTAGAACACTCTGTAGAACTTGTGACCATACACAGGTTATTTCTTTTAGCAGTGTTAGATTTAAGTATTTAAATTTATTATCAATTTTTTTTTATCAAATTTAATTATATCAAAAGTAGAATATGACAGGTCTCATATATAGATGTTTTATCTCCTTAGATATATTTTTATAGATTACAACCTTTTTCAAGCAAATCAATTCATCGATTCTTATGACTTCTAATGATCAACCTAAGTCTTTAACTGATTTGCTATGAGAAAAACATATCGATTGGGTAGTATGGCCAGATGAGGTATGGGTGGAAGTCCCTGAATTCCCTCCATGATTCGAAGAGTAATATATATTGAGGCGAAGAGGCAAAACCTCTGGTGATCAAGCAGTCACACCCCCTCCCATAATCAAGAAAAATTGGCCATGACCACCATTGTCTGAGCTCTGTCGCAGACTGAAAAGCCACCCACCACCTTAGCCAGAGGCTCCAGGGAAACAAAAAGATGCTTCTATTAATAGTTATTTATGTAATTGCTCTGTTTAATTTCTAGTGTTATTTTGCTCATTTTTAGACAGATTCTTATGCATGTATATGTATAATATTGACTTTCATCTATATATCTTTTGCTTGTTTATGTTGTACTATTTAATCTGTCTATATTTTATTTTTTCATAAGATTTTTATAATTAATGTTATGACAAGCTTCCTTGTTAATTTTCTAGCCATAAACACACATAAATTAATTAATATGATAACATGCATTTATAAAATAAGAATGCAATTGAACTCAAAACACAAATATATACAAATTGAACCAATACAAACAAATTTGAACTAAACGTTCAGTTGATCAAGGCGCGAGTGAATCTAACACGGATTTTGAGAGAAACCTGTATTTGGATATTTATACAAAACATACACGAGTTCTAAACTATTAACCGTGTATAGAGGCCTCGAGTCGTACACGGTTCATTCATAATAAACTGTGTACAAAAATTCGTGACTTTAGCACACGGTTGGGTTTTAAATGACCGTGTGGGTATGTATGAGCTTTCATTCATTACACACTGTTAATATGGAATTTTTTCACATCCGTGTATGATATGCTGTGTATAGTCGCGTTTTCTATACTAGTGTTTCTATGTACCCCTCATAACTTGTGTAGTTTTTTTATTTACTCTTAAAGACTTAGGGCGTGTTCCAGAAGTCAGTTGCGTAGAGGAAGGGGACTGGAAAGGAAGGAAGAGACGAGGGCGACGCTCCCCTCCGCACAGTAAAATCTACACTCCGATTTGGGGTGAACAGTTTCACCAAAGTTATACGTGAAGCTCACATTCGCTCCCCTCCGCACAATGTCTGTTGCCCTCTGCTCCCTCTTTGATTCTTCTCTTCTGGAGCAGGTGAACCCTCCCGATCATGTGTGGTCTGGGCCAGTCTCCCCTTCCCTCCCTTTCCCTTTCCTCTGTTCCCGACCTCTGGAGCACACCCTTAAATTAATTTTATTTATCATTAACTCTTGCAACTCTTTCTTATTTATCCCTCATATAATTAATCTCATGTTAACTCTAATTAAATTATTACAAGACCTTAATTTACCTCTAATTAAAAATTACAAAGTTAAAATTATGCACTTGATGCTGACGCATTAATTTTAATAGTGCAATTTTTTACTAAAAATGTTTTGAAATTTAGTATACATAAGGTGAAAATATAGGATTCATCGTCCATATTCAATTACGCATTTGATGCTAAAATTTTCTTTACTACACTACTACAAAAAAAGAGATTATACATGGACAAAAATGAAGGAGCTACACAGATTTCCTACCGTTTTTAAATCGAGGGTGTACGATTAGTTCAATAACTACACACGGGCATTTGCCCGTGTGCAATTATAACGATTCTACACGGATAACTTTATAAACAGCCGTGTACAAAGACCAGAATGTGTCGCTCTCCATGTTACCGAGCTACACGGATTTCTCAAAACAACCGTGTACGATTCTTTTTATACACGGACTTTTAACTAAAAAACTGTGTAGCTTTCCTCTTTCTACACGGACATTTAGTTAAATGTCCGTGTAGCTCTCCTCTTTCTACACGGATATTTAACTAAATGTCCGTGTAGCTCTCCTTTTTTCTACACGGACTTTAGTTAAATATCCGTGTAGAATTTACATTTTTTTTTTGTATTTTTTGTTTTTGGGCTAACCTCCAGTTTTGCTACATAATTATACAAAATTCATATAACAAGAAATCCATATTTTCCAGATTAGCAAGAAATTCATATTTTTCAGATTAGCCAGAAATCCATATGCAATAAATTATACAATATTCATATACACTAAATTATACAATATTCATATACACTAAATTATACCAAATTATGGAAATCCATATTGAGCATTACAAAATTCCGTTCGAAACCACCTTGCCACATACACCTGACATCGTCGATCTGCTCCTTGGTGTAATGCGGTTGCTTTGTCACATTCTACAATTACAATTTGGTATTAGTTAGTAACAAGAAAAGGTAGATGCAAGACAGTTGTAAATATCAATTGCTATTATATAGGAACAATTAATATGAATTACATACCGAATTTGGGAATTGGAATTGTATTCTTTCGACAAAGTCAAACATGAAAATCATCGTGTAATAAGCGCATTCCCAACCCTCCAACTGTTGCGGGCCCTGAAATTTGCATTTAGCGGCCTATGTTAGAATGACAATAATTTTTTGGACAAAATATGAAATTATAAAATTATAGTGTGCTCACCAGCAACCACTTCCAATTCAACTTAGTTTTCTGGCGCGTGCTATGCAATCCTCCCTCTTTAACATATCTCACAAAAGCCCTTATAAAATTGAGTGAATGTAATTAGCAATTTTTGATAAGCCTCAATTGTATACACTTTCGGTTAATGTTTTACCTCTAAATTGTATCAAATTTCTTGTGTTTTACCCTAGTTTAATAGAGAATTCATTCGAGAACCAAGTTACTGCTGTTGCCTTGTCTAATTTGTAGGAATCAAGCAAAAAGGAGCAATTCTGCGAGTTTGTGCGGGCCGCACAAAATTAAATTCATCCGAAATTAAAAAGTCGGAAATCTACAAGTTTTGCTCAGTCAAGTCAGAGAGTATTGCGGCCAGTCGTGCGGCCTTAAGGAATTCTATGCGGGCCGCACAAACAGAAAATGCGGGCCGCACGAAATCTATGCGGGCCGCACTAAATCTATGCGGGCCGCACAAACCCCTTTTTCCTCCGCGCAGTTTCCGGCCAATTCTCCATTTTGTGCGGGCCGCACGGATTTTGTGAAGGCCGCACCAGCGCCAATTCAGCCTGATTTTGAGGGATCTTCTCATAACTGCTGCCAGATTTCGGGATTGATTAGGGGAGTGACGAAATTGGCTATTAAAGAGGGGAGAGGCAGCAGGAGAAGGGGATCTCTTCTTCCACCTTGCTCCTAAGTTAAGTTCTTATTTTGAAAAAAAAAACCTCTCCATTTTTATTCTCTCCTCTTCACAAGATCAAGAGCTTTTGGATTGACGGTTGAAGGCTTGATTCGAGCGAGCAGACATTGAAGACAAGGGCAGCAAACTAGGAGATTGGTGTATTCTCTTCTCTATTTGTTTATCTAGTTTTTAGTCATGTTTACTCTTTTCTATCTCTTGGATGTTATTGCACCCATGAGGGGCTAGATTCCTCTCTAGGGGCTTAGGCTAAAATCATGAACTTGTATTAGATTCTAGTTTATTTGGATAATATTTCTATGTGATGATTGTTTGTTAATTGTTTGTTCTTGGTGATTTTATAATTCATGTGCTTGAGTAATTTGTGAACTATTAATTAGTGTCCCGCTTGGGTTTAACAAACTTAAGGTGTTAGGATCAAAGAATTGATAAAACCGAATTACTTGCATGAATAATTTTAGGATTAAGATTAGAAATGACCAAATCTATTTCTTAGTCCGGAACCACAAGAACAATGGTTGAATTGAGGCGAAGAACTTAATCGTGAAGCCTCATATTCAATTGGGACACCTAAGTTTGAACCGAATTTTGGTGTGAAGAACTTAATCGTGAAGTGTCGAAATTTGGGAATAAATTAGGCTAAACATAAGGTTATGGTCTAGATAATTAGGATGAGGGACTTAACCGTGAAATCTGAACTATCTAGATATGTCATTAATTCACGAAAGTGACCCTTTTTGACATATTAGGTTTAGAAACCCCAAAATAACAAACATGAATTTAGAAGTCAAATAAATGTGAATTTAATCAAGGGATTGAGAGCCGATAGCCCTTAGATTCCATCTCTTTGATTACAAACTCCTTTTATTATTTTGTTTAGAATTGTTTTGTTTTGTTTCAACTCCAATTCGGGTATTGAACCCACCATTCCAGTTTTCAACAAAACCCCCCCTTTACTTTAATTGCATTATTTAGAATTAATTATTTAAGTAAAAAGTAATTTCTCCCGTTATCTTTGGATCGATACCTATTTTACTACAAGGATAGGTTGTATGCTTGCAACCAATCTATCATTGTGTATTAAGGTTTATAAATTTAAAGCATAGAGTGTATTACAAAATTGACCCACATATTCCAATACCAAAAATACACATCAAGCTTTTGGCGCCGTTGCCGGGGATAACGGATAGACATTAATTTTTGCTTTAAAAATTAGTTCTAGAAATTTTTCTTTTATTTTATTTTCATTTATTTTCATTACTCATACTTTCTCTCTTTCTTTCCACAGCTGTGAACACTGGCACCTGTCACTAGAAGCCAGAAGAACGCGGCAAGTACTTCGTCTACAATGTCAAGAAATCCTCTATTAGGAATGCCTGAGGAACCAGAAGAGGTGGATGCTAGATCTGGAGCTCAAGTCAACAATGATCAACCTCTTCAAAATCATTTCCAAGCCGAAAATGGCAGAAATGAACCTCCGCCGCCTAATCCGAATGACCGCCGACCTATGAGGGAGTTCTTGAACCATCAAGATCCAGACCAACGCTTTGGCTATGTTGCACATGGGGGAACAAACCCCGATTTAAAACCAACTCGTATTCATTTGTTAGGTCAAAACTTGTTTGGTGGTACTTTGAATGAGGATCCTCATTCACATTTGGCAATGTTTGAAGAACATTGCGGCACATTTGCACCAAGGGGTCCTCAACTTGATGCTTTGAAATTGAACTGTTTTCACCTTTCTCTCAGAGATGAGGCTAGGACTTGGTTAAGGTTGTTGAACCCTAGGGTAACTCAAACTTGGCCCGATGTTCAAAGATTGTTTTTAGAAAAGTATTTTCCGCCTTCAAAAACTCAACATTTTAGGGCAAAAATAACTACTTTCAAACAAGGTGATGATGAGTCTTTGAGTGAGGCTTGGGATAGATGGCAAGAACTTTTGCGTTTATGTCCTAATCATGGTATTGATGTATGGCTTTTGTTTCAGTTTTTCTATGCAGGTTGCACATACGCGACCAAAAATCATCTCAATTCGGCTGCTGGAGGAAACTTAGCCAACAAAGATGCAGTAGAAGCTATGGAAATGATTGAGGACATGGCGGTAAGCCAACGCGAGTGGATAGCTGGGAGAGATACGAGAAGGAGCAACACACCTGCTGGTATGATAAAGGTGGATGAGGTAACTTCCCTACAAGCAAAGGTAGAATCTCTCCAAAATCAGATGAAAAAGATGCAGCAGGTAAAAGCTGTAGTTAAGTCCTCTCCTTGTGGTATTTGTGGAGACTCGAACCATGACACAGTTGGGTGTCAATATTCCACAGAGGGTAATGATGAGGTAGAACAAGTCAATGGGTTGTTTTATAATGAGTGTGACAAGAGAAATAACCAATACAACACAAACAACTCTAACACCTACAACCCTAACGCAAGGTATAACCACCCAAACTTTAGGTGGAGGAATGACAATGAGAATTCGAACCAAACTCCGAACCAAAACCAAGGCAATGCAAGCCAATACCAGAACTAAGGTAATGGTAATCAGTACCAAAACCGTCAAGGCCAAGGACCATCTCAATTGTCTAGGTTAGAGAAAATGGTTGAGGGATTGGTAATTTCCCAAAAAGATAGTGCTCATGTTCAGAATGTACAAAATAAAAAGATTGATGAGTTGTCTGATTCTGTTAGAACAGTGAATAGTAGGTTGGACCTTGTGCAAACTCAAGCCATATTGCTTGAGACTCAAATGGCACAACAAGCCGCTTCCACTTCACGCCCTCTAGGCACGCTTCCCGGAAAGCCGGAACACAACCCGAGGGAACATGTACATGCCGTGACCCTTCGAAATGGTAAGCAGTATGATGGACCAGAGATGCCTGTTGAAGAAGGGGCGAAACAACCAATCATTGCACCAGAAACAGCAGAAACAGAGGTTTCTGCGGCCTCTCCTGCGGCCAGTACAGATTTTCCTGCGGCCTGCCCAGATTTTCCTGCGGATCCACCAGAGCTCACAGAAAATCAAAAATCTGGTAAAACTGATCCGAAAAAGGTAAAATCTTCTGAATACGTGCCTCCTCTCAGGTTTGTACCTTTCCCTCAACGGTTGGTGAAAACCAAAATGGACCAACAATTTGCTAAATTCATGGATCACTTAAAGAAAATGAATATTACCATTCCTTTTACGGAAGTCATAACTCAAATGCCGTCATATGCGAAATTTTTGAAAGAATTGTTGTCCAACAAAAGGAAACTCGAAGAGGTAGAAACAGTGGCTTTAAATGCAGAATGTAGTGCACTTGTTTCTCAACATATTAAACTGCCCCCTAAACTCAAAGATCCCGGCAGTTTCACAATTCCGTGCAAAATCAGAGAAACCATTTTTAATCGATGTCTGCTAGACCTTGGTGCTAGTGTTTGTTTAATGCCAAAATCAGTCTATGATAGGCTAGGTTTGGGTGAATTGAAACAAACCAGAATGTCTCTTCAATTGGCAGATAGATCCGTTCGATATCCATCTGGGATTGCAGAAGATGTGATAGTCCAAATTGGTAAGTTTTACGTACCTGTAGACTTTGTGGTAGTAGAAATGGAAGAAGATTCTCACACCCCCTCTTATTTGGGCGTGATTTTCTAACTACAGCAGGTACAAATATTGATGTTTCAGGAGGAAGGATTTCCTTTTCGATTTGTGATGAGAAGGTGGAATTCAATGTTTTCAAATCTATGCAATATCCTTCTAATGATAATGACACAATTTGTAGGATTGATGTCTTGGATACCATTATTGCTGCCCAGACTGATGCGGTAACAAATGGTGAACAGCTGAACGAAAATCTGGACGAGATCTTGGGCGAAAAAGGAGCTAAAACAGAACAAGCTCCTGGCAGCGAGGTTTTGTGCGGGCCGCACGAAATTTTGTGCGGGCCGCAAGAAAGTCCCAAATTGTGTGACAACTCTCATGAACCTGAAACAAATTTGTGCGGGCCACACGAAATTTTGTGCGGGCGCACCAACCCGCAGAAAACCCTGACAGCTCCAATTCTCCCAAACCACCCAAACTTGAACTGAAACCCTTACCTCCCACTCTTAGATACGAATACCTCGGGCCCAATGAGACCTATCCAGTTATTGTCAACTCCGCCCTAACCCAAGATGAAACAAACCGACTTCTCCATGAACTCAAGTTACACAAAAAAGCCATAGGGTACACCATAGATGACTTGACCGGAATTAATCCTAACCTATGCATGCATCGCATCTTGATGGAAGATGATCACAAACCCTCGATTGAAGCCCAAAGAAGGCTCAACCCGAATCTCAAGGAGGTGGTCAAGAAGGAAATTCTCAAACTCCTCGATGCTGGCATCATTTACCCAATTTCTGAGTCCAAATGGGTAAGTCCGGTCCATGTGGTCCCGAAAAAGAGTGGCACAACAGTTACAAAGGGCACGAATGGTGAGTTGATTCCAACAAGGGTAGTGACCGGATGGAGGATGTGTATCGATTATCGCAAGCTCAACAACGCGACACGAAAAGATCATTTCCCACTACCCTTCATTGATCAAATGCTTGAAAGACTCGCTACTCATTCTCATTTTTGCTATTTAGATGGTTATAGTGGTTTCTTCCAAATACCGATACACCCTGATGACCAAGAGAAAACCACTTTTACTTGCCCTTACGGTACTTTTGCGTACCGAAGGATGCCATTCGGTTTGTGTAATGCCCCCGCCACCTTCCAGAGAGCCATGATGGCTATCTTTTCTGATTTGATTGAAAATTCAATGGAAGTTTTTATGGATGATTTTTCAGTTTATGGTACTAGCTTTGATGAATGTTTGATTAACTTGTCTAAAGTTTTAGAAAGATGCGAACGAGTCAATTTGGTGCTCAATTGGGAAAAATGCCACTTTATGGTGCAGCAAGGGGTAGTGTTGGGACACGTGGTCTCATCAAGAGGTTTAGAGGTAGACAAAGCGAAGGTGGAAGTCATTGAAAAATTGTCAAACCCGACAAATGTGAAGGATATGCGAAGCTTCTTAGGGCATTCGGGATTTTATCGCCATTTCATTAAAGATTTTTCAAAAATTTGCAAACCTTTAACAAATTTGACAATGAAGGATGCTGAATTTATTTTTGATGAAAGTTGTGTTGATGCTTTTTGTAGGATCAAAAAGGCCCTTGTTTCGGCTCCCATTCTTCAACCACCAAATTGGGATTTGCCGTTTGAAATCATGTGCGATGCTAGCGATTATGCAGTCGGAGCCGTGCTGGGACAAAGAACCGGCACCAAACCTCACGCCATATCCTATGCAAGCAAGGTCTTAGATGAGGCTCAATTAAACTACACAACCACCGAAAAAGAGCTTCTAGCAGTGATATTCGCCATCAATAAATTTCGACCTTACTTGGTGGGATCCAAGGTGATTGTTTACACAGATCATGCGGCGATTCGATATCTCCTCACTAAAAAGGACGCCAAACCCCGCCTCATCCGATGGATTTTGCTACTCCAAGAGTTTGATTTGGAGATTAAAGACAAGAAGGGTACCGAAAATTCTGTGGCGGACCATTTATCCCGACTCAAACCTGAATCAATAGAAGGCGAACTCCCGATCGATGACTCATTTGCAGACGAACACCTTTGTGCAATTTCAATCTCCGAATTACCATGGTATGCCGACTTTGTAAATTTTCTTGCATGTGGGGTCACACCGCCGGAACTTACTTATCAACAAAAGAAAAAGTTATTGTCGGATGTGAAACATTATTATTGGGATGAACCTTTACTATTTAAATTGGGGATCGATGGGATTCATCGGCGTTGTGTGCCGAAAGAAGAGTTTTCGCAAATTCTATCATGTTGCCACTCTTCCGCCTATGGTGGACATGCATCGACCAATAAAACTGCGGAAAAGGTGCTTCAAGCCGGGTTTTATTGGCCAACCCTTTTCAAAGATGCGAGAGATTTTGTCTTAAAATGTGATAAGTGCCAACGAACCGGCAACATTTCTTGAAAATACGATATGCCTCTTAATGGAATTCTTGAGGTAGAGCTATTTGATGTTTGGGGAATAGACTTCATGGGACCCTTTCCTAGCTCTTGCAACAACAAGTACATTCTTGTCGCGGTCGACTATGTCTCCAAGTGGGTCGAAGCCGTGGCAAGTCCAACCGCCGATTCTGCTGTGGTAAGGAAACTTTTTCAAAAAATCATTTTTCCTAGGTTTGGGGTGCCTCGAGTGGTGATTAGCGATGGTGGCTCTCACTTCATCAACTGCCAATTCGACAATCTCTTACTCAAATACGGTGTCAAGCACAAGGTGGCCACACCTTATCACCCTCAAACAAGCGGCCAAGTCGAAGTTTCCAATCGGGAGATTAAAAGTATTTTGCAAAAGGTGGTGAATGGAACACGGAAAGATTGGTCTCTCAAACTCGATGAAGCACTTTGGGCCTACCGAACGGCCTACAAAACACCCATAGGTATGACTCCTTTTAAATTTGTTTATGGTAAACCTTGCCATTTGCCAGTTGAATTGGAACACAAAGCCTATTGGGCCATCAAGGCGCTCAATTTGGACATGAAAGCCGCCGGAGAAAAACGAATCCTTGATCTTCACGAGTTGGAGGAGTTACGCCTAAATGCCTACGAAAATGCCAAATTATATAAGGAGAAAACCAAGCGTTGGCATGACAAACACATTGCGAGAAGGCACTTCCAGGTAGGTGACACTGTTCTCTTATTCAATTCCCGTCTTCGATTATTTCCTGGTAAATTGAAATCTAGGTGGAACGGGCCATATCAAGTGCAAAGAGTCTATGATCATGGAGCCGTTGAAATTTGAAGCGAGAAAACCAGATCATTTAAGGTGAACGGCCAGCGACTCAAGCATTTCTATCGACACGAAGCAATCGGCGAAAAAGAAATCATGACCCTTGCTGATCCCCCATCTCCGATTTAAGCGTCACTGAGTCGAGCTCTCGACTTAAAACCGAGCGCTTCTTGGGAGGCACCCCAAGTTTTTCTACTTTATTTGTTTTTACCTTTGACACTTTTTCTATTTTCCTGCTACGAAACAGAGAGTTCTGCGGGTGCTTATGCGGGGTTCAATGTTTTTGTGCGGGTCTTTTGTTAAAAAAAAAAAAAAAAAAAAAACTCTTCTGAGTCAGAGAGTTTTGCGGCCTACGGTGCGGGGTGCACCTTGATTTATGCGGGCCGCACGAATCTTCTATGACACCGAAAAAAAAAATAAAAAAAAATAAAAAAAAATAAATTTGTGCGGGCCGCACGAGATGAACAGTTGGCACATTGAATGGGCGCGATTTTTGGAAACCCCCGTTTTTCCTCTTTTAAACCCGACCCCCTCCCTTCCTTTCTCTCCCACCCTTTCTATTTTCGTTTTTTTCCTCTCTACAAACCCTAACTCTCTCCCTCTAACTCCCTCCCTCCCCTTGTAGCCACCCTCTCTCCCTTCTTCTCCACTCCTTTGCAGATCTCCACCACTGCCCTGCCGCCGGCCTCACTACTCCTCTCTCTCACGGTGCCGCTCTCCTTCTATCCCTCTTAGACCCGGTGTCTCTTCGCCTCTACACCGAGTTCTTCGCAACCCCTCTTCGTTTTTCGCTTCCAAAAGGTTAGATTTCTCTCTTTTCCTTCTCTCTTGCTTAGTCTCAACCGATCTACACCACATCTTTTATCTAGTCAGCAATTTTCTCGATTTGTGCGGGTGCCGTGCGGGTACCGTTGGCCGCACGAAATTTTCAGCCGTTTTTCTGTCCATTACTGTAATTTTTGGTTTTGTGCGGGCCGCACGAAATTTTAAACTGCCCGCACAACAGGCCGCACAACTCTCTGTTGCCCAATTTCCCTTTCCGTCGGTGCAACCAATCTCATTCCTGCGGGCCGCACGAAAATTTGTACTGCCCGCACGACAGGCCGCAGAAGTCTCTGTTGCCCCCAAAAATTTGCAATTTTAATTTTTCACTTTTCTTTTCTTTCATTGTGTTACTACACCTTGGTACCGTGTAGCTACACCACCCTTTCTCTCTCATCTATTTTTGCAGATGCCTCCACGAAGAAATCCCAAGCAACAAAAGGGGATTGAAGGGCCCGGCGAATCAAGCGGGCTTAATGAACCATACCAACCACCTCCCCCCTTGCAATCTTACTTCGAGGGTTTCGAGGCAGAACCTTTGGCATTGAAGTACCGCGAGCGTCTCGAACACCTTCTCAACAACCGAGTGCTCCACTCCTCTCGATGGATTGACATCCTTACCCTCCGGGAACTCGGTCTTCTCGACTCTATCAAGATGCTAACCAAACGCATCGGCCTGTGGCACTTTCTATCCTCCCCATGCCAAACTTTCCGAGGCATCACCCTCGAGTTTCTCTCCACATTCGACTTTGACAGGGCCCAGAGTCTCCTCACCTTCCGAATTGGTGGCCAGTTCTTCACAATGACCGCGACCGACCTTATGGGTCATCTCCAACTACCCACCACCGATGCTTACGCTATGAACGAGACATGCACTTTCCAATCCGACATGTCCGAACCCAGTTTCCGAGCCGAACTCATTGATCGGCATTGCGCGCTCAATGCTCAACGGGTTCGCCTCATTAAGCATCCGGCACTCCGCTACATTCAACGTGTTTTGGCACTTACCCTTTTTGGGCGAGGTGAGACTAGCTCTTGCTTTAAAAAGCCCGAAAATTTCTATCTCTATTGTATGTTGCGCAGGAACAACGAAGAGATGCACTTCCAACCTCATTTCGGGTACTACCTCGCCAAGCATCTCCACTCTGTAGCCACCGAGCACCGGACCAACGGCAGCATCTCTTGTGGCGGGGTGATCACCAAAATCGCCCGTGCCTTAGGCGTCAACATTCCGGACACTCCGCTCGAAGGCCCCATCACTCTTGACCTCTCAAGGCTCCAGCACATGCAGCTCCTTCGACGCTCGCCCGACGACACTTTCTAGATAAGTGATGGCCCGGGCGACTATGGCTACCGCTTACCTCTCACCACAGTCCTTGACCCACTGCTGCTTTCCACTTGGAATCTGACGGACGAACCTATCATTTTAGGTCCGGAGGCCACCGCTCATCCACCACCACCTGTTGCGCAAGACGTCCCCGCTCAACCAGCGCTTGCCGGTCCTTCCAACCAAGAACTCATGGACTACTTGGTTGAGATGAACAAAACCTGGACGCAAAACTACTCCGATATCACCTCTCATTTAAACAGCATCAACCTCCGCATGGACTCTTTCGAAGTACCTCTCCACCAAGCCGAGGAAGATGCACAACTAGCACAGTGGTACGCTCAACAAACCTTCGAGAACTCTGGCATCGAACCCAATGAGGAACCGCCCACTCCACCACATGAGCGCCGCCGCCGTCGCCAACGCAATGCAGTTCCCAAGAGGGCAGTCGGCACACCACCGCCGTAGTGAGGCGCCTTAGCCTCCTTTTCCACTTTCGCCTTCTCCACCACTTTGTGAGTTTTATTTTTCTTCCTTTTTATTCCTTCTTGTGTGAATGTTTGCATTGAGGACAATGCTTTGTTTAAGCTTGGGGGGGGAATCGGAAGAAAAATTGTATCTGCATTTAGGACATGTTTAATTTTTCGCAAAATTGCATTTTTAGGCGAGAAATTTGTGTGATTGTTAGAATTAAGGACTTGTTTGAAAATTTTTGGTTATAATTTGGATGACTTTGAAAAATTTGAAATAACCCCATATTTGATCAAAGAATTGCATTGGATGAGATGTTTTAGGATTTTGAAAAAATGAAAAATTGGATTTTATCGAGAAAGTATTTTGAAACCAAGGTATACTTTTCTAATTGGGAAATTGGGATTTACAAATGAAAGAAAGGTTGTAATATCCATAGGTATGAAAGAATACCTTTGGATGCGTGTATTCATGGTATTTTTGCTTAAGTTGATGAAATGATTTTAATGAAAAATTTGTGAAAATTCAACTCGGACTCCGCTTACCTATGTTACGGCGACATGACGTACTTATGGTTATGAGTCCTTGACACTTTGCTCCGCTAGTTCACCCGATAAAATGGCCGAGTTTACACCACAAGTGTGAGTTCATGTCATGGAAGGGTTGAACCAAGAGCATGCAATTGCACTTTTGAATTAAAACGGTTGGGTATGGTTAACTACTCATAACTAGCCGGTTTTGTATTAAGGATAAAGATCATAGTGTCACAAAAATAGCACAAAAAGAAACATAAAATAGAATTTTGCATGCTACCAACACGCGGAAATTTACAACTTTCTAGCCCAAGCTTGGAACAAGCTTGGGGGGGCGAAAAAGATAAATCACCACAAAATGAGGGCATATTTTTGGTGGAAGAATGAAACATTGATAAATCCAAATGATTATTCTTGCAAATATTAAGGCATCTTTGAATATGAAATTTGATTGATCAAGTTGTGGGGTGAATTAAAGTTGATCAAGCAAAGTCCGAATTGTTGATCAAAAGGATTCTCGAAGTTTTTAACGATAGCAAGATCATGTGAATTTTTCGCACTTAGGAACATTCGTGGAATTTGGTTAGTTTAGAAGCCGGACTCATACCTAGGTTTAGATTTTTGCTTGAGGGCAAGCAAGGTTTAAGCTTGGGGGATTTTGATAAGCCTCAATTGTATACACTTTCGGTTAAGGTTTTACCTCTAAATTCTCCATTTTGTGCGGGCCGCACGGATTTTGTGAAGGCCGCACCAGCGCCAATTCAGCCTGATTTTGAGGGATCTTCTCATAACTGCTGCCAGATTTCGGGATTGATTAGGGGAGTGACGAAATTGGCTATTAAAGAGGGGAGAGGCAGCAGGAGAAGGGGATCTCTTCTTCCACCTTGCTCCTAAGTTTTATTATAAAAAAACCTCTCCATTTTTATTCTCTCCTCTTCACAAGATCAAGAGCTTTTGGATTGACGGTTGAAGGCTTGATTCGAGCGAGCAGACATTGAAGACAAGGGCAGCAAACTAGGAGATTGGTGTATTATCTTCTCTATTTGTTTATCTAGTTTTTAGTCATGTTTACTCTTTTCTATCTCTTGGATGTTATTGCACCCATGAGGGGCTAGATTCCTCTCTAGGGGCTTAGGCTAAAATCATGAACTTGTATTAGATTCTAGTTTATTTGGATAATATTTCTATGTGATGATTGTTTGTTAATTGTTTGTTCTTGGTGATTTTATAATTCATGTGCTTGAGTAATTTGTGAACTATTAATTAGTGTCCCGCTTGGGTTTAACAAACTTAAGGTGTTAGGATCAAAGAATTGATAAAACCGAATTACTTGCATGAATAATTTTAGGATTAAGATTAGAAATGACCAAATCTATTTCTTAGTCCGGAACCACAAGAACAATGGTTGAATTGAGGCGAAGAACTTAATCGTGAAGCCTTATATTCAATTGGGACACCTAAGTTTGAACCGAATTTTGGTGTGAAGAACTTAATCGTGAAGTGTCGAAATTTGGGAATAAATTAGGCTAAACATAAGGTTATGGTCTAGATAATTAGGATGAGGGACTTAACCGTGAAATCCGAACTATCTAGATATGTCATTAATTCACGAAAGTGACCCTTTTTGACATATTAGGTTTAGAAACCCCAAAATAACAAACATGAATTTAGAAGTCAAATAAATGTGAATTTAATCAAGGGATTGAGAGCCGAAAGCCCTTAGATTCCATCTCTTTGATTACAAACTCCTTTTATTATTTTGTTTAGAATTGTTTTGTTTTGTTTCAACTCCAATTCGGGTATTAAACCCACCATTCCAGTTTTCAACAAAACCCCCCCTTTACTTTAATTGCATTATTTAGAATTAATTATTTAAGTAAAAAGTAATTTCTCCCGTTATCTTTGGATCGATACCTATTTTACTACAAGGATTGATTGTATGCTTGCAACCAATCTATCATTGTGTATTAAGGTTTATAAATTTAAAGCATAGAGTGTATTACAAAATTGACCCACATATTCCAATACCAAAAATACCAATTGAATTATTATTAATTGCTTACTTATTGGCATAAGAGAAGATATCTTTGCACTTGTTACCTGGGATCTTTCCTTTGGGCTTACAAGAATCAACGATTATGCTCGTATTTAGGTAAGGCACAATGATAATCAAACACCAGTGTTTGCTGTGGGAGGATAAAAATTATAGTACTTTAGCATATAATAGTGACACGAGTGTTTGCTAATATAAACAATACATAAGCTAAGGTTAGAATTAACCTCTGGTGGTATGGCATGATAATGAATTTCTTCTCCTCCTCCATAGCACGATGCATCGCTGAACACATGTACTCGATAGCCATATCCGGATAATATCTCAGGGACGTGGCACTCACTCTCTCGGGGTCCAGAAATATGCACAAGCTCTTCTTTTGTACCATCTCATTACAGTTTCGGATTAGCTTCTTGAAAACTCATCATTTTACATTAGAATATATATTTGAGTTCTATACAATAATGAAAATAATTTTTGGTCACTAACATGAGGAAAATGGTGATGAATGACACATCGAGCCATTTATCGGATGACGAGTGGTGGAGAAGGTCCTTGAAGTCTTTGAACGACAGCATGAGATCCCTGCCTTCGTGTAGAAACATCCCAAGTGGGACAGGAATGATGATATCCTTCATGCCTTCGGGTGCCGACATCAAGTGGTCGTGGAGAAGGCGCAAATCCTCAGGCAAACGGCTGTATTCTTCATCGGTGACCATAGGACGGTCTGGTGATCCTGGCGTGTCAGCCCCGACGTCGCAAGCCACAATAGTCCGTACCGGTGACATCATCTCCTCGTGTCTGCATCAAAATTAACTAACCTTCTTCAAGTATTTGAAAAATAATGATTTGAATGTAACAAAAGCAATGGATTATTTAGAGATTACCTGATGCAAAATAATCTGACTCTTGGGCCATTGGACAAATGACCTCCGGGCATCATCAAGAACAAACATTTTGCCGGTACTCGCAGGAAGAGGTACGCGCCCCCATCCCTCCATGACTAAGTCAACTTGCATGCATGCATGGTCGGGCCTTAGCTGAGCATGGTGTTACACCAAAAGGTATAGTACAAAGTTTCAGTACAGTAAACTGCACTTTTTAACCTTCAATACACTTTTCGGTTCAGACTGCAAGTATACAATCCTATCGAGTAGTATAAATTCGGGTATCGATCACAGGGACGGTTCAAGTCTTAACTAGATTTCTACCTAAATTAAATAAAGACTAGAAGTTGGAAAAGGTTGGTTTTGGTTTTTATAGTTCCTAACAATTCAATGACAGTAATTAAATGCAAGAAAGTAAATCAACTTGGTTTAAATAAGAAGTAAAAGGCGTTTCCAGGGTTATGACTTCATCTCAGTTTTGCCTCGAGGTACCCGGTCCGTGTAGTGTCCTACACGGGCCGTGTCCAATGTACACGGGCCGGGTACTGTCGTACACGGTCCGTGCGGCTCTCGAGTGAATGCAGCAGTTATTGTTTCTTAGTGTTGTTCCTTTGTGTAGGGTTCTACTGACCAGACCTAATGTTCCTAAACCTCAACTGTCGTCTGTTGGTTCATTAACTTGGTATGGAATTGCAATATGTGCCCTCGTTGGGTTCTAGACCTCAACTGTCGTATGTTGGTCTGAATTACCTAGTTGCTTGTTTGGTATACTAAAGGTAACCTCATTCCGTCGATATGAGGAAATGTTCACCTGTCGGCTACTACTTGGTTTCACCTTCCGGATCACTAATCCTACCTCATGTACTTAGTTTGGTTGAGAGATTATAAGGGCCAAAGTACCTTCTAGATGTGCGCATTCATCTAGTGGTAAACCAATAAAAATCAAACAACTTAGACTAAGCAATTAAATCAAACACAATCAAGCAAACACAAATTTCAACAAAAGAATCCAACAACTAACATGCAAAACAAAACATTCGATTACATCACAACCCTAGAAACTAAAAGTCTACTCTAACATGATTAAAAAGCAAATAAAACAAATAAAGATAAAGGAATTCATAGAAAAACTCGAAGAACAATGAAGATCCGTCGAAGACTCGCGTCTTTCGCTTCTCAACTTCGTCTCCAAGCTAGCCGCCAAGTCCAAACCCTAGGAATTGCTTCTCTGCTCCAGAATACCCCTCTGGTGCAAGAAATCCCGCTTATATGCTTTTCTGGCCGACCTTCCATCAATTAGCCTTGTTTCCAAATTCTAAATTTGTTTCCAGAAATGCTTGACACGGCCCGTGTGGAATTCTACACGGACCGTGTGCCTGTGTTCTTCCTGCGGTCGAGTCAGCGGTTGGAAATGCTTGACACGGCCCGTGTGAAATTCTACACGGACCGTGTACCTGTGTCTCTAGCTCAGATTGTAGATCTTCTCGCAAGCTTTCCGAAAAGTGGTTATACACTCAAAACGGAGTTACGAGTCAAAACTTATGACCGTTTTAATTTCAGGTGCTGAGATTGGTGTCCTGGTCGTGTCTGTGGTCGGGCAGAGGGTTGTACGGTCCGCATAAGAAGGTACAAGGACCGTATATAAACCTTCAAATTCCATATTCTTCCTCGGTTTCACCTGTTTTCTGCAAAGTAAGAGCAAATACGCAGCAGTACCACATTCTATAGATATTCAATGAAATAAACACGATTTGACAGTTCTAAACACAGGTTTTGGTACAAAATACAGGTCGGAATATAGATAAGTTTGCGAGATATCAAATTCCCCCAAGCTGAAGTCTTGCTTGTCCTCAAGGAAAAACCCCAACTTAGGTACCGGGTTGGACTTTTAAACTTTCCTAAATGCAAGTTAAGATCCTAATTGTGAAAAACTTACATGAACTGCTATTATCATTAACCTCGAGAATCATTTTGGATAACAACTTGGACTTTCCTCGATTAATTTTGATTCACCCCACAAATTGACTAATCAAACTTCATATTCTGAGATGCTTTGATATTTGCAAAAACTAGTTACCCGAATTGATCAATCTTTCATTCTTACATTGAAACTATGCCCTCATTTGTGGTGATTTTCCTTTTTTGCCCCCCCAAGCTTGGAACAAGCTTAGGTTAGAAAGTCGCGAACTTCGTGTGTTGATATATGCAAAAGTTTTTTTTTGAAAGTTTTCGAGCTCAAAGGCATCCCGTCGGATTGTGCCAGTACTCATTGTTTCCTTCTAAATGTGGGAGACGAGCTCAAAGGCGCCCTTTAGGACTTATTGCCAGTACTCTTATTTTCTCCATCTTTTCGTTTGTTTTAATTCATTTGCATATATCATGAATACACACATCCAATGGTATTCCTTCATACCAATGGATATCCCAATCATCTTTCTTTAATTGAAAATCCCGGTTCCCTATTTTAAAAGGCACAGTTCAGTTTCAAAATGTTATTTCAGTACAATTCAAGTTTTCATCTTTTCAATTTCTCAAAACTTCCCATCCTAAGCAGTTCTTTGATCAATTATAGGGTTATTTCCAATTTCTCAAAGTCATCCAAATCATAACCAAAAAATTTCAAACAAGTCTTTAATCCTAGCAGTCACACAAATTTATCACCTAAAAATGCAATTTTTTTGAAAAATAAACATGAACTAAATGCAGATACAATTTCTTCTATTCAACCCCCCCAAGCTTGAATGAAGCATTGTCCTCAATGCTTGAATTCACACAAGAAAGAGTAAATAAAAGAAAACATGAAAACTTACAGACATGAAGCGAGAGGTGGGTCGGGTGGAACTGGGAGGAGCACCCACTTCTGAGGTACACGGACCACGCGATTAAACTCTTGCATCAGAAGAATCCACATGATTTCTCTAAAGACCTTGATCGAGCACCTGATCGCGCCTATGTGAGCTTTCAATTTCTCCAAGAGCATGGCAATCTGATCAAGTTTGAGATCTGCACTTATGATCACAGCACAAGATTTATCTGGGTCCAGGAACTCATACCTGAGGTTAGCTGGGAGAGGCTTGACCTCAGGAGTCGGCTGCTCTGTCTGGACTGTTGCACGGCCCGTGTGATCTTTGTACGCCCCGTGTGCTATCTCCAGCTCCTCTGGTTGTGGTGCACGGTCCGTGCAAGATGCATGCGGTCCGTGTGTCAGTTCCCCCAGGTTGTCAGCCTCATTCTGCACGGTCCGTGTAGATTCTGCACGGTCCGTGTTCTCAGTAGTCTTATTGGTCTCGGCTGGTTGTGTGGGCTCTGCACGGTCAGGGTGCTCAGTTTCTGCAACAGGTGGGGTCGGCACGGTCCGTGTAGAGTCTGAACGGTCCGTGTGGTTGGCAGTTGAGTCGATGGGCATGACAGGTCCTTGGTAATGAGTCTCATTTCGCAGAGTTATAGCTCTTTCCTCTCCTATGGGGTTGATCTCTGGTTGACTGGGCAGCCTTCCAGGAGATGGTTGACTAGAGGTAATTTGGTGACTCATTCGCTCCATTATCAACTTATTCCGAGCAGTAAAAAAGGTAAGCTGGGCACTGATTGCTTGCATCTGCTCGAACATCATCTGATTCATCTTCCCTTGCTCGTGCATGAAGTCGCTCATAGCGGGATCAATGTACGGCTCGGGTGGATCGGATTGATATGCATGGTTGTTCGAGTTGTAGAAGTTGTGATTGTTGATGCTGCTCGAGGGATTGTTGAAGGGTGGTCTCGGAAAGTGAGATGATTTGTTGCTGAGATAGTTGATCTGCTCAGTTTCCTCACCCCTTCCTTGATTGATATCTGCCTTCACACTCATCATGTCCAATGCCCTCTTCATGGCATCCAGTTTGCAAGACAGTGCAGTGATTCGATCGACCTCGTATTTGCCGCTTCCTCCTCGAAAATTGTCGCGGCTGGACCACTGTTGGTTTGTCGCCATGTTATAAATCAGATCCATGGCAGCCTGTTCATGTAGAGAGAGAAAAATAAAGAAAAAGATACAAGTTAAAATCTAGATTAAATAAAGTAAGCAAAAATCCAGAAAATAAATGATGCCGTCCCCGGCAACGGCGCCAAAAACTTGTTACACCAAAAGGTATAGTACAAAGTTTCAGTACAGTAAACTGCACTTTTTAACCTTCAATACACTTTTCGGTTCAGACTGCAAGTATACAATCCTATCGAGTAGTATAAATTCGGGTATCGATCACAGGGACGGTTCAAGTCTTAACTAGATTTCTACCTAAATTAAATAAAGACTAGAAGTTGGAAAAGGTTGGTTTTGGTTTTTATAGTTCCTAACAATTCAATGACAGTAATTAAATGCAAGAAAGTAAATCAACTTGGTTTAAATAAGAAGTAAAAGGCGTTTCCAAGGTTATGACTTCATCTCAGTTTTGCCTCGAGGTACCCGGTCCGTGTAGTGTCCTACACGGGCCGTGTCCAATGTACACGGGCCGGGTACTGTCGTACACGGTCCGTGCGGCTCTCGAGTGAATGCAGCAGTTATTGTTTCTTAGTGTTGTTCCTTTGTGTAGGGTTCTACTGACCAGACCTAATGTTCCTAAACCTCAACTGTCGTCTGTTGGTTCATTAACTTGGTATGGAATTGCAATATGTGCCCTCGTCGGATTCTAGACCTCAATTGTCGTATGTTGGTCTGAATTACCTAGTTGCTTGTTTGGTATACTAAAGGTAACCTCATTCCGTCGATATGAGGAAATGTTCACCTGTCGGCTACTACTTGGTTTCACCTTCCGGATCACTAATCCTACCTCATGTACTTAGTTTGGTTGAGAGATTATAAGGGCCAAAGTACCTTCTAGATGTGCGCATTCATCTAGTGGTAAACCAATAAAAATCAAACAACTTAGACTAAGCAATTAAATCAAACACAATCAAGCAAACACAAATTTCAACAAAAGAATCCAACAACTAACATGCAAAACAAAACATTCGATTACATCACAACCCTAGAAACTAAAAGTCTACTCTAACATGATTAAAAAGCAAATAAAACAAATAAAGATAAAGGAATTCATAGAAAAACTCGAAGAACAATGAAGATCCGTCGAAGACTCGCGTCTTTCGCTTCTCAACTTCGTCTCCAAGCTAGCCGCCAAGTCCAAACCCTAGGAATTGCTTCTCTGCTCCAGAATACCCCTCTGGTGCAAGAAATCCCGCTTATATGCTTTTCTGGCCGACCTTCCATCAATTAGCCTTGTTTCCAAATTCTAAATTTGTTTCCAGAAATGCTTGACACGGCCCGTGTGGAATTCTACACGGACCGTGTGCCTGTGTTCTTCCTGCGGTCGAGTCAGCGGTTGGAAATGCTTGACACGGCCCGTGTGAAATTCTACACGGACCGTGTACCTGTGTCTCTAGCTCAGATTGTAGATCTTCTCGCAAGCTTTCCGAAAAGTGGTTATACACTCAAAACGGAGTTACGAGTCAAAACTTATGACCGTTTTAATTTCAGGTGCTGAGATTGGTGTCCTGGTCGTGTCTGTGGTCGGGCAGAGGGTTGTACGGTCCGCATAAGAAGGTACAAGGACCGTATATAAACCTTCAAATTCCATATTCTTCCTCGGTTTCACCTGTTTTCTGCAAAGTAAGAGCAAATACGCAGCAGTACCACATTCTATAGATATTCAATGAAATAAACACGATTTGACAGTTCTAAACACAGGTTTTGGTACAAAATACAGGTCGGAATATAGATAAGTTTGCGAGATATCACATGGTGTACACTTGGGGCTCCTGGAAGTACAACGCCCTTAGCAACGGTCAGAGGAACACTACCCTGCCACAGGACGAGGTCGCATGCTCTGGGGTCCTGCAATTATAAAAAAGTTGTTACTTTTTAATGGTGCGATATTGTCTAACAAGGTTATAAATAGGTATTAATTACCTTTAGACTATGAACAAGTAGTGATTACCTTTAGATTTTCCAAATCGTCTAAGGCCCAACTCCCGAATGCTTGGCTACTTCGCCGAACTCCCGGTGAAATAGGAGGTGGTTGCTCGGATTGCTGCGCAAGAGATGAAAACTGGTTCAACAACCTTGATTCCATCTCAGCCAGCTTTGCATCGTACTCTTTGCTGACCTCCGCGGGTACTTGCGCAACTATCTCGTCTTTATTAACTTTGGCATGAGATTTTCTTCGAGGTTTTTGTCCCTCCACTCGAAACACCTCTTTCCAGCCCCTGTAGGCCCCTACACCCCTTACCCGACCCGTGTGTTCTGGATTCTCGAGCGCTGCGGCCAAGGAATCATTTTGTCTTTCGACCCTCCGGGCACCCGAATTGACCTCCTGCTCCACCTCCAACTGTTAATAGAAAAATTAGTTATAGCAAAAGACCAAGTGATGTACATTCAGAGTTATAATTTCGTTTGAATGACACAAAGTTATAACAAAGGACTCTTACCATTCTCTGAGCCACGGGTTGCAATTTCTTTGGGAGTACTATCCTCCCGTCAACGGTTAACTCGGATCTACCCATGAGCCAATCTTGGCCCCTAAGATTTTGAATCCTAACCACGGGTGAGTCAGAAACTTTGTTTTGCTCCAGTACTGTCCTCCATTCTGCCGACTTACCCTCGTAACCACCTGACCCTAAATGGTGCGGATACTTGTTCATGGCAACGATCCTCCTGCCTTCGGCACTTTTTTTCTTCACAAGTGCAAGAAAATCAATTATTTTTAGAAAGATAATTGAAGATCGAGAAAAAACAAAAACTACTTTGGATAATGTTATATACCTTGAACTCTTCTGTCGACTTCAAAGCTTGAAACTCCTCCCACACCTCTTGTGTTAGCCAAGTATAGTATCCTACCGGATTTCTCCCTCTCTCCATGAAATCCATCTTCAACGTGCTCTTGAATTGCTTCCAACCTTCATTCATTATCCTCAAAGTCTTAGCCTTTGGGGTATCGCTCTGGATGTTCCACTAAGCCTGATTGACACCAAATTTACTGTATTTAAGTTCATGTACAACAATGAAAATAAATCAAAGAGTTGTTAGGTACTTTACCTTCACCATGTTCCACCATTCGTTCTTATCCTCTTTATCAAACTGATTCCATCTCTCTACAAGGATACTTGCCTTTTGCTACCAAATTGCAACACCAATTTGAGTACGCCATTCAATTTGGACCCTGCGCACGCCCGTCTGCCGTGAATCGAATTTCCAACTGCTTCTTCTCGGATGTGCTTGTGCACATTGTCGGACCTCTTTTCCTTCTTTCTGATGGGGCAGTAGCTTGTTGATCCTCTTCTGCCATCATATCTACTTGCTCACCCTCAACCGACATGGTTCTGCCATGAAAAGAAATATTAAAAGAAATATTATATAAACACCAAACAGGACTAGCATATTTCATTAAGGAAAGTATGGTACCAGCACCCTTTTGTCACCCTTTTGCAAATGGAAAGAATTAGTTTCTTCATATATGCACATTAAGTTATGCACATTAAGTAATGGACCTATGTGCAAAATGAACACCACAGTAAAATGGAGGACTTCAAAACACACAAAATGGACCTTAATTTCATATTTTTATAATTTTAATTCGATTTTATATAAATTTCCAAAGTTCAGCCTCTTCAAAATGAAAATTCTGCACCTTTAACAGCAGATTTTACCATTTAAAAAGGTGAACTTTAAAAAATCATATAAAATTGAAAAAAAATCAGAAAAATATGAAATTTGTGTCCATTTTGTGTGTTTTGGAGTCCTCTGTTTGTTGGTCAAGTTATAATCTTGTTTTGGTCCCGGCATTGATCTGCACTGATCAATTTACCAGCAGAGGTCATTTTGGCCGTTTGGAGTACATTTCACTACTTTGCACATAGGTCCTCAAATAATGTTGAGATAAAAAAATAAATTAAATAAGGCACTACTTCAGAAATTAACAAATATGTCACTAACTGCAGAAATTAAATAGGTCACTACATTGCACATAGGTCACTACTTTAGAAATTCAAAATAAATTAAATTGAAATTATGTTACACTTTGAGTTTCCCAACATATATATTCCACAACAAGGCAGAACAGCACAGCAAAACAAGCAAAATAAAAATAAAAATCAGTACCAGTATCGGCACAGCAAGGCAGAGGCGGCGACAATGAGCACAGCACAGCACAGAGGCGGCGGAGAGGGTGACAGAGGCGCGCTAAATGAAAATAATTACCGGTGGCTCAATGGACCTAGAGGCCGGAGTGGTGGAGTGGTGGCAGTGGCCGGAGAGATTTTGGAGATTTTGGAACTCAAGCGGCGCGACTTATGAAAAATTTAGAAGAGAAGGCTTTCGAATTATATTGTATTACTCTTTCTACACGGATTATTAAGTAAATGACCGTGTACAATTCCCTTTTCTACACGGACAAATAATTAACTATCCGTGTAAAATGCCCCTTTCTACACGGATTTTTAGTTAATAGTCTGTGTAGCTCTCTTCAATTTATACACGGTTTTATAGTAAAATCTGTGTACAATGCCTATTTCTACACGTATTATTAACTAAAAGTCCGTGTACAAAAAGTTCAAAAATAATACATTGGGTTTCTTTTTATTTTTTATATTATTTATACTAATAATAAATTAACTAAAATAGTATATCACATCTAATATTTAAAAACTTATACTAATATTAACTAATACCCGGTTTTTTTTTAATATTATTAATATTTGAACTACTATTTGAACTATAGATATTTAATATTACTAATATTTAAAAATTACTACTAACATGTTATATTTTATTTTTATTATTTAATATGGTCACTAATATTTTGAAAACTAATACTAATATTTGAACTAGAAATTTTTTATTATTATTAAAAAAAATGAACTAATATTTGAACTAGAGAAATCTAATATTTCATATTTGAACTACAAATATTTTATTTTTAATATTTAATATTTGTACTAATATTTAAAATCTAATAATAATATTTGAACTAGAAATGTTTTATTATTACAAAGTTGTTTCTAAAAAAGAAATATTATTAATATTTGAACTAATATTTGAAATATAGATATTTAATATTACTAATATTTAAAAATTACTACTAATATGTTATATTTTATTTTTATTATTTAATATGGTCACTAATATTTTGAAAACTAATACTAATATTTGAACTAGAAATTTTTTATTATTATTAAAAAAAAAAACTAATATTTGAACTAGAGAAATCTAATATTTGATATTTGAACTACAAATATTTTATTTTTAATATTTAATATTTGTACTAATATTTAAAATCTAATAATAATATTTGAACTAGAAATGTTTTATTATTACAAAGTTGTTTCTAAAAAAGAAATATTACAAGTTTCAATTTTAAACAAAAAATAAATATTACACACCGGCTTTTTTTCCTCCTTTTCAACAGTGAGGGCCCATAATCCTTCATTGTGGTCGGATCGCATGTAGTTTGCTTCGTCGTTTTCTTCAATTGTTGCTACCTCAGGTTGCATGTCAGCACAAAATGGAGGTATTTCGTTGAACTGGTCGTACTCGTCTTCATCGATGACATTTTCTACCCCGACAATCCTTCTTTTTCTAGATAGGACGACGCTCCACCTATCATCACTCGGGTCAGTGGCATAAAAGACTTAGGTGGCTTGCTTGGCGAGTATAAATGGATCATCAACATATCCAACTTTGTTAAAATCAAGGAGTGTGAACTCGTCGTTATCAACTTTAACACCTCGGTCTTCGACCCATTGACACCGAAACAAGAGAATGCTTAGGAGAGGATTGTAAACGAGCTCCCAAATTTCTTCAATAACGCCATAATATGACTTTGATGCTATTACAGCCCGGCCATCTCCGGATCTACTGAATTCTTGAGATGTCGCCACCAACGTCACCCCACTATTTTGCATCGTGCTCTTCTCACTTTGCCGTTTAGTGTAAAAAGTATATCCGTTAATTTCGTATCCTTGGAATGTTCTGACAACAATTTGGGGTCCTTCGCCCAGCAGTCTAACAATTTCAGGTACGGGGTGTGACTTCACTCTTTCTTTCAGCCATCCTATAAAAGAACGATTATGCTCGTTAGTAAGCCACTTCTGACTTCTCGTATAGTTCTATTGTTGAAGGATTGTCATGTGCTCATCTATGTAGGGAGCAACATCTGTCATGTGTTGTGGTACAATAAAATGTGCCTTCTGTAGATCATTTATATCAGCAACTATGGCTCTCAACCCAATTGTCCCGACTCCTTGGAGCCTTCCCTCGTATCGAGATTTTGGAACGCCAATAGGATCCACACCGGCCATGTAGTTGGTGCAAAAATCAATCACCTCTTCTGTGGAATATCCTTCTATAATGCTACCTTCGGGTCGATGTCGGTTCCTTACGTACTTTTTCAAGATACCCATGTATCTCTCGAATGGATACATATACCACAGGAACACGGGACCACAGATCTGAATTTCTCTCACAAGATGAACAGCAAGGTGAACCATAACATCGAAAAAAGATGGCGGAAAATACATCTCAAGTTGGCAAAGAGTAACGACGACCTCCTTTTGCAAAGAGTCCAATTTTAAAGGGTCTATCACTTTGGAATTGATTGCATTGAAGAAAGTACAGAACTTCGTAATAGTTTCCTGAACGTGCTTTGGTAAAATTCCCCGAATTGCAACATAAATCATATGTGTCAGTAAAACATGACAGTCGTGGGATTTCAGACCAATCAATTTCAGGTCCTTCATCGACACCAGCTTCTTAATATTCGAGGAATATCCCAATGGGACTTTAATACTATGAAAACATTCCCAAAAGCTTGTTTTTTTTTTTTTTGACATTGTGCACAATGCAGGGGATAGGTATGTGCGTTTCCCTTTCTCCTGCGGTGCAAGCTCGGTCGTATTCCCATTTCTACCATGTCTTTCCGAACTTTCATACCATCTTTAGTCTTCCCCTTAATGTTCAATAATAAACCAATTAAACTGTCGTAGACATTTTTTTCAACATGCATGACATCTATGCAATGTCTCACTTCTAAATATTCCCAGTACGGTAGCTCCCAAAATATGGACCTCTTTTTCCAAATATTCTTCGGTGGTGCTTCGGCACATTTTTCAAAAACAACATCAAGGTTTTTTACCCGATTGAAGACACTCTTCCCGTCTAATGGACGACGGGCCACTCCAAGCTCAATTTTCTCGTTGAATGCTCTCTTCTTCTTACGGTATGGGTGATTAACAGGAAGAAACCTACGATACCCCATGAAAACATTCTTTTGACAATTTTTCAACCTCAGCACCTGCGTGTCATCTTCACAGATAGGGCACGCTTTTGCTCCTTTACAAGTGTAACCTGATAAATTCCCGTACGCGGGGAAATCATTTACGGTGCAAAACACCATGGCCCGCAGTTGAAAGACCTCTTTGCTGTACGCATCCCAGACCGGGACGCCATCACGCCACAATTTTTGGAGGTCCTCAATTAATGGTGCGAGATATACATCTATGTCATTTCCGGGTTGTCTGGGTCATTGGATTAGTAATGACATCATTATATATCTGCGTTTCATGCACAACCAAGGAGAAAGATTATAGATGGATATAAAAACTGGCCAAGTACTGTGCCGACTGCTCAAGCTTTCAAACGGGCTCATTCCATCTGTGCTCACCACAATTCTAAGGTTTCTCATTTCAGAACCAAATTCTTTGAAATGTCTATCAATGTTTATCCATTGAGGAGAATCGGCCGGGTGCCTTAGTTTACTGTCTTTTTTGCGCTCTTCTTCATGCCAACGCAATAATTTCGCATCCTTGGAATTCGCAAACAACCGTTTGAATCTCAGTATTATCGGCAAATACCACAACACCTTAGCCGGAAACCGACCCTTTTTGTCCTCGTTACAATCATCAGTGTCCTGGTCCTTACGTTTATACCGTGAAACACCGCATTTAGGACAAACATGCATGGCCTCGTACTCGTTATGGTACAATACACAATCATTCGGACATGCATGTATTTTTTCGATCTTCAACCCCATTGGACATATCAACTTTTTCACCTGATATATTGTTCCGGGTAACTCGTTATCTGGGAGCATTTCTCGTAAAAGCTGTAATAAGGACGTGAAACTCTTATCGCTCCAACCATTGTCTGCTTTTAAGTTTAATAATTTCAACACAGCTGATAGTTTCGTAAATTTGGTACACCCGGGATACAACTGCTTTTTGGAATCATTAGACAAATTTTGGAATTTATCATAATTTTTATCACTAATTTCATCTTCCGCATCACGAAACATTTCCTTCAGATTTTCAATAAACTCGTGTTTTACATTTTCATCAAAATTCATCTCCAGCTCATCATCGTCGTTTCCAGGTTAAACATTATCAAAAGTTTCAACATCCTCATAATTCTCGTTCCAATCAAGTTCAAAATTATCAAAAATTTCTACATTCTCATCATTCAATTCACAATGATTAAAATCTTTATTGGTACTACTACTTTCACCAAATTTCTCACCGTGCATGATCCAACATGTATATCTCTTCTTAAATCTCCGACAAATTAAATGAGTTCTAATTTCTTCGGAGTTCACAAATCTTAAAATATTTTTACAATCTCTACAAGGACACAAAATGTCTTCTTATTTTTTCTTCACTCTATACCTCTCAGCAAATTTTATAAACTCATCAACGCGAACTAAATATTCTTCACTGTCACGTCGCAATTCATACATCCAACTTCAATCCATCTGTAAATTAAATTAAAAAAATGATTTGATCAATTAATCATGCATGGTCAACATTTAAATTGTACCAAATTTTGGATTTACAAAGGGCCGATTTACAATCCTAACCCTCTCTTTGAATATTATGTCCCATATGTGAACACATATTAGCGAGATTTAATTAGTATTTGAGAAAAATTCGGCAGCATTTCCCCTTAACTTCTCAAGTATGCGTACGAACCACATACTCATAGGAGCAATAAGAGAAAATACTGTCGAACTTTCCTCAAATACTAATTAAATCCTGCTAATATGTGTTCACATCATAAATGAGACACAATATTCAAAGAGCAGTCCCAAACGGGGACTGTCCAAAATTAATCCCTATTGGATTAATTTTGAACGGGCATGGACCTAAAAGCATCTATAGGTCGGTTAGTGGACCACAATACACTAATTATTTACATTATCTAATTAAGAATTAAATCAAGCATGCATGAATATATTACACACCTAATTAAATAAGCAATAATAATTAATGAACAGAAATTTAGAGAGAGAAAAGGAAAATATGTATATACTAACCTTAGAAAGATAGAGAGGAGAAAATAAAAACTTCAAAGATGTCAGATTCCAGCTGCTAGCCTTTGCAGAAATCAGATCAGTTCAATACAGAGAGAGAGTATTAATTACTTGATCAAAACGGCGCTGGAAGGAGAATGCCTCTCGAAGAGATGGGGCCCTTTTATACTGCACAAAACCCTACAAAGCCTTTTCTACACGGATTTATACTTAACAATCTGTGTAGCTCTCTCACAATTTATACACGGTTATTTATTAAAAAATCCGTGTAGCATTACCTTTATACACGGATATTTGATAAAAAAACCGTGTAGCTATCTAACCATTCTACACGGACATTTAACTAAAAAACCGTGTAGCTCTCTTACTATTTCTACACGGATTTATTATCAAATATCCGTGTAGCTATTCATACACGGATTTTAGTATAATATCCGTGTAGCTCTCTCAATCTTTTCCACACGGTTTTCCTTCCACACGGATTTTTGATCCCTAATAAACCGTGTAGCTCTCTCAAACAATTCTACACTGATTTATAACTAAATGTTAGTGTATAATTCCCCCATATTTTTTGGCCTTTCAAAAATTCATATTTGACACACGGTTTTTATATAAAATTAGAAAAACTGTGTACAATGTGCAGTGTAGAATTAGCTTTTTTGTAGTAGTGCTTTTTTTTGTTTTCTTTTTAAAGTAAGTTTGTAATTATTAATTAGGGACAAACCACTACTACAAAAAAGCTAATTCTACACTGCACATTGTACACGGTTTTTCTAATTTTATATAAAAACCGTGTGTCAAATATGAAATTGTGAAAGGGTTAAAAATATTGAGGAATTATACACGGACACTTAGTTATAAATCAGTGTAGAATTGTTTGAGAGAGCTACACGGTTTATTAGGGCGAAAAAAGCCGCGTGGAACGAAACCGTGTGGAAAAGATTGAGAGAGCTACACGGATATTATACAAAAATCCGTGTATGAATTGCTACACGGATATTTGATTAAATAACCGTGTACAAATATTAAGAGAGCTACACGGTTTTTAGTAACATATCCGTGTACAAATATTAAGAGAGCTACACGGTTTTCTTATCAAATATCCGTGAATAAAGGGTTATTGTACACGGCTTTTTTAATAAATAACCGTGTTTAAATTGTGACAGAGCTACACGGATTGCTAAGTATAAATCCGTGTAGAAAATCCGCGTAGGGTTTTATCCAATATAAAAGGGCCCTTCTCTTCCAGAGACTTCTAGCTCCAGCTGCGTCGTTTTGATCAAGTAATTAATACGCCCTCTGTCTGTGTTGAACTGAGATCTGATTTCCGCAAATTAAAGGCTAGCATAGCTGGAAGCTGTCATCTTTGAAGTTTTTATTTTCTCCTCTCTAAATTTCGAAGGTTAGTATATACATATTTTCCTTTTTCCTCTCTAATTTTCTGTTTAGTAATTATTATTGCTTATTTACTTAGGTGTGTAATATATGCATGCATGCTTGATTTAATTAGTAATTAGGTAATGTAAATATATAATTAGTGTATTGTTGTCCAATAACCGACCTATAAATGATTTTTAGGTCCATGCCCGTTCAAAATTAATCCAATAGGGATTAATTTTGGACAGTCCCCGTTTTGGGACTGCTCTTTGAATATTGTGTCTCATTTAGGATGTGAACACATATTAGTGGGTTTTAATTAGTATTTGAGGAAAGTTCGACGGTATTTTCCCTTATTGCTCCTACGAGTATGTGGTTCGTACGCATACTTGGGGAGTTAAGGGGAAATGCTGCCGAATTTTTCTCAAATACTAATTAAAACTTGCTAATATGTGTTCACATATGAGACACAATATTCAAAGAGTGGGTTAGGATTGTAAACCGGCCCTTTGTAAGCCCAAAATTTGGTACAATATATGTTGACCATGCTTGATTAATTGATCAAATCATTTTTATAATTTAATTTCCAGATGGATCGAAGTTGGATGTAGGAATTGCGACGTGACAGTGAAGAATATTTGGTTCGCGTTGATGAGTTTATAAAATTTGCTGAGATGTATAGAGTGAAGAAAAAAGAAAAAGACATTTTGTGTCCTTGTAGAGATTGTAAAAATATTTTAAGATTTGTGGACTCCGAAGAAATTAGAGGTCATTTAATTTGTCGGGGATTTAAGAAGAGATATACATGTTGGATCATGCACGGTGAGAAATTTGGTGAAAGTAGTAGTACCAATAAAGATTTTAATCGTTGTGAATTGAATGATGAGAATGTAGAAATTTCTGATAATTTTGAACTTGATTGGAACGAGAATTACGAGGATGCCGAAATTTTTGATAATATTGAACCCGGAACTGACGATGATGAGATGGAGATGAATTCTGGTGAAAATGTAGAACACGAGTTTATTGAAAATCTGGAGGAAATGTTTCGTGACGTGGAAGATGAAATTAGTGATAAAAATTATGATAAATTCCAAAATTTGTCTAATGATTCCAAAAAGCAGTTGTATCCCGGGTGTACCAAATTTACGAAACTGTCAGCTGTGTTGAAATTATTAAACTTAAAGGCAGACAATGGTTGGAGCGATAAGAGTTTCACGTCCTTATTACAGCTTTTACAAGAAATGCTCCCAGATAACAACGAGTTACCCGGTACAATATATCAGGCGAAAAAATTGATATGTCCAATGGGGTTGAAGATCGAAAGAATACATGCATGTCCGAACGACTGTGTATTGTACCGTAACGAGTACGAGACCATGCATGTCTGTCCTAAATGCGGTGTTTCACGGTATAAACGTAAGGACCAGGACAGTACTGATGATTGTGACGATGACAAAAAGGGCCGGCCTCCGGCTAAGGTGTTGTGGTATTTGCCGATAATACCGAGATTCAAACGGTTGTTTGCGAATTCCAAGGATGCGAAATTATTGCGTTGGCATGAAGAAGAGCGCAAAAAAGACGGTAAACTAAGGCACCCGGCCGATTCTCCTCAGTGGAGGAACATTGATAGACACTTCAAAGAATTTGGTTCCGAAATGAGAAACCTTAGGATTGTGGTGAGCACAGATGGAATGAGTCCGTTTGGAAGCTTGAGCAGTCGGCACAGTACTTGGCCAGTTCTTATAGCCATCTATAATCTTCCTCCTTGGTTGTGCATGAAACGCAAATATATAATGATGTCATTACTAATCCAAGGACCCAGGCAACCCGGAAATGACATAGATGTGTATCTCGCACCATTAATTGAGGACCTCCAGAAATTATGGCGTGATGGCGTCCCGGTCTGGGATGCGTACAGCAAAGAGGTATTTCAAATGCGGGCCATGGTGTTTTGCACAGTAAATGATTTTCCCGCGTACGGGAATTTATCGGGTTACACTTGTAAAGGAGCAAAAGCGTGCCCTATCTGTGAAGATGACACGCAGGTGCTGAGGCTGAAAAATTGTCAGAAGAATGTTTTCATGGGGCATCGTAGGTTTCTTCCTGTTAATCACCCATACCGTAAGAAGAAGAGTGCATTCAACGGGAAAATTGAGCTTGGAGTGGCCCGTCGTCCATTAGACGGGAAAAGTGTCTTCAATCGGGTAAAAAACCTTGATGTTATTTTTGGAAAATGTGCCGAAGCACCACCGAAGAATATTTGGAAAAAAAGGTCCATATTTTGGGATCTACTGTACTGGGAATTTTTAGAAGTGAGACATTGCATAGATGTCATGCATGTTGAAAAAAATGTCTGCGACAGTTTGATCGGTTTACTGTTGAACATTAAGGGAAAGACTAAAGATGGTATTAAAGTTCGGAAAGACATAGTTGAAATGGGAATACGACCCGAGCTTGCACCGCAGGAGAAAGGGAAGCGCACGTACCTACCCCCCGCACTGTGCACAATGTCGAAGAAAGAGAAAACAAGCTTTTGTGAATGCCTTCATAGTATTAAAGTTCCATCGGGGTATTCCTCGAATATTAAGAAGCTGGTGTCGAAGAAGGACCTGAAATTGCTTGGTCTGAAATCCCACGACTGTCATGTTTTACTGACACATATGATTCCGGTTGCAATTCGGGGAATTTTACCAAAGGAGGTTCGGGAAACCATTACGAAGTTCTGTTCTTTCTTCAATGCAATCAATTCCAAAGTGATAGACCCTCTAAAATTGGACTCTTTGCAAAAGGAGATCGTCGTTACTCTTTGCCAACTTGAGATGTATTTTCCGCCATCTTTTTTCGATGTTATGGTTCACCTTGCTGTTCATCTTGTGAGAGAAATTCAGATCTGTGGTCCTGTGTTCCTGCGGTATATGTATCCGTTCGAGAGATACATGGGCATCTTGAAAAAGTACGTGAGGAACCGACATCGGCCTGAAGGTAGCATTATAGAAGGATATTCCACAGAAGAGGTGATTGAGTTTTGCACCAACTACATGGCCGGTGTGGATCCAATTGGCGTTCCGAAGTCGCGATACGAGGGAAGGCTCCAAGGAGTCGGGACAATTGGGTTGAGAGCCGTAGTTGCTGATATAAATGATCTACATAAGGCACATTTTATTGTACTACAGCACATGACAGATGTTGCTCCCTACATAGATGAGCACATGACAATCCTTAAACAACAGAACTACTCGAGAAGTCAGAAGTGGCTTACTAACGAGCATAATCGTTCTTTTATAGGATGGCTGAAAGAAAGAGTGAAGTCACACCCCGTACCTGAAATTGTTAAACTGCTGGGCGAAGGACCCCAAATTGTTGTCAAAACATTCCAAGGATACGAAATTAACGGTTATACTTTTTACACTAAACAGCAAAGTGAGAAGAGTACAATGCAAAATAGTGGGGTGACGTTGGTGGCGACGTCTCAAGAATTTAGTAGATCTGGGGATGGCCAGGCTGTAACAGCATCGAGGTCATATTATGGAGTCATTGAAGAAATTTGGGAGCTCGTTTACAATCCTCGCCTGAGCATTCCCTTGTTTCGGTGTCAATGGGTCGAAGACCGGGGTGTTAAAGTTAATAACGACGGGTTCACACTCGTTGATTTTAACAAATTTGGGTATGTTGATGATCCGTTTATACTCGCCAAGCAAGCCACCCAAGTCTTTTATGTCACTGACCCGAGTGATGATAGGTGGAGCGTCGTCCTATCTGGAAAAAGAAGGATTGTCGGGGTAGAAAATGTCGTTGATGAAGAAGAGTATGACCAGTTCGACGAAATACCTCCATTTTGTGCCGACATGGACCCTGAGGTAGCAACAATTGAAGAAAACGACGGAGCGAACTACATGCGATCCGACCACAATGAAGGAATATGGGCCGAGAGTACTGTTGAAAAGGAGAAAAAAAAGAGAAAAATGAAAAAAAAAACCCGGTGTGTAATATTTATTTTTTGTTTAAAATTTAAACTTGTAATATTTCCTTTTTAGAAACAACTTTGTAATAATTAAACATTTGTAGTTCAAATATCAAATATTAGATTCCTCTAGTTCAAATATTAGTTCATTTTTTTAATAATATTAAAAAAATTCTAGTTCAAATATTAGTATTAGTTTTTAAAATATTAGTGAATTCTGAAATAATGAAATAAAAAATAAAATATTAGTATTAGTTTTTAAATATTAGTATGAATATTAAATATTACGAATAAAATATTTGTAGTTCAAAAATAAAATATTTGTAGCTCTCTGGTTCAAATGTTAGTTCATTTTTTATAATAATGGTACAAAATTTCTATTTCAAATATTAGTATTAGTTTTCAAAATATTAGTTAAGATATTATATAATAAAAATAAAATATAAAATATTAGTATTAGTTTTTAATTACTAGTACAAATATTAAATGTCTATAGTTCAAATTTTAATAATAATAAAAAACCGGGTATTAGTTATTATTAGTATAAGTTTTAAATATTAGACGTGATACTATATATTTTAGATAATTTATTATTAGTTTAAATAATATAAAAAATAAAAAGAAACATAATTTAATATGTTTGAACTTTTTGTACACGGACTTTTAGTTAATAGTCCGTTTATAAATAGTCATTGTACACGGATTTTCGATAAAACCGTGTATAAAGGTTCGGAGAGCTACACGGACTTTTACTTAATAGTCCGTGTATAAAGGTTCGGAGAGCTACACGGACTTTTACTTAATAGCCCGTGTACGTTGCTTTTGTACACGTATTTTTAATTAAATGACCGTGTATGATTCTTATAAGACGAAATTCAAAATTAAACGACCTTGAAAAGCCTTTTGTACATGGAATTCGAGAAGTTGCCTTATCTTTTTAATTAAGAAGACGAAAAGACTTCAAAATTCAATATAATCTGATGAGAAACTCCCCCTTTTCGATTACTTTTCTCTCTGAGAATTTGGAAGCTAAGAAATGGCCGCTTCGGTGCCACCGGAAGAAGACGCAAATTTGCCCCCCGGCTATGTCATTCCCGAAGATGCTCCCGAAGTCCCTCCCGGCTATGAAATGCCTCCTCCCAACTACAGGAGGACATGGCCATGGCCGCCCTCAAATGTGCCACGACGAAGCCCAAGGGAGCACCCACCACCAAAGCCCTACAAAAGGAGGGGCAATCCCTGGATCAGGCCAAAGAGACCCTGGATTAAAAGGAGGGGGTCAGGCCAGTGAAGGAGTGTTTAATTTAATTTAGCTTTTTTTTTTCGTTTTGTTTTGATGTAATATATTTTTGTTCTTAATTTAATCAGCATTTTGTTTTCTTTCCGTTTAACTATTTTGTTAAATACTTCATGCTATCTAAATAAATACTGTTATAGATATGAATTAGCAGTACAAAACAACCAACAAATAATTAATTCATGGATAATCACTAAAAAGTAAATTATTTAAAATTAACTTAAATAATCTGTCTAAATAATATCATTAAAATTTAAACTTGTAATATTTCCTTTTTAGAAACAACTTTGTAATATATAATTAAACATTTGTAGTTCAAATATCAAATTTTAGATTCCTCTAGTTCAAATATTAGTTCATTTTTTTAATAATATTAAAAAAATTCTAGTTCAAATATTAGTATTAGTTTTTAAAATATTAGTGAAATCTGAAATAATGAAATAAAAAATAAAAAGAAACATAATTTAATATGTTTCAACTTTTTGTACACGGACTTTTAGTTAATAGTCCGTTTATAAATAGTCATTGTACACGGATTTTACGATAAAACCGTGTATAAAGGTTCGGAGAGCTACACGGACTTTTACTTAATAGTCGGTGTAGAAAAACTAATTATACACGGACTTTTACTAAATAGTCCGTGTAGAAACACTAATTATACACGGACTTTTACTAAATAGTCCGTGTAGAAAAACCGGGGAGTTGTACACGGACTATTACTAAATGTCCGTGTAGAAAGAGGTGTACCATGTTTTTCAAAAGCTCTCTTCCAATTTCTTTCTGAAAACGAGCCGCTTCAAAATCCTTCTCTTCTCTTTCAAAATCCTTTTCACTACTCCGCCTCTATCACCCTCCCTCTTAGCCGCCTCTGTCACCCTCTCCGCCGCCTCTGTCACCGCCTCTTCTGCCTTGCTGTGCTCATTGTCGCCGCCTCTGTCACCCTCTCCGCCGCCTCTGTCACCGCCTCTTCTGCCTTGCTGTGCTCATTGTCGCCGCCTCTACTGTGCTCATTGTGCTGTGCTCATTGTCGCCGCCTGCTGTTCTCACTACTGATTTGTAAGTTTTTTTTGCTTATTTTGCTGTGTTGTGCTGCCTTTGTTGTGCTGCTTTGCTGTGCTGTGACTATTAAATTTTCTGCTTTGCTTTGCTGTGCTGTGCCTATAGTTCAAAACCTATTAAATTTCTGGTGGATATAGTTAATTGTGCTGGTGCCACTTTACTATCCCTAAGACAAAAAAAAAATCGGCTTGCACCTATTTGAAGTAGTGACCTATTTAATTTCTGCAGTAGTGACATATTTGTTAATTTATGTAGTGACCTATTTGATTTATTTTTTTATCTCAACATTATTTGAGGACCTATGTGCAAAGTAGTGAAATGTACTCTAAACGGCCAAAATGACCTCTGCTGGTAAATTGATCAGTGCAGATCAATGCCGTGACCAAAACAAGATTATAACTTGACCAACAGACAGAGGACTCCAAAACACACAAGATGGACACAAATTTCATATTTTTATGATTTTGTTTCCATTTTATATGATTTTTTAAAGTTCACATTTTCATTTTGAGAAAATCTGATGTTTAAAGGTGCAGAATTTTCATTTTGAGAGGCTGAACTTTGGAAAATCATATAAAATCGAATTAAAATCAGAAAAATATGAAATTAAGGTCCATTTTGTGTGTTTTGAAGTCCTCCATTTTACTGTGGTGTTTGTTTTGCACATAGGTCCATTACTTAATGTGCATAACTTAATGTGCATATATGAGTAAACTAATTCTCTCCATTTGGTGTTTATATAATATTTCTTTTAATATTTCTTTGTATGGCAGAACCATGTCGGATGAGGGTGAGCACATAGATGCGATGGCAGAAGATGATCAGCAAGCTACTGCCTCATCAGAAAGAAGGAAAAGAGGTCCGACAATGTGCACAAGCACGTCTGAGAAGAAGCAGTTGGAAATCCGGTTCACGGACGACGGGCGTGCGGAAGGTCCAAATCGAATGGCGTACTCAAATTGGTGTTGCAATTTGGTGAAGCGAAAGGCAAGTATCCTTGTAGAGAGTTGGAATAAGTTTGATAAAGAGGAGAAGAACGACTGGTGGAACATGGTGAAGGTAAAGCACCGAACAACTCTTTACTTTATTTTCATTGTTGTACATGAAATTAAATGCAGTTAATTTGGTGTCACTCAGGCTCAGTGGAACATCGAGAGCGATACCCCAAAGGTCAAGACTCTGAGGATCATGAACGAAGGTTGGAAGCAATTCAAGAGCACGCTGAAGACAGAGTTCATGGACGAAGGGAGAAGTCCGGTAGGGTACTATCCTTGGGTAACACAAGAGGTGTGGGAGGAGTTTCAAGCTTTGAAGTCCACAGAAGAGTTCAAGGTATGTAACATTATCCAAAGTAGTTTATGTTTTTTCTCGATTTTCAATTATTTTTCTAAAACTAATTGATTTTCTTGCACATGTGAAGGCAAAAAGTAAAGAAGGCAAGAGGATCGCTGGCATGAACAAGTATCCGCACCATTTAGGGTCAGCTGGTTACGAGGGTAAGTCGGCAGAGTGGAAGACAGCACTGGAGCAAAACAGAAATTCAGACTCACCCGTGGTCCAGATCCAAAATCCTAGGGGCCAATGTTGGTTCATGGGTAGATCTGAGTTAACCGCTGACGGGAGGATAGTACTCCCAGAGAAATTGCAGCCCGTGGCTCAGAGAATGGTAAGAGTCATTTGTTATAACTTTGTGTCATTCAAACAAAATTATAACTTCGAATGTACATCACTTGATCTTTTGCTCTAACTAATTTTTTTATTAACAGTTGGAGGTGGAGAAGGAGGTCAGTTCGGGTGCCCGGTCGGTCGAACGACAAAATGATTCCTTGGCCGCAGCGCTCGGGAATCCAGAACACACGGGCCGGGTAAGGGGTGTAGGGGCCCACAGGGGCTGGAAGGAGGTGTTCCGAGTTGAGGGTGAAAAATCTCGAAGAAAACCTCGTGCCAGAGTTGATAAAGACGAGATAGTTGCGCAGGTACGCGCGGAGGTCAGCAGAGAGTACGACTCCAAGATGGCTGCGTACGACGCAAAGATGGCTGAGATGGAATCAAGGTTGTTGAACCGGTTTTCATCTCTTGCGCAGCAATCCGAGCAACCACCTCCTATTTCGCCGGGAGTTCGGCGAAGTAGCCAAGCATCCGGGACTTGGGCCTTAGATGATTTGGAAAATCTAAAGGTAATCACTACTGTTTTGTAGTCTAAAGGTAATTCATACCTGTTTGTAGCATTGTTAGACAACATCGCACCATTAAAAAGTAACAACTTTTTGATAATTGCAGGACCCCAGAGCATGCGACCTCGTCCTGTGGCAGGGTAGTTCTCCTCTGACCGTTGCCACGGGCGTTGTACTTCCAGGAGTCTCGATTGTACACCATGCTCAGCTCTTGCCCGACTATGCATGTGTGCAGGTTGACTCAGTCGTGGAGGGATGGGGGCGCATACCTCTTCCTGCCCCTACCGTCGCTCAGTTCGTTCTTGATGATGTCCGCAAGTCATTTGTCCAATGGCCCAGGAGTCAGATTGTTTTGCATCAGGTAATATCTAAATAATTCATTTCTTTTGTTACATTCAAATCATTCTTTTTCAAATAATTGAAGAAGATATGTTAATTTTAATGCAGACACGAGGAGATGATGACATCGGTGCACAGGAGTTGATGTCACCGGTACGGACTGTTGTGGCTTGCGACGTTGGGGCTGACGCGCCAGGATCACCAGACCGTCCTTTGGTCACCGAAGAAGAATACAGCCGTTTGCCCGGTGATTTGCGCCTTCTCCACGACCGCTTGATGTCGACACCCGAAAGCATGAGGGATATCTTCATCCCCGTCCCACCTGGGATGTTTTTACATGCCGGCGGCATGATCACTATGTCGTTCAAAGACTTCAGGGACATTCTCCACCACTCGTCATCCGATAAATGGCTCGATGTGTCGTTCATCTCCATTTTCCTCATGTTAGTGACTCGAAATTATTTTCATTATTGTATACAACTCAAATATAATTCTAATGTAAAATTTTGAGTTTTCAGGAAGCTAATCCGAAATTGTGATGAGATGGTAGAAAGGAAGAACTTGTGCGTATTTCTGGACCCCGAGATGGTGAGTGCTACAATGCTGAGACGTTCTTCGAAGGAGGGTATCGAGTACATTTGTTCAGCGCTGCATCATGCTCAGGAGGCGGAGAAGAAATACATTCTCTTGCCGTACCACCAGATGTTAATTCTAACCTTAGCTTATGTATTGTTCATATTAGCAAACACTCGTGTTACTATTATATGCTAAAGTACTTTAATTTTTATCCTCCCACAGCAAGCACTGGTGTCTGATAATAATTGTGCCTTACCTAAATACGTGCATAATTGTTGATTCTTGTAAGCCCGGAGGAAATATCCCGGCTAACAAGTGCAAAGACATATTCCCTTATGTCAACAAGTAAGCAATAATAATTTAATTGGTTTTAATTTTTTTCAATTATATCAAATTATAAAATTGCTATAAACATTCACTCAATTTTGTAAGGGCTTTTGCGAAATATGTTAAAGAGGGAGGATCGCATAACAAGAGCAAGAAAACCAAGTTGTGTTGGAAATTTATAATTTCATATATATTGTCGAAAAAAATATTATCATTCTAACATAGGCCGCTAAATGCAAATTTCAGGGCCCGCAACAGTTGGAGGGTTGGGAATGCGCTTACTACACGATGATTTTCATGTTTGACTTTGTCTAAAGAATACAATTCCAATTCCCAAACTCGGTATGTAATTCATATTAATTGTTCCTATATAATAGCAATTGATATTTGCGACTGTATTTCATCTACCTTTTCTTGTTACTAACTAATACCAAATTGTAATTGTAGAATTTGCCAAAGCAACCGCATTACACCAAGGAGCAGATCGACGATATCAGGTGTGTGTGGGCAAGGTGGTTTGTATCAGAATTTTGCAATGCTCAACATGGATTTCCATAATTTTGTATAATTTGGTGTATGTGAATATTGTATAATTTATTGCATATGAATTTCTGGCTAATCTGGAAAATATGGATTTATTGGTAATCTGGAAAATATGAATTTCTTGGTAATCTGGAAAATATGGATTTCTTGTTATATGAAATCTGGAAAATATGGGAAATATGGAATAGTTCTCTGTAACAAAACTGGCTAGCAAAACTGGAGGCTAGCCGAAAAACAAAAAATACAAAAAAAAAAAAAAAATGGTCTTCATACACGGACATTTAACCAACGTCCGTGTATGAAAGGGGAGAGCTACACGGACATTTAGTTAAATGTCCGTGTATAAAGATGAGAGCTACACGGACATTTTACTAAATGTCCGTGTAGAAAGGGTCAAGCTACACGGGTTTTTAGTTAAAAGTCCGTGTACGAAAAGAATCGTACACGGTTGTTTAGGTAATATCCGTGTAGCTCTGTATCATGGAGAGCGACACATTCTGGGCTTTTTACACGGCTGTTTGTGTAGTTATCCGTGTATAATAGTTGAGATTGTACACGGACAAATGTCCGTGTGTAGTTATTGACCTATTTATACACCCTCGATTTAAACACGGTAGGAAATCCGTGTAGCTCTTCCATTTTTGTCCGTGTATAATCTCCTTTTTTGTAGTAGTGAACTAAGGTATTTTAGTAATTTAATTAGAATTACACATGAAATTAATGGTAAATAAGAAAGAGTTGAGGAGTAAATAATAAAGAATTGTCACAATTGAGGGACAAATAAGATAAATTTAAATATTTAGAGGTAAATAAGAAACTAGATAAGTTATAAATGATACGTAAAAAATTATCCAGAAAAAGAAAATTAAGCAACAACATACATATACCAAGTTTCTGGGGATCCGTAATATAACTTTCTCTTGAAACACAATTCCAAAATTCAAATAACACGGTACTTGGTTATTCAAATCAAGGACTAGCAAGTCATTTCATGCTAGAAATTACAAATATGTCAACGTTGACATATTTGTAATTCCAGCGTGAAATGACATGTTTAATAAGAGAATACTACAGCCCCCTTCATTTGAATAAAAAAGGACATTTCACGTATACACCTCAAAGCTTCAAAATTACGTATTTTTCCCTCTAAAATTCATGATATCATATTTACTCTTTTAAATTTCAAAAACTCATAAATTTACTTACTTTATTGCCTTCTCTGTTAAAACTCATTTTAAATTTATAAAATACTTATTTTATCATTTATTAAAAAATATAAAAATATGTAGCATGTTTAAGAAAAATGTCATTCTTCTAATTGACTGGTTTCTGGGAACAGCACTACAAGAATGGGACAATATCTGCGAGGGTATATAGACAAAAATGTGCCTTTTCTATTAGTGACGAGAGTATCTGTGAGGGTATACCGATAGTATCTCTCGCGGATACTGGTCATTTTTCTAATTCTGACCTAGTTTTTGCAACTCCCATTGTCAAATTCATTCCAAGGTAATAACAAAATTACATAATACAATAAAATTACGTCAAACTTCATTCATATCATATTTGACTTGTGCAAAAAATTAATACAATTTTTTATTTGATTAGTGCTATGCAGCTTGTCATTATATGCATGCTGTACAGATTCTGCATTTTATATAGGATAATATCATTGGATTATCATTTTATAATAATTATGAATTAGGAGCTAGGATAATTATTTGGAGGGATGTCATACCTAACCAGCTAGATTGTGCAAGCAGAATTTGCTTTTACAAAAAATAGTAGTATAATATTCTACGTTTTGCTTTAAATTCAAATTCAAGTTCATAATACAAGTAGATTACTTACTGTCCCCTTTGTAATCTCTCCCTCCTGTCCACTACGGACCCAAGAACGTATCCAAATGAAAATACAAGAAGCTGTGTTTTACAAGAACTCATCAGAATTAAGAACTAGCTTTGGTCTAGTGGCAAATGCACATGACCTTCATGTGAGAGATTATGAGTTCGAAATCCGGATGGAGAAAATCCTTTGTTGTAATAACAAGAGTATTAAATAATTGGATGACTTGACCTCCAATTTTTACTCAAAAAAAAAACAAGAACTCTGTCCGGTAATGACAATCTACTTGAACCCAACCTAGCAATTAAAATAAAATTGTAGGCAGTAACTTTTCTAAAATTAAAGCCACTAACTTTAAAAAAAAAATTCATAAAATTAATTACAATGAAGTTATACAAAAGTCTCAAAATATCATAAATAAATTTAATTTAAAATTAGTGATGTCAATAAAACAATAGCATCCAACTCAGCAATTAAATATCACAGTACTATTAATCCATCCATCATCTTAATTTTACTAGGAAATATCCAGGTAATTGATAAGAAACAAAACAAAGTACTACTTTAATTGGTAGCATCAAGCCACAACCATCCACTCTTGCTGAAGCCGCATTGCGGGCACCTGTCAGTGTCTGACTCGCACCCCAAGCACAAACAAAGATGGCTGCAGGGGAGCACCACCACACACGCCTCTTCATCACCGCAACGTGTTGACATGTCAGTCGGATCCCCCGTGTAGGAGCAACACGCAATTTATTCAGGGGTTGCAGTGTTTGGGCCACGCCCTATTGGCCTGCCTGTCTCAAGACAGAATCGGAGAGACAAATCAGTCAACTTTAATTGCTTCCCTCTTATACATCTCTGCGGATATATATATATAGAGATAGGCTAATATGCTTTTAGTAGCATATGGTCTGATATGTTTCCAACTCAAAATCGGATTTTCAAAGTCTAAACGGTCGATCCGAACCGTTCAAGTTGATCTACATATTGAAATCTGCTTGGAGACCAAATTTTACATTTTTTGAAATTTTTTTACTATTTATTAAGTCACTTTGAAAATTGCTGATCCGGGTGAACAGTAAAAACAGTACTTTCAAATTCTGGACCACCGGATCAGCAATTTTCAAAGTGGCTTAATAAATAGTAAAAAAATTCCAAAAAATGTAAAATTTGGTCTCCAAGCAGATTTCAATATGTAGATCAACTTGAACGGTTCGGATCGACCGTTTGAACTTTGAAAATTCAATTTTGAGTTGGAAGCATATCGGGCCATATGCTACTAAAAGCATATTAGCCTATCTATATATCTATATATATATATAGAGATTGACTATGGTGAGTTGTGAAGTAAAACGTCGTTTTACTTCACGCTCATACTCTATTTTGAAAATCCAAACGACCGATCCGAACCGCTCAACATGTTCTCCATATTGAAATGTGCTTGGAGACCAAATTTTATATTTTTTGGAATTTTTTTACTATTTATTAAGCCACTTTGAAAATCTCAGATCCGGATGAACAGTAAAAAACAGTAAAAAATTCTGGACCATTCGATCAGCGATTTTCAAAGTGGCTTAATAAATAGTAAAAAAATGCCAAAAAATATAAAATTTGGTCTCCAAGCACATTTCCATATGGAGAACATGTTGAGCGGTTCGGATCGGTCGTTTGGATTTTCAAAATAAAAATATGAGCGTGAAGTAAAAATGACATCTTACTTCGCAACTCACCATAGCCCAGCTCATATATATATATATCTATATATATATATATATATATTTGAAATCATGAGTTAGAGGTCAAAGCCACCCAACACACTTTTAAACTTCTATGTATATCTGCGGATATATATATTGGTTCTCTACTTCTCTTTAGTTTGTCATGTAGCTCTTCTACCATGTGTCGGCGCTCATTTTTCTCTTCTTCTCTATTTTTGGCACTTAAGCTTGTTCAATGTGACCTCTGCTTCCATCTCCTGCAGTTGCTTCTCCAGACAGGTCAACTGCAGAGGATATTAAAGAGAAGACATTAGATATCCTCTCATCCCTAATTTTCCGAAATGAGGAATTTACAATCATATACTGTTTTCTCTTGAAAGTTCCCTTTTTAATTTTGAATAGCATCCTGTCTAGAACATCAAATAGAGAAGCAAACAGATCAAGAGTTATTTTTATAAAAAAGAAACAAAAAAAAACAAAAGAATTATTTTATAATACAAAAAGAAAGATATAAGGAAAACATATTACAAGAAGGCTCAAGTGTGGAGAGCAAAGGGAAAGACACTACTACGTACAGAATTTCAAATCAACACTGTTTTCTTTTTACATTCAAAACCGGTTTTCCTACCGGTGTTGATCGGGCCGGTGCTGATTCTATTTTTGATTAGCACCGGCTTAAAACCGGTGCTAAATGTAATATATAACACCAGTTGCTTCATAAAAACCAGTGCTAAAAGTAGCTAACAATACCGGTTTTTTCATAAAAACCGGTGCTAAAAGTAGTATACAACACCGGTTGTTTTATAAAAACCGGTGCTAAAAGTTACATTCAACACCGGTTTTTTTGACTCAAACGGTGCTGATTTGTTACATTTAGCACTGGTTTGGTTAAATAACCGGTGTTGTATATCAATCTGTTTGCAATATTTTTTTTTATTGTTTGGAATTTGGTTTATATTAGGCTAGCCTCCGAATTTGCTAGCCATAAATTAAATATTCACATGCACAAAATGTAAAATGGACAAAACATTATACAAATGAAGCAAAAAGTATCATCTTAACTAAATTTGATAGTTTCAACAAAAACAAGCTAAGATAATATATCTCTCACATTGCCTTAAATTTCATAGTATGTCAAACATTTTTCCAAAAAGAATTTAGCCCACATTGTCTGAAATTGTTTAAGATCTTCCATCGAATACGGTGATGAACTTAAGCACTGCATGAAATTATATTGAACTGTTAATTTAGATGTTGAACTTAAAGATATTAAAAGTGACAACCAAAGATATTAAAAATGTAGTAACTATGTTATGAAATAGATTTATACCTGTATTGGAAAACTATCGAAAAATGTAGTAACTAGAGACATCATTAACTTCATCACATAGAATCCACATTTCTTATCATCATTTTGCTGAGGGTATTGCACATTTCAGAAAAAAAATATTAGTATTGTGAAAATTGCAAGTAGCAAATATAGAAAAAGGATTATATTTTGAAGCATATTTTACCTGTTTAATTGAATATTTTATTTCCTTGGCTTTTTTATTGTGTTGTCCGCCCAAGGATTTATATGATGCAAAAATCCTGTAATTAACAAAAAATAATTAACAAAACTAATTTTTTACTACATTCCAGCAGATAATGTATTTTGCTTTGTACCATAGATCATATGCAAGTCATATCCAATCATAGCTAATTTAGAAAATTATTTGTGCTAATATAGAAATTCAGAAAATAAAATTATAATTCATAAAATAAAATTATTTGTGCTAATTTAGTAAATGATACCTCGATGGGGGCCTAGAAGACGCGGGGGGGGGGGGGGGGGGGTTAAATCAGCCTTTTTCTTCTTGTTCCTATTCCTTTTTTTCGAAATAGAGCTCCCAGAAGCACCGTTGACATTGTGTGATAGATTGAGGATGCCAAGTTGTTGCATCCTCTCCTTGCTAATCAGAAACCAATTGCTGTCGGTTCAAATAAAACGAAATTAAAAAACAGAACTTAAACAAAGAGAAAACTTACGATAGCCACCAACTATAGCCCCCGCGGCAGCTCCTCCAAATTAAGGCCAAGTATCGGTGGGTGGTGCGGCTCCTCCACGGCGGTTGTGTGGCTCCTCCACGACGGTGGTGCAGCGAAGAAGCGGTCGTCCAGCCTCCACGGCGCTGGCTCAGATCAGGCCCCTCTACGGCTGGTGCGGTGGCTCCATCTTGAGGGGGTGAGGGGGGAGTCACAAGGGTTTAGCAAGGGTCCAGCGAGAACAAGTTCTTACCCGAGGGTGGAGAGAGAGATGAAACATTCAAATTTTACGCAGCTTTCTAGAACCGATCAGTTGAGAGAGAAAGAAAGAGGCGTCTAGGGTTTAAAACATTACACCAGTTACATACAACACCAGTTAAAAAAAACAGTACTAAATGTCTGACATACAACACCGGTTTATTTTTCAAAATTGGTGCTAAATATACAACACCGGTTATTTTTAAAAACTGGTGCTAACACTACTACAGAAATGGTCATTGTACACGGCACATTGTACACGGATTTGGCAATTTTATATAAAAATCGTGTAGAAGTTGTAATTTTTTGGATGCCTGAAATATCTGTAGGATCTCTACACGGATAATTATTAAAGAAGTAGTGTAGAAAGACGTGAGAGAGCTACACGGACGTTTACCAGGAAATGTACACGGCTTATTGTTTAAATAACAATGGATAAAGCCTTAAGAGAGCTACACGAATATTTAATTAAAGAACCGTGAAGAAAGGCAAGAATTGTACACGGATAAATGTTTAAATGACAGTGTAGATAACCTGTGAGAGCTACATGGATGTTTAATAAAGAGCCGTGTAGAAAGATAGATATTGTATACGGTTTTTTGTTTAATTTTTAACAGAGTAGAAAGCCTTGAGAGAGCTACACGGACGTTTAATAAAGAGCTGTGTAGAAAGGTTATTTTAGATTTTTAGTTATATAAAAGGCCTTCTCTCCAGCGCCGTTTTGATCAATTTATACTCTCCCTCTCACAGTTAACAATTGGGTTGAGATCTAGGTTTTTCAATTATATCGGATTGCAAATTATATCAATATGAGCTACTGTTTTGGGAGCTCACAGATGAGCGGTCCGATATAATTGATAACCTACATCTCGAATTCCCATGCGAAGTGCTTCATTTCCCCAATTAATTGGTCTGATTTCTGCGCTACAGTGTTTTTGGAGGGTAATATGATGATAGATGTTATAACTGGAGGCCGGATCTGAGATCTTGGAAGTTAATTTGTATTTCTCCTCTAGATCTTGCTAAGGTGTGTAGTTTAGGACATATGTAAGGAACTAATCAAAAGACTAATGTTCAGTTACATATGTCATTTGGTTACATTAGCCTCTTTTGGTTAGTTCCTTGCAAATGTCCTAAACTAATTCGGGCAAGCAAGATCTAGAGGAGAAATACGAAGATTCTGACAAAGGCCTACTGTTAAAACATTTATTTTCATATTACCCTCCGTAAACATGTATCTCCATGTTACCCTCTGTAAACCCTACTGGCACTTTTCATTCTATTTGTTTAGCAATTGATATTTTCATCTTGCTCTGTTTTGCTAACTGAAAACAAAGAAAATACTTGCTCGAAAAAATGGAGGCTAGCCAAAAAAAATAAAAAAAAATAAGGAAAAAATGAGAATTCTACACGGCTGTTTATATCATTTTATTGTTAGCAAATTGATATTTTCATCTGTTTTGCTATCTAAAAACATAGAAAATACTGGCTAGCAAAAATGGAGGCTAGCCAAAAAAATTAAAAATATTTAGAAAAAAAAAGAAAATTCTACACGGCTGTTTATATAAAAGTCCGTGTAGATAGAAAATTTACACGGCTGTCTATATAAATGTCCGTTTAGAAAGAGTAATCTAAACGGTTACTTATATAAAAGTCCGTGTAGCTCTCTTAATGCTTTCTACACGGATTTATAGATAATTATCCATGTAGAAAGGTTATTTTAGAGTTGGAGTTATATAAAAGGCCTTCCCCCCAGCACCGTTTTGATCAATTTATACTCTCCCTCTCACAGTTAACAATTGGGTTGAGATGTAGGTTTATCAATTGTATCGGATCGCAAATTATCTCAATATGAGCTACTATTTTGGGAGCTCACAGATGAGCGGTCCGATATAATTGATAACCTACATCTCGAATTCCCATGCGAAGTGCTTCATTTCCCCAATTAATTGGTCTGATTTCTGCGCTAAAGTGTTTTTCGAGGGTAATATGATGATAGATGTTATAACTGGAGGCCGGATCTGAGATCTTGGAAGTTAATTTGTATTTCTCCTCTAGATCTTGCTAAGGTGTTTAGTTTAGGACATATTGGAACTAACCAAAAGGCTACTTAGGTTAATGTAACTAAAGTATTCCTTGCTTTGGTTACATTAACCTAAGTAGTCTTTTGGTTAGTTCCTTGCATATGTCCTAAACTAATTCGGGCAAGCAAGATCCAGAGGAGAAATACGAAGATTCTGACAAAGGCCTACTGTTAAAACATTTATCTTCATCATACCCTCTGTAAACATGTATCTCCATATTACCCTCTGTAGACCCTACTGGCACTTTTCATTCTATTTGTTTAGCAATTGATATTTTCATCTTACTCTGTTTTGCTAACTGAAAACAAAGAAAATACTGGCTAGCAAAAATGGAGGCTAGCCAAAAAAAATAAAAAATAATTAGGAAAAAAAAAAGAATTCTACACGGCTGTTTATACCATTTTATTGTTAGCAAATTGATATTTTCATCTGTTTTGCTATCTGAAAACATAGAAAATACTGGCTAGCAAAAATGGAGGCTAGCCAAAAAAATAAAAAATAGTTAGAAAAATAAAAGAAAATTCTACACGGCTGTTTATATAAAAGTCCGTGTAGACAAACAATTATACACGGCCATTTATATAAATGTCCGTGTAGAAAGAGTAATCTAAACGGCCACCTATATGAAAGTCTGTGTAGCTCTCTCAATGATTTCTACATGGATTTGTAGCTAACTATCCGTGTAGAAAGGTTATTTTAGGGTTGGAACTATATAAAAGGCCTTATTTCGGCGCCGTTTTTATCAATTAATACTCTCTCTCTCTCTGTATTGAATTGGTTTGATTTCTACGCACAAGGATCGAGGCCGGATCTGAGATCTTTGAAGTTAATTCGCATTTCTCCTCTCTATTGCTAAGGTTAGTCATACATATATTTCTCTTTTCTTTATCTAATTTTTCTGTTAATGATTAATTATTGCTTAATTATTTAGATCAATTATTATTGAATGCATGCGTGCTTGTTTTGTTAAGATAATGTAAATAATTAGTGTATTATGGTCCAATAACCGACCTACTGATGCTTTTAGGTCCATTCCCGTTCAAAATTAATCCAATAGGGATTAATTTTGGATAGTCCCCCGTTTGGGACTGCTATTTGAATATTGTGTCTCATTTAGGATGTGAGCAGTACATATTAACGGGATTTAATTAGTATTTGAGAAAAGTTCGACAATATTTCTCCTTATTAAGTGCTCCTACGAGTATGTGGTTTTTACGCATACTTGGGGAGTTCAGAGGAAATGCTGCCGAATTTTTCTCAAATACTAATTAAATATCGCTAATATGTACTGTTCACATATGAGGCATAATATTCAAAGAGTGGGTTAGGATTGTAAACCGGCCCTTTGTAAGCCAAAATTTGCTGACCACCATATATGTTTAATTGGAATTTTTTTTTTTAATTTAATTTACAGATGGATCGAAGTTGGATGTACGAATTGCGACGTGATAGTACAGAATATTTGGCTCGCGTTGATGAGTTCATAAAATTTGCTGAGAGTTATAGAGTGGACACAAAAGATGACGACATCTTGTGTCTTTGTAGAGATTGTAAAATTTTTATAAGATTTGGGGACTCGGAAGAAATTAGAGCTCATTTGATTTGTCGGGGATTTAAGAAAAGATATACATGTTGGTTTATGCATGGTGAGAAAATTGGGGAATGTAGTGGTACCAATAGAAATTCTGTTTTGGACGAGAATGATGATAATGTAGAAATTGTTGATAATTTTGAACTTGAATGCAACGATAATTTTGAGAATGTCGAAAATTTCGATAATGTTGGGCTTGATTGCAACGAGGATGATGAGCTGGAGATGAATATTGATGAAAATGCAAAATACGATTTTACTGAGAATCTAGAGGACATGTTACGTGATGTGGAAGATGAAATTAGTGATAAAAATTATAAAAAGTTTCAGTATCTGTCTAATGAATCTAAAAAGCCGTTATATCCTGGGTGTACCAAATTTACAAAACTATCAGCTGTGTTGAAATTATTGAACTTAAAAGCAGACAACGGTTGGAGCGATAAGAGTTTCATGTCCTTATTAAAGCTTTTACAAGAGATGCTCCCAGATAACAACGAGTTACCCTGTACAATATATCAGGCGAATAAGTTGATCTGTCCAATGGGTTTGAGGATAAAAAAAATACATGCATGTCCGAATGACTGTGTATTGTACCGTGGAGAGTACGAGGCCATGCATGTTTGTCCCAAATGCGGTGTTTCACGGTATAAACGTAAGGACTAGGACACTGATGATTGCGATGAAGAAAAAAAGGGCTGGCCTCCGGCTAAGGCGGTGTGGTATTTCCCGATAATACCGAGATTCAGCCGGTTATTTGCAAATCCCAAAGATGCGAAATTGTTGCGTTGGCATAAAGAAGAGCGCAAAAGAGATGGTAAACTAAGACACCCGGCTGATTCAATCCAATGGAGAAACATTGATAGACATTTTGAAGGTTTTGGTGGCAAATCACGAAACCTTAAGTTAGGAGTGAGCACAGACGGAATGAGTCCGTTTGGAAGCATGAGCAGTCGGCAGAGCACTTGACCAGTTCTTATATGCATCTACAATCTTCCTCCTTGGTTGTGCATGAAACGCAGGTATATAATGATGTCATTACTAATCCAGGACCCAGACAACCCGGAAATGACATAGATGTGTATCTCGCACCATTAATTGAGGACCTCCAGAAATTATGGAAGGATGGCGTCCGGGTGTGGGATGCGTACGGCAAAGAGCAATTTAATTTGCGGGCCATGGTATTCTGCACCATAAATGATTTCCCCACGTACAGGAATTTATCGGGTTACAGTACTAAAGGAGAAAAAGCGTGCCCTATCTGTGAAGATGACATGCAGGTGCTGAGGTTGAAAAACTGTAAAAAAATGTTTTTATGGGGCACCGTAGATTTCTTCCTGTTAATCATCCATACCGTAAGAAGAAGAAGGTATTCAACGGGAAAATTGAGCTTGGAGTGGCACGTTGTCCGTTAGATGGGAATAATGTCTTCATGCGGGTTAAAAACCTTGCTGTTGTTTTTGGAAAGTGTGCCAAAGCACCACCAAATAATATTTAGAAAAAGAAGTCCATATTTTGGGAGCTACCATACTGGGAATATTTAGAAGTGAGACATTGCCTTGATGTCATGCATGTTGAAAAAAATGTCTGTGACAGTTTGATTGGCGCATTATTGAACATTTCGGAGAAGACTAAAAACAGTCTTAAAGTTCGAGAAGACATGAAATTCATGGAAATACGACCCGAGCTTGCACCGTAGGATAAAGGGAAGCAAAAGGCATACCTATCCCCCGCAATGTGCACAATGTCGAAGATCGAGAAAACGAGCTTTTGTAAATGCCTTCATAGTATTAAAGTCCCATCAGGGTATTCTTCAAATATTAAGAAGCTGGTGTCGATGAAGGACCTGAAATTCATTGGTCCGAAATCCCACGACTAACATGTTTTAATGACACATATGATTCCTGTTGCAATTCGGGGAATTTTACCGAAGCCAGTGTGGCAAACTATTACAAAGCTTTGTTTTTTCTTCAATGCAATTTGTTACACCAAAAGGTATAGTACAAAGTTTCAGTACAGTAAACTGTACTTTTTAACCTTCAATGCACTTTTCGGTTCAAACTGCAAGTATACAATCCTATCGAGTAGTATAAATTCGGGTATCGATCACAGGGACGGTTCAAGTCTTAACTAGAATTCTGCCTAAATTAAATAAAGACTAGAAGTTGGAATATGTTGGTTTTGGGTTTTTATAGTTCCTAACAATTCGATCACAGTAATTAAAATGCAAGAAAGTAAATCAACTCGGTTTAAATCAAAAGTAAAAAGGCATTTCCAGGGTTATGACTTCATCTCAGTTTTGCCTCGAGGTACCCAGTCCGTGTAGTGTCCTACACGGGCCGGGTACTGCCGTACACGGTCCGTGTGGCCCTTGAGTGAATGCAGCAATTACAGTTTCTTTGTGTTGTTCCTTTGTGTAGGGTTCTACTGACCAGACCTAATGTTCCTAAACCTCAACTGTCGTCTGTTTGTTCATTAACTTGGTATGGAATTGCAATATGTGCCCTCGTCGGGTTCTAGACCTCAACTGTCGTATGTTGGTCTGAATTACCTAGTTGCTTGTTTGGTATACTAAAGGTAACCTCATTCCGTCGATATGAGGAAATGTTCACCTATCGGCTACTACTTGGTTTCACCTTCCGGATCACTAATCCTACCTCATGTACTTAGTTTGGTTGAGAGATTATAAGGGCCAAAATACCTTCTAGATGTGCGCATTAATCTAGTAGTAAACCAATAAAAATCAAACAAATTAGACTAAGCAATTAAAATCAAATACAATCAAGCAAACACAAATTTCAACAAAAGAATCCAATAACTAACATGCAAAACAAAACATTCGATTACATTACAACCCTAGAAACTAAAAATCTACTCTAACATGATTAAAAAGCAAATAAAACAAATAAAGATAAAGGAGTTCATAGAAAAACTCGAAGAACAATGAAGATCCGTCGAAAACTCGCGTCTTTTACTTCTCAACTTCGTCTCCAAGCTTAGCCGCCAAGTCCCCACCCTAGAAGATGCTTCTATGCTCCCGAATTACCCTCTAGTGCAAGAAATCCCGCTTATATGCTTTTCTGGCCGACCTTCCTTCAATTAGTCTTATTTCCAAATTTTGGATCTGTTTCCAGAAATGCTTGACACGGCCCGTGTGAAATGCTACATGGACCGTGTACCTGTGTGTCTTCTGTGGTCGAGTCAGCGATTATCTGTGGTTGTGTCATCGATCGAGTCGAGTTGACACAGCCCGTGTGAAATTCTACACGGACCGTGTACCTATGTCTCTAGCTCAAATTTTAGATCTTCTCGCGAGCTTTCCGAAAAGTGGTTATACGCTCAAAACGGAGTTACGAGTCAAAATCTATGACCGTTTTAATTTCATGTGCTGGGATTGGTGTCCTGGTCGTGTTTGTGGTCGGGCAGGGTTGTACGATCCGCATAAGAAGGTACATGGACCGTGTATAAACCTTCAAATTCCATATTCTTCCTCGATTTCGCCCTTTTTATGCAAACTAAGAACAAATGCACAGCAGTACCACATTCTATAGATATTCAATGAAATAAACACGATTTGACAGTTTTAGGCACAGGTTTTGGTACAAAGTTTGGTCGGAATATAGATACGAAAGCGATATATCACAATTAATTCCAAAGTGATAGACCCGCTCAAATTGGACGCTTTGCAAAAGGAGGTCATCGTTACCTTTTGCCATCTTGAGATGTATTTTCTGCCATCTTTTTTTGATGTTATGGTTCACCTTGTTGTTCATCTCGTGAGGGAAATTAAGATCTGTGGTCCCGCGTTCCTGCGGTATATGAATCAATTCGAGAGATTCATGGGTATTTTGAAAAGTTACGTAAGGAACCGACATCGTCCCGAAGGTAGTATTGTGGAAGGATATTCCACGGAAGAGGTAATTGAGTTTTGCACCAACTACATGACCGGTGTGGGTCCTATTGGCGTTCCAAAATCTCGATACAAGGGACGGCTCCAAGGTGTAGGGACAATTGGGTTGAAAGCCATAGTTGCTGATAACGATGACTTGTGAAAGACACATTTTATTGTACTACAGCACATGACAGATGTTGCTCCATATATAGATGAGCACATGACAATCCTTCGACAACAGAACTACACGAGAAGTCAGAAGTGGCTTACTGACGAGCATAACCGTTCTTTTATAGGATGGATGAAAGAAAGAGTGAAATCACAACCCGAAAGGTCGCCCGTAAATGAAACTGTTAGATTATTGGGCGAAGGACCCCAAATGGTTGTTAGAACATTCCAAGGATACGAGATTAACGGATATACATTTTACACTAAATTACAGTGTGATAAGAGCACGATGCAAAATAGTGGGGTGACGTTGGTGGCGACGTCTCAAGAATTCAGTAGATCGAGGGATGCCCGGCCTGTAATAGCATCAAAGTCTTATTACAGCGTTATCTTAGAAATTTGGGAGCTCGTTTACAATCCTCACCTTAGCATTCTCTTGTTTCGGTGCCAATGGGTCGAAGATCGGGGTGTTAAAGTTGATAACGACGGGTTCACCCTCATTGATTTTGACAAAGTCGGGTATGTTGATGATCCGTTCATACTTGCCAAGCAAGCCACCCAAGTCTTTTATGTCACTGACCCGAGTAATGATAGGTGGAGTGTCGTCCTATCCGGAAAAAGAAGGATTGTTGGGGTAGAAAACATCACCGACGAAGAAGAGTACGACCAGTTCGAAGAGATACCTCAATTTTGTACCGATGTGCAAGCTGAGATAACAATAATTGCAGAACAAGACGAAGCAAATTACATTAGATCTGACCACAATGAAGGATTATGGGAAGATGTTCAAATAGTGGAAAAAAAGAGAAAAAGGAAAAAAAAATCCAATGTATAATATTTACTCCTTTTAAACTTGAAAATTTTAATATTTCTTATTTGGAAAACAAAAATTCAATGTATAATATTTATTCCTTTTATAATATTTCAGAGATGAGGAGCCCAATGAAGAGTCAGACTAAAGACTTAAGGTTGGTTATCTCTGGATATTTCTGTCTCATTGTAATATTTTTATTTCGTTTCTAATATTTCTTTTTTGCATATCATGAGCAAGAAGCTAGATCCATCTCATCTGACTCGAAGCAGAGAGTTTATTTGATGTGTACTAATGAGAGCTTTGAGTGGCTCTGTTCATTTTACCTTGTTTTTGTATTTTATATTTTATTTGTTTAAATAAAAAATCCATCTTTCTAGTTATTAAACAAAATCTTTTAAACACGGATTTTTCATTAAACATCTGTGTACAAATACATTTCTACACGGATGTTTCATTAAATATCTATGTAGAAATTCAAAGGGAGCTACACGGACATTTAATTAAACATCCGTGTACAAATACCTTTCTACACGGATGTTTCATTAAATATCTATGTAGAAAATCAAAGGGAGCTACATGGATATTTCATTTAATATCCGTGTATAAATGTATTCGTCACGGATGTTTAATTAAACATCCGTGTAGAAAGGTATTTTTTTTTCTGAAAAATTATTCTGTGGTGGTTTTATAATTTTGTAAACCCATATTAAGGTCATATAAAGTAAAGTGTTCATTTATGTTTTCAAATCGGATTATTTAGAGAGCATTAAACATTGCTTATTCTATGATATTATTTAGACATATTATTTAAGTTAATTTAAATAATTTTTTTTAAAAATCATATATATACTTTGTGGTGATTATCCATAATAAATTATTTGTTGGTTGTTTTGTATTGCTAATTTATATCTATAACAGTATTTATTTAGATAGCATGAAGTATTCAACAAAATAGTTAAACGGATAGAAAACAAAATGATGATTAAATTAAGAACAAAATATATTACATCAAAACAAAACGAAAAAAAGCTAACTTAATTAAACACTCCTTCACTGGCTTGGCTGGATTGCTCCTTGGCCTGACCCCCTCCTTCTAATCCAGGGTCTCTTTGGCCTGATCCAGGGATTGCCTCTCCTTTTGTAGGGCTTTGGTGGTGGGTGATCCCTTGGGCTTTGCCGTGGCACATTTGAGGGCGGCCATGGCCATGTTCTCCTGTAGTTGGGAGGAGGCATTTCATAGCCGGGAGGGATTTTGAACATGGAATCGACATGAGAATCTTCGGGAGGGATTTCATAGCCGGGGGGCCATGGCCATGGCACACTAACGTCTTCCGGTGGCACCCAAGCGGCCATTTCTTCTTCCAAAACTTCTTCTTCCAAATCTAAGAGAAAAGTAATCGAAACGGGAGAGTTTCTCAGATTATATTGAATTTTGAAGAGTCGTTTCGTCTTCTCAGAATTAAAAAGATAAGGCAACTTCTCGAATTCTGTTATGAAACCTGTTCAAATTAAACTTTTAATTTAAAAACAGACACGGACGTTTAATTAAAAATCCGTGTAAGAATAGTTTTCTACACGGTAGTTTACTTTTGAAGAGTCATTTTGTTTTCTAAGAATCATACACGGCCGTTTAATGAAAAATCCGTTTACGAAATGCTTTCTACACGGCCGTTTAATTTTGAAGAGTTGTATCGTCTTCTAAGAAACGTACACGGGCGTTTAATTAAACGCCCGTGTAGAATTTGAAATATTTATTTGCATTTATTAATAAGTTTTGCTAGATACTCGAAGATACATGGATAAAATAGTTTTCAAGCTAAATTAAACTAAAATCAGGTTCCTTTTATTTTTAAGTTTTCCATTTTGAAAAATATGAAATTTAAAAAATATGAAATTTGGAATTTGAAAAATTAATCTAGAAAAACCATATATAGGCGCGCATTTTATTTCGCGTAAACTAATTATACACGGGTGTTTAATTAAACGTGTAGCTCTCTTACGTTTCTACACGGTTGTTTAATTAAATGTCCGTGTAGATTTAGTTTACGCGAAATAAAATGCGCGCCTCGTCTCTGTCGCTCGATCTTTTCAAAATCCCCTCGTCTCCCCTAAAACCTAAACCCCCTAGTCTCCTCTCTCTTTTTGTGGTGCTGCCATCGTTCTCTCTCTCTCGGTGCTAGCTCGGTCTCCAATCTCTACCGCTCTTCTCTGAACTCACCAATTGAATCTCTAAGCTCCTCTCGCGCGGTTGCTATTCTCTCTTTGAAAGTTTCTCTTTCTCTCTAAGTTGCAATGCTCCCTGTATCTTGGTTAAATCAAAACCCTTATCTCTGATTGTATTTTGGTTAAATGAAAAGTTACCTCAACTGACCTATTCTGGTGATCTGGACAGAACCTAATGTTACAGGGACTAAATTGCAAAACCAACACTATGATTGAACAAAGGACCCAACAACACATAATTCAGACCTAAATTTTACATTCATAGCATTTGTAATAATGTTTCTTTTTTGTAGAAAGAACCATGTCACAGTCAGGTGAGAATGTTGATATGATATTGGAAACAGTGGAACCGCAGGCAGATATGGTATTGGAAGAAGAGGAGCCGCAGGCTCAGGAAGAAAGGAGGAAAAGAGGTCCGACAATGTGCACGAAGACCTCAGAGGCGAAGGATTTGCAATTCGAGTTCAGCAAAATCGAATGTCCGAAGGGTCCACGTAGGGCAGAGTACACAAATTGGTGTAACAATTTGGTGAAGCAAAAGTCATCTATCTTGGTTGAGAGGTGGGACAAATTCGATGACAAAGATAAGAACGAATGGTGGAACACTGTGAAGGTAAAGTACCTAACAATTATAAACCTTATTTTGATTATTGTACATGATCGGTAATTGGTTAATTCGTTTGACTGGAACAATGGCTACGTTATCCTTGACTTGAACACCCACCAACCTTCATGTGTAGTTCTTTCTTTAATCTCTTGAGTTATATTTTTCAGGACTATTTAGTAATGTATTGAAAAATATATAAAACTTTACATGCATTATATATTCATTTTTCCTATTCTCTTTCTGTTTGTTATTTCTTTTTTTGTTGGATACAAGTTTTCTACCATGTCTTAACCTTAGCATATTTAGAATTTGCTTTTATAAGTAGATAATAACTTTTTTAAATTGCTAGGCATCATGTAGTTGTCTTCCTACAGTAATTTTGTTGTCAATCATGCAGGCTCATTGGAACATCCAGGATGACGACCCAAAGTCCGTGAAAAAAAAAAGACTTTGAGAAAAATGAATGAAGCTTGGAAGCAATTCAAGAGCACGTTGAAGACGAATTTCATGGAGAAAGGGAGAAATCCGGTAGGCTACTATAAATGGCTGAAACAAGAGGACTGGGAGGAGTTTCAAGCTTTGAAGTCCATAGAAGAGTTCAAGGTATATAAATTTAGCCAACTTAGTCTTTGTTCTTTCTCGATATGTACTTATCTTCCTTAAACTAATTGATATACCTTGATGTGTGAAGATAAAAAGTGACGAGGGCAGGAGGATCGCGAAATTGAACAAGTACCCGCACAAATTAGGGTCAGGTGGTTACGAGGGGAAGTCAGCCGAATGGGCGGGAGTATTGGAGAAAAACAAAGATTCTGACTCACCTGTGGTTAGGATCCAAAATTGTAGGGGCCAACACTGGCTCATGGGAAGATCCGAGGTAACTGCTGACGGGAGGATAGTACTCCCAGATGACGTGCAACCCGTGGCTCAGAAAATGGTAAGAGTCTTTGTTGTAACTTTCTGTACATTACTTTGTCTTTTGCTATAACTATTTTTTTATTAACAGTTGGATGTGGAGGAGGAGGTAAATTTGAGCTCCCTGACTGTCGAAAGAGTGGATGATTGCTTGTCTGCAGCGCTCGGGAGTAAAGAACACACGGGTCGAGTTAGGGGTGTCTCAGTCTACAGTGGCTGGAAGGATGTATACGACGGACCAAAACCAAAAAGAAGACCACGTGCCAAAGTTAGTACGGACGAGATGGAATCAAGGTTGGCGTAGGTACGCCAGGAGGTATGCGAGGAGATCAGAATGGAGTACGATGGAAGGATGGCTGAGATGGAATCAAGGTGGTTGAACCAAATTACATCTCTTACGCAGCTATCCGAGCAACAACCTCCCATTTCACTAGGATTTCGACGAAGCAGTCAAGCATCCGGGACCGAAGTGCTGGGCGTGTTGGACAATCTACAGGTAATCACTACTTGTTCATAATCTACCCATAATTTTGACTTGTTCATTAACTAATTTCTGATAATTATTACAGGAGGCCACATCATGCGACCTCGTCATGTGGCACGATAAAACTCCTTTGACCCTTGCTAAGGGCATTGTACATCCTCCAGCCGGTTCTCAGCTAAGGCCCAACCATCTCCCCGTAACGGTTGACATGATCGTGGCCGAATGGGCTGCCCGCATACCTCTTTCTGTCCCTACCGACGATATGCTGCTGCTTGATGAAGCCCGTAGACAGATTGTCCAATGGCCCAAGTGTCAGATTATTTTGGATCAGGTAATCTCTAAATAAAACACGGATATCTTATGTTACATTCAAATCACTATTTTGAAATACTTGAAAAAGGTACAAAATTTGATACAGACCCGAAGAGGCGTTTCCAAACACTGCAGACGAAGCTTTGTCACCGGTACGGTAAGGCTTGGAAGTAGTCGTTGGGACTGATGCGCAAGAAGCTCCTGATGCGCTAGTAGTTGCGCCAATAGTTGCGCGGGTAGACCGTACGGGGCTCACCGAAGAAGAGGTTAGCCGTTTGCCTCCTGATTTGCGGAATCTCCACGCCTGCTTGATTAAGGCACCTGATTTTATGGATGAAGTAATATTCGATATCCCCCCCGAGATGCTTCTACACGAAGGCAGGACGGTCGTGCTGCTTTTCAAAGAATTCAAGGACTTTCTGCATGGCTCGTCAAGCGATAAATGGCTCGATGTGGGAGTCCTCACCGTTTTCCTCATGTTAGTGACCAAAAATCATATATATCATGTGTATAGCACTCAAATATATATGCTAATGTGAAATGATGATTTTTCAGGATGTTACACCGAAAACATGCTGTGGATTGTGGGAAAGGTAAGGTGAACTCCTGTGCATTGTTGGACCCCGCCAAAACTAATGGTACGATGATGGAATATCATCCGGTAGAGACTGTGATTACTTGTGTTCAGCGATGCATAAGGCTCATTCGAAGAAGAAGAAATTTATTCTCCTGCCATACCACAAAGGAGCCACTGGTGTTTGATTGTGATTGTGCCACTTGAAAATTTGGTTTTTATCATGGATTCTTCACAGCCCACAGGAAACATCACTCCTCAGCAGTCCAAAATGATATGCACTCAAATAAGAGAGTAAGCAATAGTAATTCGCTTGGTTTGATTTTTTTTTTCCAATTATATATAACAAATTGTGGAATTGCTAATTACATTTACTCAATTTGTAAGGGCTTTTCTGAAATATATTAACGATGGAGGAATGCAAAGCGCGAAGTAGAAAAATAAGTTGAGTTGGAGGTGGCAACCGGTGAGCACACTATAATTTTATAATTTCATATTTTGTTCAAAAAGTTATTGTCATACTAACATAGGCTGCTAATGTAAATTTCAGTGCCCGCAACAGTTGAGGGTTGGGAATGCGGTTATTACACGATGATTTATATGTTTCAACTTTGTCGAATCCATGCAATTCGCATGGCCACAATATCGAACCAGTATCCTCTGTGTTACTCGAGAAAATAAAATGAGCTCTCAGCCGGTGGATATTCGGGTGATTGGAGGGGGCAGTATTATTTGTGCTTTGAGATTCGTGTAAATTTAAATCCACCGGCTGAGAGCTCATTTTATTTTCTCGAGTAACACAGAGGATCTGAATTCCACAATATCCGGTATGTAATTCATATTAACTGTATTCATATGTTTGCCTTGACTTGTCCATGTAATTAATATTGATTTCCTCTAATATTTTATTCTACTAAATTTGTTTATTAGTTGCAATGTTATAATTACAATATTATTTTATAAAGCAAAATAGAGATGTAGTTGTTATATTGTATTTGTTCTAACCTACATATTTTGAATTTTGGTAGTATAAATCGAAGAAACAGGCAGGGCATTACTCCAAGGACCAAATATATTATTTTAGATGTATGTGGGCAAAGTGGTTTCAATAGGAATTTTGTAAACCAGAATATGGATTGTATAATTTAGTGTACATGAATTTTTGATATAATTAGTTTACATGAATTTTGTTTAGGGGTTGTATTATGATATATTGGAAATTCTCTGTTTTGGAATTGATTTTTAATGGCTAGCTAACTGGAGGCTAGCCAAAAAATAAAATAAAAATTGAAAAAAATAAGACCATTCTACACGGAGCTACACGGCTGTTTATGTCACAATCCGTGTATAAATAGTTGTTCTACACGGATAGTTAGATAGACGTAAGTGCAGAAAGCATAATCGTACATGGCCTTTTAGTTAAATATCCGTGGTTAGATCTCCGGTAATTGTACACGGGTGTTTATGTTACAATACGTGTTGAATAACTATTTCTACACGGATATTAACCTAAAAGTCTGTGTAGACAGAGTAATCGTACACGGCTGTTTATGTTACAATCCGTGTGGCTCGGCTATGTAGAGCGCCACTAGCAAGGAATTGGACACGGTTGTTTATTAATAAGCCGTGTAGAATAACTATTGCTACACGGATATTCATCTAAAAGTCCGTGTAGACAGAGTAATCGTACACGGATGTTTATGTTACAATCCGTGTAGCTCGGCTTTGGAGAGCGCCACTGGCAAGGAATTGTACACGGCTGTTTATGTTACAATCCGTGTAGCTCGGCTTTGGAGAGCGCCACTGGCAAGGAATTGTACACGGCTGTTTATGTTACAATCCGTGCAGATCGGCTTTGGAGAGCGCCACTTGGCAAGGAATTGAACACGGCTGTTTATGTAATGATCCGTGTAGCTCGGCTTTCACTACAAAAGACATGCACTTTTCGCGAGGATAAAAAGTGACTTTTCGCGACGCTAAACTGTCATAAATGTGCTTTTCTTTTTGCGACGGTACTTTTCGCGACGAAGTCCCGTCGCAAAAGTGCCTATTTTGTTGTTGTGTTTGGAGAGCGCCACTTGGCAAGGAATTGAACACGGTTGTTTATGTAATGATCCGTGTAGCTCTCAGGAATCGCACACGGGTAAATATCCGTGTATAATTTATTCAGGGATTATACACCCTCGCACTCCACACGGCAGGAAATCCGTGTAGCTCCCATGTTTATGTCCGTGTACAATGACCATTTTTGTAGTAGTGTAAATGTATGACATACAATATCGGTTATTAGTAATAAACCGGTGCTGAATGTTTAGCACCGGTTTTGGCAAATAAACCGGTGTTGTATGTCAAATATTTAGCACCGGTGGTACTTTTAACCGGTGCTAAAATACATACAACACCGGTTTCATCAAATCCGGTATTGTTTAACCGGTGCTGATTTGCAATTCTGTAGTAGTGAGAAATGAATAAAAATTTACCATCTTGAGAGTAGAAGGTAAAAAAGGGACAATCCAATTCCTATAACTTGACCATTATTCTTTTATATAGATTATCTATTTCTTTAGCGGTAATCTAGTTCCTTACATGCATTATGTGTATTTTGGCTTATTCGTACCGGAATCGTTGTCACTGTAAGAAAATTCTTTCAGTGCATCAAGTGTAATAAAATGCTATTAAACAGTGTTGAACATACCACAGCAAGAATGACTTAAGAGTGTGTCCATAATAAAAGATCCAGAAATAAAACAAGTACCTTAGTATTCAGTTTGCCAGAGGCCCAGAATAGAACACTTTTACATGTTTCAGCAACTGAGTTAGTTGCTGACAACAATAAAGAGCTGCTTAAGAGAAAACTGTCAGCTTGTCGACTGGCCTCACATATTATTTGAACGAATTGTTTCACCCCACAAAAAGCACACTTCAAAATGTCAAAAAACAAAGAAGAAACATCAGCAAGAGCAAGTCACTCCATAATATTCAAGCCCCTGTTAAAAGCAATTAGATGGTTAAAAATTAAAGTTTAATGACACTTGTACTATGTTTGATTTAAATGATACTTCTGTCATATGATATGATTTTTTTAAATGACATTTAATTAATATTTAATTAACCTTGTCCTTTCCGGTAAACAAGTAATTTAACATTATATGAAAGATTCATCTTTTCTGCCGAAAGTGAAAATAAAACTTTGGGTTAAAGTCCAAGTCCAAGTCTACTCTATGATAATTTTTAGTCAAGTCCAAGTCCAATTATTAGGCTCCCCAGATAACTTATTTAATCAAGTCCAGGTCCAAGTCCAATTATTAATGTGCATAACTTAACTGCCAGCTAATTTATTAGCCTCACAGATATCTCTTTATCCCCGAGCGTGTCATCCCTTTATTGCCGACACCAATTAAATTAGTCTCGGCCGTAATAATTTATCCATGAGGCTAATTCAATTTTCGTGAAAGATGCATATCATTAGCCTCGCTGAAGCCCGTAATTCTTGTTGTGCAAGTCCACGTCCAAGTCCTACTCTATGCAGCAAAAGAAAATATTATTACATAAAAAATGTACTACTAATTGAAAATAATCGAGTTTGATTAAGGTCCAAGTCTACTCTATGAATAATTTTTTAAGCCCTCAAATAATTTTATATTTTTTCTTAGGAAAATAAATTAATATCTACGTCTGATACATTGAAGTTTGGTCAACACGTTAAACGGTTAAAGGACATTTTTTTTTATTATTTTGCAGAAATACGCCCGCGCGTAGGCCTTACATCCAATACATAAAAGATTTAATAGTTTTAATTCCACTCATGACTCATTATATCTAAGACATCCATCCCACCTTCATTCCTTAAAAATAGGGTATGTGAATCCTGTGTAAGTCCAACCCCATTCTTTTCCCTTAATTTATTTATGTTCCTACAAGTTGGTTGTCTGTCTGAAAGAAAGAAGACACATAATTAATTAAATCCAAGACAAGTCTGAAGTCCCTATATATATATACGATATATATTAGGGAAATTTCTAGTACGTGTACCTATATGAACTTTCAAAATAGCCAATATCTCATGAAACATCATATATAATACTCTATAGCGTCATAGAAACTTAATATTTTTCCCTTTTATTTAATAATTTTAAAAATTAAATTGACAAATATAACCTCATCTCTCCCAAATATAGCCTGTGCTTGGCTTGACACTAAATTTGGTTTCAGCACTTGCCACTCCTAAACAGGCCATCAGATTCTAATCCTCCTGAAATTGTTGGATTTGAAGATTAAGAAAAATATTTGTTTAAAAGATATCGTTTCCTTGATTATCGTATATATCTTGGATTTCATCTTCATTATTATTTTTTTACACATACTAACCATAGAAGGCAAAATCGGCCGTTCCGGAGCGGAATCGGCCGTTCCGGAGCAGGATCGGACGGTGCCGATCAGATTCCAGGCCGATTTACACAGATAGTGCAGATTTCGGCCAATTTCAGCCGTTTCAGCCAGATTTCGGCCCGTTCCGGACAATTACAGTCAAATATCGGCCGAAACACGAATATAAAGCAGCAGAAAATTTTTTTGCAGCCGTAGGGATTCGATCTCTCCCCCTCTAGCTTAGAGGCTAAGCAAGTTACCACCAAACCACTCAAGCTTTTTTGATTTATATTACATCTCATTTATATATATCAATTATATCACTTATATCAAATAAAAGTCACGGATTGACTAGAAATAGTATATTCTCTTGATATAATACAAATAAAAGTCACGGATTGTATATTCTCTTAATATAATACAAATAAAATCAGACTAGAAATAGTTTTTGGGAGTGAAAGAGTATGTTTTTAGTTGTAATGCTTGTATTATATTATATTAGTAGATTATTTGATTGTAATAATTTTTCTAAATTTTTTTATCAATTTTTTTCTATTTTTTTAGTATAAAACAAGCTTCTGAAAAAAAGTCCGATTTTCTGATCCGATTCGGCCGATCCCGACCGATTTTTCTGATCCGGATCGGGATCGGACGGGGCCGATCCCGATTCCGATTCCGATTTTTCCTTCTATGATACTAACCCTACAATTAATGAATTTTGGTACAACCGGCTGGTTTAAAAGACTTCATAAACAATGAGCTAATTTATTTTTGATAAAAGTGGACTACTCCACCGATTTCATATAAACAAAACCATACAAGTGTTACCAGGCATTGGTACCAGTCCTGTCAAAACAATTCACCAAATATTACATTATCCATCTCAAAAACCTAATACAAAACCTACTTAACTATCAGATTAAAACAACACATCAGTTCCAAAAACCATCATAAATCAAATCACATACAGCCAACCAACTGAAAAAACAAAGTAAACCTACTGGCATGGATACAGCCACCACCGTGACTGAATATTCAAGACCCAGTGCCATATTAACCTTCATTTGTTTTCATTTTTCTCTTGGGCCAGCCACCGTGACCAGATATTCAAGATTGGGTTTTCACATATTCTGATGATTTCCAGTGAACTTCATAAAAAGAAGCGTCCAAGTCCTTTTCACTTTAATCATAAGATTTAAGTCTCAATGTCCAATAATGTTGCCATTCCCCAAAGCTATTTTGCCATTCAATAAAAATGCCAGTCAGTCAAAACAAAAGTATGTGATGAAAATTTCTATCAAATAGAGCAAGTAAATGATATAAGGATGAACAACAGAGCATGGACCGGGTTGGCTCACAATATGAGACCTGGGACTAACAGAACTTTGAGGTTATTAGAATGGCACATGTTATTTGGGAGAGATGAGAGTATATTTGTCAATTCAATTTTTAAAATAACTAAATAAAATGTTCAATGAATAAAAGGGGGTATAGGGTATAATAATGTTTTCATGGGGATATTGGCTATTTTAAAAGTTTATATGGATACACTAGAAAGTTTTATAGATGCCTCCACATGGACCACATCAAGAGTCCCTAATTAAGAAGTCCCTATATGATATTAATTATAGATGCCTCCAAATCAAGAGTCCATTTCTTAATTTGACCGACTTTTTTTTTTTGAGGGTTGGCGGCGAAGTGCCGCCAACAGGGTTTTTTAATTAATAAGAAAATGTCATTTACACCGGCCCATCAAGCCTCGTAATAATTTGACCGACTTTTAGCTGTAATTTTCTGAGAAATTATGCTAGCCCTTGCTCCTCCAATTAAGTCAATAGTTTTGTTTTGTTAATTACCACAGCAAGAAAGTATGTAACTCAATATATTTAAATTATCTTCAATAAGGACCACAAATCCCAGAAAATTGTGGTTTGTAGTCAACACGCTCTAATTACCTCTTATAAATAAAGAAGTAGCTACGAAGTCTCCTTGTTGATCTTACACAAATTCACTAATTAATCACTGCGTTGTAAGTTTAATCTCTGCAAAATGGGACCAAGAAAGTGCCCATTTCTCCTCCTCCCCTTGCTTTTGGTAGCTTTGGTTGTTAGAAGTACAGTGTTTGCTCTTTCGATTGGAGCGCTCTTGGATACCAACTCCAGGATCGGGAGGGAGCAAAAGATTGCAATCGAGGTTGCAGCGAGAAGATTCAACACTTCGTCTCAGCCTGTTCTCCTTATCATTTCCGAACTAGAAAGCACCGACACTCTACAAGCGAGTTATGATGGTAAAGTAGTTGTGAAATCTTAAGTTTTCTTAAAGTAGTTTTCTTAAGGTTCTACTTAAAAGATGATTTTGTTTATTTTGTCATATCATATCAATTAATTTCTGGATACTGCTCTTTGGATTACAAAGTGTTATGATTTATGAGCTTTTGTTTATTATTATTATTTTTATTATTATTATTATTATTTTTATTATTATTATTATCTTATTATTATTATTATTATTATCATTATTATCATTATTATCATTATCATTATTATCATTATTATTATCATTATCATTATCATTATCATGATCTTCTACGAAACTAATTCATTAATTAACTGTGAGCTCCCGGTTTTGTTGCAGCCCAATTTTTAATTCAACAGGGAACAGAAGTGATGGTTTCAACAACAACATGGCCACAAGTACTCACAATCTCAGGCATCAGCAAAGGAACAAACATCCCCACTGTCTCGCTAACACCGTCTACCGTTTTTACGACGCCTTTGTTGGTTCAGATGTCATATTCAGACGACGCTCTGGTTAAATGTTTGGCCAGCTTTGTTGCATCCTATAAATGGCGACGAGTAATAATAGTGTATGAAGATGATGATTGTGGAACTGTATCAGGCACCTCACTACTACTTGCACTTGCACTGCAGAAAGTCGGGATCCAGCTCGACTACTCTGCAGTGTTCCCACCCATGGCCTCCATTTCAAATCTGAAAAGCATTGTTCGAGCGGAACTGAACCGAATGAGCAAACATCTTTCAACCGTTTACATCGTCCTTAGAAGTTCTGAGAATCTCACGGTAACTCTGTTTCAGGAGGCAACAGAATTGGGGATGATGGAGCAAGGCTCCTTGTGGATATGCGGCCCTGATGTAGCAACTCTCCTTGATTCAACCCTCAATTCTTCATTTATCTTGAACCACATGCAAGGTGTAATAGCTGTTGAACCGTACATTAAGCAATCCACGAGCGAGTACGTCACATTCTATTCTGATTTCCAGAAAGCTTTTAAAGATGAGTATGAGAAGACTGGCGAGACAGTCTTCAACCCCGGAGTATATGCTGCACGAGCATATGATGCACTACAAGCAATTACTTTAGCTGCAAACAAAGCCAAGGTAAATAACAAATCTTTGGTGGATAACTTGCTCTCAATCAATTTCACGGGGTTAAGTGGAAATGTTTGGCCAATTATCGGGAATGTAGAAGAGGCTGGTGGTTATTCGGCTTTCCGAGTAATTAATGTAGTCGGCAAGAGTTATAAAGAAATAGGACTTTGGTTAGACAGGTTCGGATTTTATAACGACGAGTCCCAGTTGAATTCACATAGATCTACATTATTACAACAGCTGAATGTAGTTTTTTGGCCCGGAGGAGCACAAATGAGCCCGGGGGTTTGAAGAAACTGAAAATAGGAGTACCAAAAAATCCAACATGGGATGGATTTATGAATGTCGAATATGATAATAGAACGGGAAATTTGAAATTGGTCAGCGGATTTTGCATCGATGTGTTCACTGCAGCTGTAAACCGTTTGAACCCCCTCATCCAGTTTGAGTTTGTTCCTTTTAAGATTGGAAACAATTTTAGTTATGATGATCTTGTCAACCAAGTATACTTGAAGGTATGTCACGCCACTTATTTTCTTAAATTTATCATATAATTATCCTGCTTGATTGTTTTTACACTATTCATCTTGGTAGAAGTAATACCATGTTTTCATCGTACTTCATTAAGTGTAACAAATACACAAGATTTGAGAAAAAAAGTTGTTTATATTCACACAGAATATTGATATTGCCGTGGGTGACATAACAACAACAAGCTTTAGATCTGAGAAGGTATCATTCACGCAGCCGTTTGTATCCTCGGGCCTTGCCATGATTATTCCCATGAAGCGCGACAATGTCGGCTGGATGCTTACGAAACCGTTCACCCCATTACTCTGGGTTACCATCTTCACCTTGTTGTTCTACAACTTTGGTGCTGTTTGGTACCTGGAGAGGAATCACAAGAAGGCGGATGAAGATTTCCACGGCCCATGGTACAGGCAGCTCGGAGCGACATTTTGGATAATAGGCAATACTATCTTCCAGAGCTACGGTGACAGTGAGTGCTATATAATCCACCTAAATTTGCTTCCTGTTTTTATTATATTCTGGAGATATATAGGATTATATAGGTTTTGCTTGTGGCAGTGTGTGTGTGTGTGTGTCTATATCTATATCTAGAGTAGAACTAGGGTGCTCCTAAGCTCACCAAGCCCTTTCGTGAGCGCGACTCTAAAACCTATCGAATTGACTTCAAATGATATTTTCAAACCGTTAGATGTTCAATCTATATTAAAATGTGCTTGGAGACCAAATTTTACATTTTTTGGAATTTTTTACTATTTATTAAGATGGTTTGAAAATCGCTGTTTTCCAATGGTGCAGAATTTTAATAAAAACACGATTTTCAAACCATCTTAATAAATAGTAAAAAATTCCAAAAAATGTAAAATTTGGTCTCCAAGCACATTTTAATATAGATTGAACATCTAACGGTTTGAAAATATCGTTTGAAGTCAATTCGATAGGTTTTAGAGTCGCGCTCACGAAGGGCTTGGTGAGCTTAGGAGCACCCTAGTTCTACTCTCTATATCTATATATATATATAGAGTGAGGCTATGGTGCTATGCATAGCACCAATGGCTAGTGTACTACGGCTCAATATGGTGCTTTTTAAAATCCTAACGGTCGATCCGAACCGTTCAATGTGATATCCATGTGAATATGTACTTGCAAACTAAATTTTATATTTTTTCGAATTTTTTACTATTTTTTTAGATAGGTAGGAAAATCAGTGTTTTTTTCTGACCATCAAAATTCTACCTATCTAAAAAAATAGTAAAAAAATTCGAAAAAATATAAAATTTAGTTTGAAGTACATATTCATATGGTTATTACATTGAACGGTTCGGATCGACGTTAGAATTTTAAAAAGTATCATATTGAGCCGTAGTACACTAGTCATCGTGCTATGCATAGCACCATAGCCTCACTCATATATATATATATATATATATATATATATATATATAGTATAAGTTAGTTTTGTTAATTAGTTACCATTAATTAATTGTTTCACTAGCTAAAGCCTTCTCCGCATTGCATATATATCCAACAAGTTTACATAAGGAGTTTCAAACTGCTACAAGCTGATATAAAGAATAAATCATAGTTGTTTGTTTATTTATATATGAATATGTATACTTCTGATACAGAGGTCGGCAATTTCTATACGAAAACTGTGATCATTTCATGGCTGTTGTTTGTCTTAATTGTGAGCAATTGCTTTACCGCAAATTTGAGCTCAATTCTTGTGACGGAGAAGCTCAAGCCAGTCGTAGATAAATCAATAGCTGGGTATGATGGAGCTTCATTTGTCATCTGTTATCTCGAAAAGGTGCTCAATTACAAACCTGAAAACACTGTGCGGTTTAATAGCGAAGAGGATTACGTGCTTGCATTTCAGAAAAAAACTATAACAGCTGTATACACTGAGTTGCCCTATGTTCGAGTTTTTTATCAAAGCACAATGACTATGCTGTCTATGGAGATATACAGATGCTCGGGGGTTTCTCTTTCGTAAGTACATATGTTCTTTTTTTTATCAGTTTTTAATTTGATTAGTGTCTTGCAACATCGATTGAATCAGTACTAAAATAATTGGATCAAATCAGCATCGAGTGCTGGGATGCTTCGATGCAGCAGTGTAAATAATGCATCAATTAATGCAGCATCCATGTCAGGAGATATCCTAATTTTCTTACATACTATTATTTATTAGGCCTTCCAGAAAGGCGATCCGATGACAGCTGATCTTTCGAATGAAATAGTGACATTAGCAGAAGATGGCACCATCAAGCAACTTGAGAGCAAATGGTTTAATGTTTCCTTCTAATTTTGGGACCACAACAAACAGAGTAGAGCGGCAGAGCTTTGGACTTGATGTGTTTTGGAGCCTTATGGTCTTTAGCTTTGGAGCCCCATTGATTATTTTGGCCATTTTTGTGATTCGAAACCGTGCAACAGCGAGTAGGAAAAAGAAAGAGCAAAAAAAGGTTGCTCCCAGTTTAAAAGAGGATGAAATAGTTCAAGTATCTCAAATTGAAGAAGAGCATGTCAGGCTTGATGTGCACAATAATGGCGTAATAGTACCATCATAGCAATTAAATGTGCTATATGTAGAGAATATTTGTACTCATGTCTCATATGCACACATATTTGATTTTTCTTTCTTTTGTTTGATGACCCCACTGACTGGCTAGTATTTGATGAATGGAAGAGGTAATTTGATAACTTTCATTCATTTTTTTCATATATCCCAATTACAGTATGTGATGAATTTATATAGCCATCTCTTTTAACTTTTATAAACATCCCAACTAATTATATTTTTAATGTTCTCTCATCTAATTTCCTAATTTATTCTAAGCATCATTAAACTCCTAGATTGTTACAAAATTAGTCTTGAATATTTCTGGGTGAAAATTTCGTGCTAACTTTCTACAAGGCTAAATTTAGGGGTGTCAATGGCATCTTTTTATCAGTTTAACCGACCCGTACCATGTCCGATAAAATGGGTACGGGTAAGTTTTTTTCATAAACTTATCAGGTACGGGTACGGGTAAAGCCTATTCCGTATCCGTTACCCAATCGGGTAATTGTAAAAAAATTATATAATTATATATTAATGACAATGAATATTAATTCTTCAATTATTCTTGATAGTTGTGTTACGCTTAATTAACTATTAAAACATGCAAATAAATTTCAGCAAATCTCAATAAAGTTTAGACTTTTTAAACATGTATATACTATGTTACTCCGATACATCAAATTGGGCTTCGTACCCGTATCGGATACCGATACGCACCCGATACGGCACCAATACGTATCTGATACGCCAGCTAGCGTATCAGCTTACGTGGCATATCCTTATTTAGTTGATACGGTCATCGATACGCTTGACTGATCACCT